>OZ057404.1:18393259-18418609 GCA_964056735.1 Allodiplogaster pararmata
CTTCACTCCAATACACTTCAGGACTCTCTCTACTACACATGTTCTTTAACTTTTTTCTTCCTCTCTTCTTCGCTCATGTCAGTCCACTGATTCTCTCTTCCCAATTCCCACTTTATACCCAATTTCCTCAACCCGTCTCTCTATCTTTTTCGCGCATTACTCTTCTGACGTTAAAGGGGCGAACTTCAACATTTTTATATGCTTCTAAATGTGACAAATAAGTTGAAGATAGACAAACACAGAAAGAAAAGAGGAACATAGTGAAAATTTGAGGGTCAGGGTAATTTAGAGAGAGAAAGAAAGAAAGAAAGAGAAAGAGAGAGAGGGAAAGAGAAAGAGAAAAAAAGAGAGAGAGTGGTTAGAGAGTTTAACAACTAGGCAAGGGTTATGAAGATGAGATAGAGAGAGATAAAGTGGAAGAAAGATGAGTAACAAATAAGAGCGTCAAAACAGGACTCTCCCATATTTATGAAAAACTTTGTATGTCCACGAGCTCATCCTCAGACAAAAATTATTCCATTATTTACCCTTCTCCGATCTGAGAAGAATGGGTTTAAACTGGTTTTAAGGACTACTTTTGGTCAGTTTTTCTCCATGGGATAGTTTCATTATGATTAAACTTGGCTTCACTGTATTTTAACTGTGTAACTAATCCTTTTTGACTTCTCCTTTGAGTTTGAAAAGAAAGAAGAATTCTCGAAAAAGGACTGGGCGAACCGGGGCATGATGTGAGCATCCTCGAAAAAAGGACTGGGTGAACCGGGGAATGATGTGAGCATCCTCGAAAAAGGACTGGGCGAACCGGAGCATGATGTGAGCAGCCTCGAAAAACAGATTCGCTCCCGCTGTCAGCTATACGCCAGCACTTGCCCTTCAGTGTTACTCTCGCAGTTGTTACAGTCTCACTAAATTCAATGAAGTTATCTCCTATATCCTCTCGCACTATCTCGGTGACGCCTTGCGGCAGTATTCGAACAAATTTCCGGAGCTTTCGACATGGTTAACTTTCGACACTCCTTCGGCAACCCTAGAACTGTCCTCCAACATTCTTCGAGCAGTCCTCCGAGCAGTCTTCCGGCAACTGAACGGTGGTCCCCGGTGGCCTTCGGCAGGCTTCTTTTTGAAGGAAAACCTTCGAAGACTTTTCTGCAGTCCTTCGGCCCTCTGGCGGTTCTCCGCTGTCTTCTGACAGATTTGCAGGAGTTTTCAGAAACAAAAGACAGTCCTTGACGATTTCAGCATCCTTACGGTTGGGCTCCGGCAGTCGTGATACACTCTTTCGTTAATTCTCCAGCTGTCCTGGGAGGCACTTCTGTGGTTCACCGGCAGCCCGTTTTTTTCCGAGAAAAACCAGCAACATCAAGCTGCTACTTCGAAGCCTTCTTCTCGGCGAAGTGAACATCTCAACGGGTGACAGACGTTTGCCTCAAAATGTTTTGAATTATGAATATGTTTCAAAAGTAGGAGCATGAGTTTAAGTAGTGAGTTTGACTGAGTATGGACGAAATCAACAAAAAGGTAGATGTACTACAAGTCCAGACATTAGTAACTTGTATGAGGTATCTGAAAATCGGTTTGTTTAAAGTTTTGTCAAAAAACTTTAACAGGAAACAAAAAAAAACTTGTCTAAATTTTCAAAGTAAAAACTTCCAGCGAATTTTTTTTTAGACCAACGGCGTGAATTGATTAAAAAAGTTTTTGTTATATAATTTTCAAATTATGAAGTGTTGAATAATTGATTTCCTAATCAATCAGAAATAACATTTCAAAAAATGTTATTTCAAAAATCTAGAGAGATTTATTATACACCAATCTGGAAAATTAGCCGACCTCACACGAAGGTGTAGTAGCAAAGGTCCCCCCAGGTTGTGCAGTTCGGTATACTTTTCTCGATGAACATGAAAAGGATGGCAGCTCTCCAAAAAAGCGACCATCTGAATAAACATCGTACTTTTTCCCTGATCAATGCGGAGAACCGATTGCAAAAAGCTATTCAATTTAACTTTTTCAACCACATAATTCCATCAACGAATCCAAGAAGTCCAAAAACCAGACGATCAGAGCGATTCCAGAGCTTTATTCTCAGATATAGTTTGATTTTTTTGCGAAAAACTTTACGCATTTTGGTTCGCCCACTTCTCTCAGTTGATCGATTTGCTAGAACGACTTTAAGAACTAAAAAAATCTAGTCTCGTTTTCCTAGGTGGAAAACACGTTCCATACTATTTGTATTCTATTTATACTAGTTTATTATCATTATTCAAACATATCGAATTGCCTTCTTTTTAGTTGATCACTATTTAATTTCTTTGAAAAAATCTCAGTGAGACGGATGCGTTTAACTATGCCAAAAAGAGTCTTATAATGGATTGGAGAAACTGCAGCATCAAATGAGTCCTGACTGCAATTGAGCGGCTGAAGAGAATAGCACTTGATGGTTGAGACCATAATTGCGAATTGTTTCATACCGCCATATGCGCAGCTCTCGCAGAGAATCTTCCATGGTCAACCTGGAAAAGAATCAGTTCTTTTCCAGTTTCTGCTGAGAAGCTTAAATAAGAACGAATGAAAAAAGTTTTTGTTTTTGGTTCCTGTAAACTTTTTTCATTTCTTACATGATTCTTTTCAAATTCTCAAAAGTTTTTTCTTAAACGAAATTATTGTATTTCATATGTATCGTTACTCTATCAGGCTGCTGTTTCAAATACCCTGTCTTCATATGTATCGTTACTCTATCAGGCTGCTGTTTCAAATACCCTGACTTCATATGTATCGTTACTCTATCAGGCTGCTGTTTCAAATACCCTGTCTTCAAACTTGACCAATGTCTTCAATGAGTTCATTTTCTCAGTGAATAAACCGTGCAGAATATTTATGTGAATTAAGCTGTTTTCCAATAAGCAATTAAGCTCATTTGTCTTTTCTATACGCTCTATGGTTTATTTTTGTTTCAGCTATGTAAAAGCTTGTAATATTAGAATCAATGTCTCTAACTTTGTGAATTTCATCGATGATATCTAGCATTGACCATTTCCTCTATGAAATAATCGGTTTTTTTATGATTGAAATATTCGAAAACTCACCACAACCAAAAATATCTGATGTTTACATTCATACAAAATTAGATAAAGGATTTGGAAATCGCCCAGAGATTTATTCGTATACAGGGTGGGGCGTAGTTAAGCGCAAAAACGAGACGCAATAATAACAGTTTTCAAAATCATACAATTCTCTTTTCATGCGAATTTCTTGTTTATGAATGTTCTGTCTCTTGTTCCTGCGAATTTCAGTATGTTTGGTCAACTTAGAAAAGAATGGTCGCCGCCAGTCCAATGCGCACTGTAATCCTCTGCATGCACAACCAAGGTAAACGACCAGCGGACATCGCTCACATGCTGAAAGTGCACCATTCAATCATACATCGAGACTTAAAACGTTCCGAAAAAGTTGGAGGAACTCAAGACCTTCGCCTAAGTAGTCGACCTTTGACGGCTACCTCGTCGAGAGTCATCAGGAAGGTCAGAGAACGCATTCGTCAAAATATAAAAAGAAGCAGGAGGAAAATGGCTCGTAATATCCACAGTTCAGAGAGTTCGGTACGGAGGATTGTTCACGAGGCTCTAGTGATCAGGGCGGTTTTTTTTCGTTTTTGGTTTTTTGGTTTTTTTTGGTTTTTTCGACGTTTTTCGAGAAAAAACTTTTTTCGAAAATTCGAAAAACTAATTAGTCGAAAAAAACTTTTTTTCGAAAATTCGAAAAACCAAAACATCGAGAAAAAATTTTGTTGGAAATTTCGAAAAAAATTTCAAAAAAAGTTTTTTTCGAAGTGCCGAAAAAATTTTCGAGAGCAAACCAAAAAAAACCGAAAAAAGGCCAAAAATAGAGTTTTTGCGGTGGTTTTGGTGTTGCCTGCCTGGCAGATGTTTCAGTGCTTTTTACAAACATAGTTTTAGTGCTTGCGTGCTAATAATTAATTAACCGGATCGAACCGAATTCCGTATTCTCGAAGTTTATTTTTTTCCAATGTGACTGCTATTGTTAAAAATTACAAAATTCCTGTCAGCGGGTTTTGATTAAATTTATCCATGTGGCATCACAACTTCTAGTGTGAGGAATGAGTTCTGGTTTTGTTTATGAACCTTTTTTCAAACACAGATACTTTTGAGAATGGCCGTCTAGGAAATACGTCTAGGTTTTTCTTGAGTTTGAGTTTATTACGCATGGATGAAATCCATCGCACGGGCAAAAATCTGGCACTCGGCTGGAACCGAACCTCCGCTGCCTAACCGGGGCTTGTAGAGAGTTAACCAATACACCAACCGAGCACACATTGTCCCATGCGATTTCCTGCTATGTCTAAGGCACGATGGCCGTTCTTTCTATTCACGCATGCTCTTGAAGCAATTGCGTCATGAAAGGAGTGTAATTCAATTGCTTCATGAGCATGCGTGACTAGAAAGAACGGCCATCGTGCCTTAGACATAGCAGGAAATCGCATGGGACAATGTGTGCTCGGTTGGTGTATTGGTTAACTCTCTACAAGCCCCGGTTAGGCAGCGGAGGTTCGGTCCCATCCGAGTGCCAGATTTTTGCCCGTGCGATGGATTTCATTCATTATAGTCTCAGCCCATCGTTGCTTTAAACGATTAACAAAGATCAAACATTTATCTTCTCTCTACCATCATCTTTCTGTCTTTATCATGGTTTGTGGAGTTACACTCCTTTCATGACGCAATTGCTTCATGAGCATGCGTGAATAGAAAGAACGGCCATCGTGCCTTAGACATAGCAGGAAATCACATGGGACAATGTGTGCTCGGTTGGTGTATTGGTTAACTCTCTACAAGCCCCGGTCAGGCAGCGGAGGTTCGGTCCCAGCCGAGTGCCAGATTTTTGCCCGTGCGATGGATTTCATTCGTTATATTTTTCAGCCCATCGTTGCTTTAAACGATAAACAAAGATCAAAAATTGATATTACGTATGGAAAATGCGTGGTAAGGTATAAGGAAGGGGGTTTTTTATTGAGGGGAAACATGAGGTCGAAGGAGTTGATAACATATGAGGTCGAAGGGGTTCACGTTGATTTTGGATGGAAAGAACTTGCGAGTGATTGGTCGGTCCTACTCCTTTGGTCCTACTAAAGAAATTGGTCCTACTCAACAACAAAAACGAGTCTCTTCGATGTTAACCTTTCATTTGAAGGAGGTTATTAGAAGAACGTGGAAGTTCTACAAACTTTTTCTTACGCTATTGTATCAGAGATTAATAATTTGTTTGTTGTTGTTTTTGCTGAACGAGTCTTTAGCTTTAAACGGTGATTTTCGTGATGTATGATTGTTGCAAACTGGTAATTAGAGACAATCATCATCTGAGATGAATACATGTATTACAACTTTGAGAAGCATCATAAAAAACACTTTAAAAAAGAGAAAAATTTTCATTCAGATAAAAAATTTTTTCGTTTTTTTTTTTGGTTTTTTGGTTTTTAAAATCGAAAGAAAAGTCGAGAAAAATTTTTGGTTTTTAAAATCGAAAAAAAGTTCGAAAAAGTTTTTTGGTTTTCAAATTCGAATAAAAAGTCGGAAAATTTTTTTGGTTTTCGAATTCGAAAAAAAAGTTCGAAAAAAAATTTTTTTCGTCCAGCCCTGCTAGGGATGACATCTTATCGATGTCGTAAGCTAGCGATGCTCACCAAGCGGAATAAAGAAGCAAGAAACAAAAAAAACGCGCTTCTTGTTGGCATGGGCACGCACAGGCAAACTTGAATGTACCATCTTCAGTGATGAGAAGCTTTTCACCGTTGAAACTGCATTCAACTCTCAAAATACACGCGTTTGGGCTGTATCACCAACTCTGGCAGACGTTGGTGGTAGAATTTTCAACAGAACTTAACATCCAGCTATGGTCTGGGAAGCGATCTGTGCCAGTGGCAAGAGTCCGAATGTTTTCATTGAGCCTAACGTCAAGGTAGATCGCCCTTTCTACCTCAAAGCCGTATTAAAAGATGCTCTGAAGCCTTGGGAAGATGCACACTTCAACGTAAGTCCCTACGGCTTTCAGCAGAACGGAGCACTTTATCATACGGCCAATTCAGTTCAAAGTGGTGCGCGGCGTCGGAAAGACGGCATTCATTTCGAAAGAGGAATGGCCGACCTCGTCGCCCGATCTGAATCCTCTAGACTATGCGGTCTGGGGGGACATGCAGGAAAAAGTCTGTGCTTCTCTTCACCACAACTTGAAGTTTTTGAAAGCAGATCTGAAGAAGTACTGAAACAATCTTTCACCGGGATATTTTGGTGCCGTGATCAAGAACTACCCTGAAAAACTACGCGTTGTCGTACGAGAACGGTGAAGCAGAATCGAATGAATTTGATACCACTTGATGATGTAAGTATTATAAATAGAACTTGTGAATTTCAATTCGATTGCTCCGCATATAATCAAAAATCGGGTGAAAACTTTTCGCGCTATGTTTACGCTCCATCATGTAGTTCAGTTCAATATGTCATTCGTTTGTTATTCATTGTTAATGATGTTTCAGTCCAGTGATAAAGGGAATGGGAAATCGGTTCCTGGCTTCTGGAAGCTGAAACCTTAGTAAGGTTTTTAGTGAACTAGAGTGAAGAAATGGGGATCTAACTCATCACTTTCATATGTAGATAACTTCTTCCATACATATTTTCAATATGGCTCTCAGAAAAGACTGTTCGTGAGAGGAATGACATTCTACTCGGACAGAAAGTCGGGATTGTTACTTAAATTTTGGAACCTTCTAGGATGATGAAAGATCGAGTAACTCTACGTTCTTGCTTTGATAGAATTAAGCTACAGAAAGTTATCAATCCAGAACAGTTCTTGGTTCTTGTACCGTTTTTGAAAGGAGGTGCCTTAAGTTAAAAACTTTATAAAACAATGACGAAGTTACTTTTTGTTATATAACGTACAAGTGAGTTTTAATGCTGTGGATGACAGTTGTAATACTTTTTGCTCATATTGAAGACATAGATCAAGGGTCGGAATAACTTATTTGAGTCGACATGAAAACACATTTTTGGAGACAAATGACTGTTAAAAGTCTATTACTCTTCTCTATATAATTTCATCTGAGAAGACGTGGCTTTCTTCATGACTACCTCATGACTACCCTAACTGCGTCACGAATCCTCTCCTTTCTCCTACATCAGTAGGAGAGCTGACTCTCCCGCGATTACGTTATGCTCTTAGTCGGCATGACTCCTTTGATTCCTATTTCTACATCGAACGTCCTTTGCGGAAAGGTGATTATTAACTCCTTCATGACTATGCTCTTGACATCATGTAGGAATACACTCACTAAGAGCTTCGAGATCTGTCAGATCAGTCATGATGGCAAACTCGATCATGAATTTGTAGAAGGAGTCTTTCTCTTAGTCGAGGGAAGAAGAAGTGACTCTCCTCCTAACCTCACGCCCTTTATGATTGTGACTACTATAAGTCGTAAAGACTTTTGACTCACCTCCCTTCCACCCTGGCCGAACACCAACAAACAGCAGTGTCACTTGTGCCTATTCTGCTTCCCTGACAGGCGTCATGGGTAGCATTGAGGAGGAGTATTTCCCTTAGCATACCTTGCAGATGCACTTCTTCGACGCACAACTCTCCTTCGAAATTGCCTCCAAAAAAGTTCCAAGAATTCGTAGAAACTTCAGATTGGAATTTTGAAAATGTGAATAGGAACAAAAAATTTGTAAATTTTAATCTTATATTTATTATCAATTTCGTAACCTCGTAAAATAAATACATAGAGTAACTTTTTTTTCTTAATTTTTTTTTTGGAATTTCTTGATGGAATCGAAGAAATTTTAACCCTCAAAAACTCAGCGAAGCTTCAGTAGAGATTTCGGTAGTTTTGCCAAATTATCCCTTGTCAGGATAAAGAGTGAAGCTCGAAAAATTTTTTAAGGTTTGTTCATTATAAATCTAAAGCAGAGTCTTGAAATTTACTCTGAGGTGCAAAAAAAAAAAAAACAATTGACAAAAAGCTTTTTGAATGGAAATAGTATTTTTATGCGAAAAAAAGTAACCATGGAGCTCGTTCTTGACAGTGTAACAAAGTTGTCCTTGAGCGCACTTGCTTAAATTACAATAGGGACAAACTGGGAGGCGCTTCCCTACTTCGGAGACATCCACGAAGACCTCGTGGGATACCATCACTGATGAAGGGAGAATAAAGGCAGCCAGTAGAATGACCACTTTCATGCTGCTTTTGGTGAACGATTGGTGTTTGAATGGAGAGAACGTACTTTTTCTGAGAATAAAACTTAAGACTTCCAAATTCACAACGAAAAAATGCAAAACAAATACGAAAGTATTGCCGGAATAGGATAATGAGGCTATTCATCCAGAAAGTTTTGGGTTCCAATTTCAAGAAGTGCATTGCTCGTTATGTTCGAGACTCCTTATAGAATTTATACTACTACAAAGAGTTATCTACAAGCTCACTTTATCTCAGTATGAACGTAGCATAAATAGCAACAAGATATTGAAGAGGAATACCCAACAACGTGGAGGTGAATTTTTTCTTCTTCTCTGACAAAACAAGTTATAAAATGTACACTTATTCTTTGCAGTCTTTGCACTCTCTTTATTTTACTTTCTCCCTAGTCTTATCTCTATTTCTTACCTTCTCTTTGCACGGCTTACTGTTTCTTTGTTCTCTCGGCCTGTTTCTCAATTTCTCTTCATCGAGGACAGCATTCTCTCTCGGTTTCCAATTTGGATTCAATTGCTAGTAAGATATATCCCGGTGCTCTCTCCTTTCTCCTACGCCTATCTTCAGAACTTTTCTATGTAAAAGGGCCGGAAAGTCTTAACGAACTTTTGCAAGTGAATGACTCATTTTGTTACTATGGTCTGCATTTGAATACAAATAGTCGTTCTACAGACAGAGGAGGATAACCACGTCTATTAATCCCACGAACCTACACACAAAAAGTATGGAAAATAACACATATACATTTGAAATTGAGACTATTCATACTTATAAAGTATAAAATTATGAATAGGCGTGTATATAATTATGAACGGGAATAACTTATAAATATTAATAGTCATACTTTCATATGTATATGTCTCGTTGCGCCAAAAGAATACCATGCCTGCTCAGCCTCGACATTCCAAATGTTCCGCTTCCGTTCGTTGAATCCTTACTTCAAAAAATTATAAGACAAGCTGTTCTTCCTCTTCAAAAGGCTATATTTGAGCAAGCCCACGAAATAAGTTATCTGCGTCAAGCCCTTGCTGGAGCACAGAGAGATGTGTCTTCTTCACCACAACGTCCTCTTCTACCCCCAACCACAGTTCCGTGTAACGTTAACAACAAATCCACTTCAACCCAAACCATTCCATCCCCTGCTCATCCTCGCCTTTCACTCATTCCTCGCCCAGTTCACTTTGTTCCCTCTTCTCATGTCTCCATCGCCTCAAGCTCTACAACTCAGCCCAGCAACCCTCCGAATACCATTCAGTCGGAGAAATCATCCCTTACTCGACGCAACACTCGCAAGCGCGTTCTGGTCCGGGCTCCACTCGATGCTCCAGCCGTTTCTTCTTCCCTACAGCCATGCGCTAGTTCTTCTTCAAAGACCTCAGGTTCAGCCACAGCGGCTCCTATCTCCGTAACAACATCGCCGCCTGTTTTAAGAAGTAGCGCACGGATCCTGAAGTTGACGGATCGAAAGAGGAAAACTAACGCGAAATAGGACAGGAAGCGTGGGAAATCAAAAGAGCTCAAATGCTTTTCTTTCAACGCGCGATCAATCAAGAATAAGTTATTTGATCTCCACCATCTCCTGCGCTCCAGCAACCCTGATGTAGTCTTCATCTGTGAAACCTGGCTATCCTCAGCTGAACCTGATGCTCTCCTTTGTGATGGTCTTCCTTATCAAGTGTTCAGAACGGACCGTCAAGATGGTACCCGAGGGGGCGGAGCAGCTATACTAACCAGAAATCTTCTTTCTCCGACATTTGTTTCATCCTTCTCTGGAGATTCCGTCGAATGTATTTCGATCGATATATTTCCGAGTGACATATGTACTCTACCATTTCTCTGTATTCGACTGATTTCCTTTTATCGATCTCCAAACTCTTCTTCTGATGCGATCAATGAGTTCATCAGACATCTCGCACCTCAATGTTCCCTACCTTACCCAATCATCATTTGCGGCGACCTCAACTTTCCCAATGTCAACTGGTCCAATGCAGTCTCCACTTCTAACCATCAATCAACTGAATCTTTTCTTGACTTCACTTGCGACTATCACTTAACCCAATACGTTCTCTCACCCACTCGAGCAGACAACATCCTCGACTACGTATTTTGTAATCAGGACATCATCTCCAACTGTGAAACATCGCATCAATTCTCTACTAGCGATCACAAATCAATCTTGTTCAACGTCTCTGGATGCGAAATTCTGCCGACTCGTAATAGTTCTCTTCGCCCTCGATGGAAGAAAGCTCCATGGGAAAACATCAATTCTATTATATGTTCCGTCGACTGGACCATATTGTTTTCCTCTCTCAGCATAGATCAATGCGTTGACTATCTAACTAACTTCTTGAACACCCTGATATCCGATGTTGTTCCTCGAACTAAAATTAAACAAATTCATCTCAATTATCCTGTGAAAATCAGAAAATTGTATAGTTTTCTTCAGAGATGTAAGAAATGCTCGTCTACTTCTTGTTTAACTGCCCGTGTGTGTAAGAAGCTTCATCGCGAAGTTCTCAAATTCGAATGTATTCGAGAAAATTCCCTTGTCATGCCTAGGAATTACAAGCTATTTTTTCGTACCATCGCCAATAGAACCAAGCCAAGTCATACTATATCTTCGCTTATCATTAACAAAGTTCCTATCACGTCACCATTGCATATAGCGAAGGCTTTCGGTGAACACTTTGCATCGGTTATCGTTTCGCGCCAGTCTGGTCCTCTCCCAGAACCTTCATTTAGTCATTCGCTTGAATACACTTCCATTGTATCGCATCTCTGACACTCTGACATCAGTGATCTTTTAACTCGCATCAAGCCTAAGATTAGCAATTCTCCAGATTCGCTTCCTAACATCATTATCAGACAATGCAAAGATTCTCTAGCAGTACCATTGTCTATAATCTTTTCCAATTGCCTTACGCTAGGATGCTTTCCCTCGTCATGGAAATTAGGTATTGTTAAACCAATCCATAAGAAAGGCAAACGAACAGAATTGATTAACTATCGTCCGATCACTTTTGGTTGCTCAATGTCCAAAGTTTTAGAGAAACACATTTTTAATTTGTTGTATACTCACTTTGAACACTCAGACATACTCAAACCTAATCAATCCGGCTTTCGACGGAAAAGGGGCACCGTCTCTTCGCTCGTGCAATCACATGCTGAATATCTTTCCTTTCTGTCCAGAAAAATTCCGTTTGATATCTGTCTCATTGATTTTACAAAGGCGTTTGATGTCGTTGATCACAGGTTTCTCTTACATAAATTGCGTAGGTCCGGTGTTCAATACTCTCTGTTGTCGCTTATCCAATCATTTCTTTCCAGTAGATCATATCGTGTTCAAGTCGATGATTGCCTTTCCGACCCTCAAATCACTAACGTAGGCGTCCCTCAAGGCAGTTGTCTAGAGCCCCTCGTTTTCTCAATTTTCATTAATGATCTTGTTGATTTACTTCCTTCTCCGGTTCGTTGCTTTTTATACGCCGATGATGTGAAATTGTTTTCTGAGTCTTCAACTATTTTACAAACAGCCATTGACACTGTTCACGAGTTTTCTCAATCCTGGTCATTGCAAGTATCCATCACTAAATGTTTCATAATGCACTGTGGACGTAACAACTTGCTCAACCCATATCATATAAACTCGGTACTTCTTCCGTGTGTCGATGAAGTTAGGGACCTCGGAATACTTTTTGATTCAGCTTTCTCTTTCACTAATCACATTGACGTAACTGTTTTGAAAGCCACTAGAGCGATGAATGTGATTTTTCGTTCTCTTCGAACCTCATGTATGGCGGTCTATATTCGTGCCTACAAGGCCTACATTATCCCTCTCCTCGAATACGGCAGCGAAATATGGTCCCCCAACAGCCATCGGCAAGATCAATGAACTCGAGAAAGTCCAGAGGGCTTTTACAAGAAGAGTCTTCATTCGCGCCGGACTACCCGCTGCCGACTACCTTACTCGATTGAAGACCTTGTCCCTCTCAACCCTTGAATATCGCCGCCAAATCGCTGATGTTTGTTTTGTTCACAAGATTCTCCACAATAATGTTTCCATGAATAGTGTTAATCTACTCAAAGTTCTTCCCACTCCCTACGTTAAACGTAACTCACATCTTTTGAGAATTGTCTTGCCTTTCAAGATTAACAACTCACATAGCACTTGTGTCACACGTTGTATCAATTTATGGAACTCGCTTCCAGCTCAAGTTGCATTGTTGCCCTCCTCCCTCGCTTTCAAAAATGCACTACTAGCACTTCCTCGAGAGTATATCATCTCGAATTCTAGATTGCGTTGTTTTTGAGCTATTTTTATCTTATACCTGTGAATTACACAATCCATGTACCATACTCATGTATGTTCAAGGAATAAATGATTGATTGATTGATTGATTGATTGATTGATATGTGTCAATTTCCATACTTTTTGTTTGTTTGTGTGTGTGTGTTTTATCTCGAAATCGAAGTTCATTTTTTCGGTTTTTCCTTCCTATACTGACCCTATGCTCTGTAGAAATAAGGCATGTTAAAAGAGAATTAATGTGATTTTCAAATTTAAACTTTTTTCAAGCTTGATATCGACCATTTTGGGACCATCAAAATTTCTAAGAATGATTTGATCGAGGTGAATTTCTAAATTTAGATGAACAAATCAGAAAGCAAGAGAGGGAAAAAAGTAATTCATCAAATACACCACATTTCAAGAACGTTTGATTAAAAATAACTCAAAAATAACTCTGATGCATCAAACTACTAAGAGGAAGCCAATTAAACGTCTACTTAATCAAATGAAACTCATCCTATCTACGTGGAACGTCCACTTAACTTGAAAAAGAAACGTCTATCTACTTTGGAAAAATCCACGTTCAGCTCATTTCGCGAAAAATTAGCCTAATTTCGTGACTCGTTTCGATAATTTCGTGACACGTCCACCTAATTTTATAACACTTCAACCTATTTTTGTGACACGTCATCCTCATTCGAACAAAAAAATCACCTCATTTCTTGAAATGGGTGTAAAGTCCTCCAAATGTAACACTTACCTCATAGATTTTACACGGGCTTTCCGATTCAGTGAACTTGAGGTATTTATTACACAAACTAGAAAAAGTAGGTAAATTTTCCATAAAATAATAATAATAATCTTCCTCTTGCTTGTTCCCGCCTCGCGGCAGGGTACGCGCTCCCTTGAGTTGCAGGACAGACCTATCCTGGTAGAACCAGTGGCTGCCTGCCTGGTAGAACCAGTGGCTGCCTGCACTGCTAGTGTGAATAGCAACAGTGGGGAGAGTCAGATTCGTGCATGAGCACTACCAAAATTTTTAAGCCCTTTTGGTTTGGGTGGATCTGTCTGGGGAGGAAGTAGAACTTGGGACTCTTCGCACAATAGTAGAACACACTACTATTATGCAACGCCCGGACCAAAAAAACGGTAACCTTCTCCATCTCATTAATTCTTTTCTTACCGATAGGTAGTCCGAAGTTTCAGTGAAGAAAGCGATATCTGAATCTCAATCAAACAACAGTGAAGTTCTCCAATTTAGCTGCCCCCAGAATAATAGGTGTAGGGCATAAGCTTCAGGTTCACTTATAGCTATTAGCCCCTCTAGAATGTTTAAGAATGAAGTAGCCAAAATTAATTGTCAAGTTATTTGTAAACCTCGTTTCAGTTGAACAATCATCCAAAGACTCAATATGATAATTATATGAAATTTAATTAATTCAGACACGGTTTGTCTACTGTTTAATATTCGCTTAAACGACTCCAACTTTAGTGCCGTTCTATTGAATTATATTAGAAAGTGCATCTTTTTTGGACTTTTTCTCTTCTTTTTTACACTAATCTCGCAGAAATCACACAGAATTCCTTTCTGTGTGATTTTATGAAATACAACTTCGTACATATAAAATAAAGAAACGAAAATGAGTGGGCCATAAAAAGAGGAAACGAAGCAACTAAAAAACGGAATAGACGTCTTAGTCAAATTAGGTTGACTTGTCGCAAGAATACCTAAACGTTACATTTTTAGGTAGGTGTTTCACAATGTGTCACTGTCACAAAATATTGACGTGTCACTTTTTTGGGTTGACGGGTCGCGTAATTAAATGAAATGTTTTGTATTTGTTAGGATGTTTTCCAAATTAGGCGGACGTTCTACAAAAATAGACAAACCTTTTTATTAGTGCCGCATAAAAAATTGAATAAAGGCAGAATTATAGAGATAAATAATGAGAGAGAGAGAGAGAGAGAGAGAGAGAGAGAGAGAGAGAGAGAGAGAGAGAGAGAGAGAGAGAGAGAGAGAGAGAGAGAGAGAATTGATGAAGTTGGTGAAAGAGGCAGAAATTCAAAGGAGTTAAAAATTATCGGAGAAAGACCCTGTCTTTATCTGGCTGTTCAATCTGGCTTATGTATGTTGAACGCAGCTTTGTCAAGGTCACCGAGTGCCACCGAACAAACTAAAAGTTCCTCTTTCAAAGAGATGAGAGGTTTATTAGAGAGAGAGGGAGAGAAAAAGGAGGAAAGAGAAAAAAGGACGAAAACAGAGAAGCAGAGAAAGAGGAAAAGAGAGGAATAGAGAAATAGAGAATGAAAGAGAGAGAAAAAAGAAGAAGATAGCAAGAAAGAAAGAGAAAAAGGGAAAAGAGAGAAAAATAGAATAAATAAAAAACGCGCCTGTGATTACACGTCTTCGATTAGGTCGCCGTTTCCATTTTCATTTCTCTACACTTTTCAACGCTTGCTCATTTTCACAGTCCGTGCTTATCAATATTTCACTTCAATAAAACATTTCTAGTGGCGTAACTGTGAGGTCTTCTCAACATCATCCGTGAGATCTCTCCGATGTGTATTTTGTAGAAAATTTGAAATCCGTTGAACCTTTATCTGTCCATTTTTGGATATTTTTAGTTGTGAAACTTTTTTATTAAATGGTTGTGAAACCGCCACTCCAGCACCATAAATCAGCTACTAGACAAGTTTTACAATGTTCACTCATAACTCAACTTGTCAAAAAAGTTACTTGTCAAAAAAGTTACTTATATTTATTCATGTATTCATTCACATACTCCTTTACGCATGGTTAAAGTAAAACGGATAACTGTCAAAGTTAAAGTAAAACGGATAACTGTCAAAGTTAAAGTAAAACGGATAACTGTCAAAGTTAAAGTAAAACGGATAACTGTCAAAGTTAAAGTAAAACGGATAACTGTCAAAGTTAAAGTAAAACGGATAACTGTCAAAGTTGGGATTCAGTGAGAGAAAATAAAATAATGCATACGTGAATACAACATAGTTATTCGTGAAATTTGATACGATTGATTTCGAGATGAGATATGATTGTGAAATGTTATTTCAAAGTTTATATTGCCGTCAAACATTGTTCGGATACTATGTACATGTGTTAGTCTTAATTTAGAGAAGTGAACCATCGAATTAATGGGTGAAACGAGAAGAGCATTTTAGAACTGGGATGAAGATTGTATTGATACAAGGGGAAAAGTAAAGGAGTAACGAATGTCAATACAGCGAAAAACACAAGTTCCATGCGATTCAAATATTTTGAAAGGTTATGTTAACGAGTGGGGAATTCTGCTGTAGGGGCCTGATATCAAAAAGATGTGTAGAAGATGTGGTTAATATAACCTCTCGAAATATCTGAATTGCATAGAACTTGTTATTTTCGCATATTTCTGAAAAGATTTGTATACGAAGCAAAGCTGATGATTCACCCTATCAGTCCTGTGCGGAAATTTTTTAAATTCTAAAAAAAAAGGTCACGATAGCTTTAATTTTTTCTTATTCACCCGGCCAAGCACTTGTCCTTTAGTTATTAATTAAAGATTCGTTCCTTGAAATTAACCACTCGCTTTTATTACACGGCAAGGGAGTCACTTTTCGCGTTTCTCTATGTAAAGCTAAACTTTATCTACAGTACGCTTATCTACAGTACGCTTCAGAATGTTCTTCGAATGGCTTTTCTCTGGCTTCCTAGATTTTTCAAAACTATACTATAAGGAGGGAGAAACGTTCCAAAAAAGGGACAAACCAATCATATAAAGTTAAATTGCTTAAAATGTATAAATCAAAGGATACGTTGACAAGACTCGGGAAATATCGCAACGGTGCAGATCATTTGTATTTCAAACTTGGGTCTAAAGTTATCTACATAGTTTGTCGAGGTTTTCAAAAAAAGAGATATTAGTATGATTCATTCAGCTGGAGTGGAGTTGATGATTTCAAACAAACAAAAAAACTTCACTTGAGGTCCGAGTTCTAAAAAATAGAGAATCGACCATTTTGAGTGAAAGGGAAAGAATGAAGGATAAGGGAATAATAATGTTGAGAAGGAAAAGAATCTCATATACAGTACCGCCCGAAATGTTATCATATATAGATTATTGAACATAACTTTTTTGTAAAAACCAATGAAGCTCAAATTTTCAGATTCTTTTACTTGTATTCCGATGTCCAACAGTTCGTACCATGACTTGAAACAAAAATTCTATGAATTAAGTTCGCAAAACAAAAAAATTTATAATAAACTTCATTGAGAAAAAACAGCTTCTTGCATGATTTTACTTGTATTTCGATGCCCAACAGTTCGAACAATGACTCGAAACAGAATTCGTATGAACTAAGTTCAAAAAACAACAAAAAACTCAACAAAAAATTCATGGAGAAAAAACTGAAAAATAGAAGTTGTCAATTTTGATGTATTTCCTGGAGATAAGTAATAAACTCATCCAAAAGATGTCCGGTACGGTACAGACGCCCAAAAAAATTTCAGTGAAAATTTTAGCTTTGAACGTTATCTTTGAAAAAAGTTATGTTCAATAATCTAAATATGATAACATTTCGGGCGGTACTGTAGTTGAAGAAACCATCCCACGGATAAAAGCCAGTCGACTGGATGGGATTGAACCCAGCCATAAGCTGGTTCTTCACGATTACCACAATGACACATTGTTGTGTCCGTGCGATGGTGCTATATGAAAGGTTCAACTGACTAAGAGAGCAATGCAATTTAGAAAAAAATCATTGAACATAATAAAGATTTCAGAACTCAAAGTTATGTTTGATCAATGATATTATCAATGATGTATCAACTTCAATGCTATATCCAATAGGACTATGAGAGTGTATGTATAATTATCTTTATTGTTGAACTCTTATTTATAGCTTATTTAATCCACCCAACTCCATCTCAATAAAAGAAATGTTTCATTCCCGCTGGGAATGAGCGTGCATGACGGCACATCCGAGTCGCCAGCTACGCTGGAGTCTTCTACAGTAACAGAGCATTCATTGCTCATCGATGATGTTAACATCGGATACTGTCGGTACGGGAAGGGCCCGAACAGGATTCTCTGTATTTGTGGGGCTGTGGGTTAGTAATTCGTAACATGTGGTTTCACTGAGATTTTTTTTATAATAGGCTGAAGGATCTGGATAATTTGTTTTTTTCGATGCCTTGAGACCCTCATGAGCCTTGAGACCCTTATGAGCCTTGAGAATCAACATTCCGTTGATCAACATGAAAATGGGTTTCAGTTAGCGATCTCAGGCTTAGGAACGGTGGCAAACAGCATAATTTAGGTTCGAGTATGGTAAACAGAATTTAGTTTCAAAGATTGCCATTAAGGTTCGTATGTTTCGGTTTGCTTCGCTTTCTATCGTTCAACTTTCTAACTCTAGTAATAATTTATCTTTTCTCTTTTTCTCTGAGTCTCTCTTTCACTCTCTTTCTCCTTCTCTCCCTCTCCAGTTTTCTGATCCACAACATCACTTTTTTATCATGTAACCCTTAACTTTTAAAACCTTTTTTTTAGTTTGACGTGATAGGTTCACTTTTCTGTTTATTGTATAATAAAACATGTGTAGCTCATGAACCTCTACGGCCTTATCTTCTCAATTTCTACTCGTATCCAATACCTATTACTTCATATAAAAAAAAGAAAAAAAACTTAAAAGTTACATGAAGGGAAAAGATGACTCATGAAACGGGCATTTGACTTCTGTTCAAATTATGAAATACATGAGCTACGAGGACTGCGTATAACCTTGATGCCTCTTAAAGTGTTTTTTCCTGATTTGGTTAGTTACAAAAAAAATCATAAAGAAAAAAACTTAAAATAAAAAAAACCATTATAAGGTTTTCGGGTTCCGTTTTGGAAGGTTCATAACCCAGTTCAAAATCGGCTAAAACAGGTCCTAATTAAAAAAAGTTTTCGATTGGTTATGAAGGACCTAATATTAAAAATGTAAAGAAAACAACAAATTGAAAAAGTGTGCACCACCTCTTTTTCAAAGTTTTATTACAAAGATATACAGAATGCGAGGAAATTCAGGTTGACAAGTTTGCCCCTTTGTAGTTTTTTGTTTGATGTAGCGGTCGTGTAATTTTTTTGCTTGTGTCTTATGCATAATGTTGCAAAGATATCCTGAAATAATTAGAAAAATAACTCCTTTTTTTTCTCCGGTAAGATTCTCTGATATGTACCGGGGCTATATTCTGCGCTTGAGCCAGTCCGGGCACGCTCTAAAGCACATCGCCAGAATCCCTGGATTTCCCGCAGAACGATTGAAAACACAATAAGTCGCTTTCGTGGGACTGGTGCGACAGATGACCGTCTCGGGAACAGTAGATCAGTGACAGTGACAGTGACCACTTTCTTAAACATGAGAAGACTCCACGACAAATTCGTTATGACTCCGACTAGATTCTTAGAATATAATATATCGGATATGTTTGTTCGGAAGCTCGTCAAATTTCGCATGAGACTTTGCCCCAACAAGCTGCAGAAAATTCACGCATAGAAAAATTAGATGAAAGCGACCCGTCTTCAGAGATTCCATGAACTGGCTAAGCGGTTCGAGCCTGTGGACACTTTTCATATTCTCTTCACCGATGAGAAGTTGTTCAATATTGAGCAGTCCTTTAATCACCAGAACTTAAGGATTTTGTCCAAATCGATCAAGGAAACTAATAAAAGTGGCCGCCACGTCTCGAGAAAGAGACATATCGCTTCTGTAATAGTCGGGGCCGGGGTGACCGCGACTAGCATGATAGTGTTCGTTTTCGTCGAGGAGGGAGTCAAAGTGAATGCTAATAACTACCCGGATGACATTCTCGTTAAAAAAGTACTTCTCTGGAGCCAGGCTCCCTTCGCGGGACGCAACTAGACATTTCAGCGGGACTCTGCGCCCGCCCGCAATGCTAAAGTTGTGCAAGACTGGTGAAAGAGTAGTTTCCCCTCCATCATCACTTCTGACGAATGGCCTTCGTACTCACTTGATTGAATTCCCCTGGACTTCTCTTTGATGTTGGTCCTTGAGAGCAAGGCCTGTGCTTCTTTCTACAAGACTTTGGAGATTCTGAAAAAGAATTTGGAGAATTTAGAGAAAGTTACCATACGTTGAGAAACTGGTTTTTCATCGGTGGAAGAATCCCGAGAATCGTAGGACTATTAAGAATGAGCAGAGATAGATGATTGTGGTTTGTAAGATGGATGATTTTCCAGTGGCACGAGGTTGAGCTGTAGCCACATAGGGTTTAAATGTCGTTAACAAAGGTTTAATGATTCGTTTCATTAGAGCACAGCTATTCAAACAAAAAAATTGTGTTTCAGAATCTAAGCTCTTCTCAAAAAAGTTTTCGGCCTTGTTTGATATGTTGAATTCTTTTTCGCCATTATGGAAGTACAAAGGCGGAACTAAAGTGTTGCCAGTTGCTCGTTTCACTCGCTCACTGGCACCAATTACTCAGTCGGTGACTTCAAACATTAAAAAATCCAGCCGGTCGAAAAAAAGTTCATCCTGTGGGCTGATTAAGCATACCTAGTGCGCGAGTGTTCAGTTAAACCACCAATAACGAAATAACGAAATAACGAAATAACGAATGTCATTACAATAGATTCCACAGATAGATGTTACAATAGATATCCATACAGTAAGAAAACAAACATACAGTAATTTCATCAGAAAAGGGAGGGCCTCTTCAGTCGTTAAATATGCAGATGCTCCAACTCAGGTTGCTATGCAAAAGACTGGCCAGAATCAGTTCTTCGCCTGTTTGAACCCGAACTCTTCACGATAATTTGCATTGACCCTCCGGGATACGGTAAGAGCCGGCCTCCCGACCGTAAGCAAGAAGTTCTCAGATGTCAGAAAGATTCCGTCTTCTGTCTCAAACTCATGGAGGTATATTTTGTTCACTAATGATTGATTTTTTAAAAAATATTATAAGAGGAGATTCAAATATTGAAGCGGTCAACTTAGAAAAGATGTGCAAGAACTCTTTGCAGAGCCTGCAGCTGACTCCGTTCACGGTTATGGGCTGGAGTGAGGGGTCTCGTACGGCTGTACATGTCGCCGGCAAAGGAGAAGCTGCAAAAGTCAATCGGATGATTTTATTAGCTGCATGCACAAGAATGAGTCTCGTGGCAACCAATGCTGTCAGAGGTCATTTTTTTCTAGTTGCAGAAATCTTAATGTTAATATTGAAAAAAGAAAATATATCATTCATAATTAGGAAGAAATTAATTTTTTTATACATTTAGTTTTGTGAGTACAGCATTTCTCTACCTTTCTCACGCGATGATTCGATCATTTTAGCACCCACTGCAATAAAAAAAAAACTCTCAGACAGTTACTAGCAAAACATTGAACAAAGTGATATCTTGAACATTATTACAAAGTCTTGAGCTGCGTCGGAAATCTCAAACGGAATCTCATATTTACAGGAATTCGCAGCGTAGATCAGTGGTTGCCCGAAGCAAAAGAGCCATATCTTAAGCACTACTCGGAAGATTTTTTAAAGAAGCAGTGGGCGGATGTGTGTGATGTCTATTTCGAGTTCGTTTCTAAGAACTTCTTTCTAAAGCACGCACAAGCGCTTGGCGCTGTTTTCTTGCTGGCGCAGTAATCATGGCTCTGACCCATTAAACCAGAGTTTGGGCTCAAATCTATCCGTGCGACTTTGAGTTTTGCGAGCTTGATTCGTTCACAGTTAAGGTTTTTCAAACAAACAAGAAATCTTTTACAATGAGTTATCAATTTTAGAGAAATTGATAAAACTCAGCCGATATAGATTTTTCGTATTACCTTAGTTAAAGGCGCAGCTATGAACAAACATGCGAGGGCAACCCACCCAATTACTGCGAGTCAAGAACAGTTATGAACTGGCAGAGATACTCAAGATCCGAAGAGTAGATATCGCCTCCTATCAAGAGACAAGATGGAAAGGCGCAAAATCACGCAACATCGGTCAAGGTTACAGTTTGATCTACCACGGGCTTACCAATGCCAAAGGATTCTACTGCAATGCCGACTTGCTCAGGTCCAAGGTCTCTCCGACCGTCTGATGTTCGTCGCCAACGACGCAGATGATCGTCGTATCTACGTATACTCAGCCTATGCTCTGAAAACCGGTTCTGAGAAAAAAGGTGAATTCTGGCAGCATCTGCACGACTATGTTTCCTCTCGCCCATACGAAGATCCTCTAATCCTCGGCGGTGATCTAAACGGAAATGTTGGGAGCGTAAGCGACGGATACAGCTGTCACGGTGGTTAAGGCTACGGGACAAGGAATACCGATAAAAATCAGCTTATCGACTTCGCCAAATCAAATAACCTTGTAATATCGAATACCTTCTTCAAGAAGAGAACAAGCCACTTGATAACTTATTCCAGCCGTCCCAACATCAGCCAAATCGACTTTTTCCTGCTCAGAAAGCGAGACTTCCATGCAGTTATCAACACGAAGGTGATTCCATCAGAAATTCTAGCCTCTCAACAACACAAGATGGTAGTGACTGACATCCGAATCAGCGTGAAGAGAAGAGCTAGATTGACTGGCCCAGAAAAGAGGCGGAAACGAAACGAGCAAAAAGCAGCCATTGTCCCTAGAATCAACTTTCAGAAAATCGAACTGAAAGATGTAGATGCTGTATGGGCTACATTTCGTTACTCAGTTGTGACCACCGCCAGAAAAGCTATTGGTACCAAAAAACCTTGACAAACAGACGTGGCTATGGACGATTGAAGTGCAGGAGAATGTGCGTACGAAGAAATTGGCTTACAAAAAATGGTTTGCTGACAAGACGGATGAAAATTGGGAAGATTACAGGAAAGTTAAGAAGTAGCGAAGAGAACGGTTGCCTCCACGCGAGCTAATCACCATCGAGATTTGTCCGATCGACTAGACACAAAAGAAGGTGAAAAGGCAATCTTTCGATTGACTAAGATGCGGACGAAATCGTCTTTGGTCATTGTGCACTACCAGTGTATAAAAGACAAAGATGGAAAACGGCTACAAGACACTGGGGAATTTCGGTGCCTGGATGAAGTGGAGAGAAGTAACTGGTGTACTGTGCGATCGGCAGATGCCTCTGCGCCTCAAGTCGAAGATCTACCGGACAGTCGTCCGGCCAGTAGCCTTGTATGGAACTGAGTTCTGGTCGATAACCAAAGCAGCCGAGCAGCGCTTAAAAACCATGGAAATGTGTATGATTCGTTGGATAATGGGTATATCTCTGTGTCAACACTGAGTCTATCAGGAGAAAATTCGGCGTTACTCCCATTAACGACAAAATGCGGGAAAGTAGACTAAGATGGTACGGACACGTCTCCAGAGCTGCTCCAGTAACCACCGCTAGCATCGCCAACAGCTTGGACGTGGCAGGCCGGAGGCAGAGAGGGAGGCCTAAATGCGGTGGCAGGACACATTGATGCCAGCAACCTGTGCCCGCGAGATGCCCTCAACCGGGATAAATAGAGAGCAATGATTCGAAAAGCGGACCCCGCCATTGCGGGACAGCGCTAAGAAGAATATCGATTTTGTGTTATCGAACAAACAAACATACATAATTATTCTTATTGTTCTTCTTAGCACTGTGCCGCAATGGCGGCGTCGCTTTTAAGATGATTGCCCTGTATTTATCTCGGTAGAGGGCATGTTGTGGGCGTATTTAGGTTGCTAGCCTGCATGTCAACGTTCAGCAAGGCTACTGGGGGACAACTGTCTGGTAGATCTTCGACTTAATGGCCAAAAGGCACCTTCCGATCGCACACGCCAGATACTTCTCTCCACTTCAATGAAGCACCGTTGAAACGGGCCTTAACGTCTCCTCCAATTTCGTCGTTGCTTAAGAAGTTTGATCCCAAGTATCGGAAGATGTTTGTTTTTTGTAAAGTTTTGATTTACACGGTTTTTTTCGATCATTTACACGGTTTCTTGAGTAGGGACTGTCTCCAAGTACTCCGTCTTTGCAACATAAAGGCGGAGTTAAACACCAGGCTTTACCAAACACCAACAACAGTTAAACACCAAACACCAAAGTTAAACAACTTGCAACATAAAGGCTCAGTCGGTTGTTCTACGTTTGAAGCCGCTCTGCTCTACGTTTGAAGACGCTCTTGAAGACGCTCTCGCAGTTCCCTCTTGGCTTTAGCTGCAAGAAAAACGTCCTCAGCGTACACAAGAGTCGAGCATTCTGAAGACAAGAATGAAAAAGAGAGGCGAGTGTGCAGGTGTACGCCAACTTTAACTGGAAAACTGTCCGAGATACTGACTTGGCTTCTCATATTGCTTTAGCGTCTGCAAGCAGCAATCGAATGCAGTCGATGAGTAGATCAGGTACATTGTAGTCCCCCAGAACTTACCTTACCAATTGGTTTTAAACTCGGTCGAACGCCTTGTCTAGGTCAAGCAAAGCACGGTAGAGAGGTTGCGACATTTTGTATTTCTACGTCAGTTCATGTGAAGCGAAATGGCATCCGATGTGCAATCAGTCCGCCACTTTATCGTTGTTCGCACCATATTATCTCGGAAAGGTCGTAGAGCTTCGGAGTAGGACTAACAATCAAGCAGTAATTTAAACCTCCGAAAATAACTGGCATTTGCTCATAAATCGAAGATGGTACAGGATTGTTTGCTGGCAAACGATCCCCTTGCGTTTTTTTTCTCGCCTCTCCAATCTCAAACCGCTTGACTTTAGTGTCTATGGAGTGAAGAAAGCGAAAGTTCAACTGCTCCGAACAAACTTATTCTTTCGTTGCGTACCGCCCTTTCTGCCTTTTTTCATCTAAATCGATTCTTTCACTTCTCAAAAGCCTGAAAACCCAAACAAAAGCTGCGTAAGAACTCCCGTACTACGCTGTGAAAGAATTTTCATCTGTTCGTCAATGGCCACAGCCGTTTCGGGGTGTATGAGTAACGTATCGAGTCCTAACGGACTCGAAGCAATATTTTGATTCGATGAATGCTGGTGATGCTCTAAAACAAATTTTTTTAAACAAAAAATCTGAGTGCTGTTAACAAAGAGCTTTTTTTAAAATTTCGGAAGCCCGATCACGTTGAGAATCGTTCTTTAAAATCTTTTTTGATTAAGAAAAAATGCTTTAGTATGAAGTCAAGAACTTCGACATAACAAAAAAGCACTTGAATGCAGTTGAATGGATGGGTTTACTTCAAAATCATCCGGCAAAGTCAAACTATTCACACATATTATTTTTTCCTCGCAAAACTACGATTTTAAATGAGAGAAACGGGTAGTACATATTACGAATTAGTTGAGAAAATGAAGGTGCTTCAACAGCGTTGTTTGAGCCATTTTCGCAAGCACGTTTGGTTTTTTAAGAGTTCAAAGCAAAGTTGTTTATGGAACGAAACTCGATAATTGCTTTTTTTGTTTTTGTGTTTTCAAATATCTTGATTTTTTAAATGTTTTTAAATATCTTCATTTCCAGAGTGTACGAAGTCCTGGGCGGTCGCTTTCCCTGTGACCAATGGCTAGGGAAGATCAAAGTGCCTAATCTGGTGCTCGCTGGAGGCAGAGACCGTCACTGCGGCAAGAATAATTTCCAGAATGTCATCAAGAACCTCAAGTTCGTTTCTCCACGTTTCAGTTATGACAAAAGATGAGGTCAACTGAATAAGAGTGAGAGAGAGCGAGCGGACCAGAGAGAGAGAGAGAGAGAGAGAGCGAGAGAGAGAAAGAGTGATAAAGACAAAGAAAAAAAGAAAAAAATAAAGAGAGGAAGAGAGAAACAGAGAGAAAGTTATTTTTTAAAAGGGTAAATTTTTAATGGGAAA
>OZ057404.1:18418809-18448943 GCA_964056735.1 Allodiplogaster pararmata
ATTTTGATGCTGAGTCTCTCAGTCATTGATAAAAGAAAAGGTTTCGAATTAAGGAATTTTAGATAGTATTAACGTTATTTCGAAGATTTTCACCATTTCAATTCTTGGTGTATTTTTTTAAGATCAGAATTCGTATAATAATAGGTTTTTGAGTTGTTGTTAGAATATAAAAAACATTTCCTTCCATTCGTCGTGGCTGCTGAGAACGGTTGACTCTTTTCTCGCTCTTCACTTCTATCGCCAAGAATGGAGGAGTCTGGTCTGTAACAGGATTTGGACACCTTGAGGCTGAAATGTCCAAACCATGATCGACACTCCAGTATACACTCAACGTTCTCATTCTTACTGTAATGTACGAAGAACCAGATTGAGCCGTGGCACTTTTTTACTTGGTCTGGTACCTCTCGTCGCGGCCCCCTTCGCGTCGCTTAAACCGTAAATTAAAATTATTTTTACATTAAAAAACGCTTAGGCTTAGGAAAAGTTCGCTAACGAGGCCGAACGGCTTAGCTAACGAGGCCGAACGGCTTAGCTAACGAGGCCGAGGGTCGCGACGCGACCGCGACGCGAGGTACCAGACCAAGTAAAAAAGTACCGGAGCCGTTAGATTTAATGGCGCTTCATGTCCCATGGCATTGAAAACAAAACGTTTGAAATGAATTGAATTAAATTGAAACAGGTACTGATACTACAATCTACTTGTTTTTAAATTTTAGATCCATTTCTCTCTTTACAACTCTTCGATCTGGAAGGGCCGGGAAATCTTAACAAACTTTTGCTGATGAATGACTCGTTATGTCCCTGTACTGTGCCTTCCATTGCGAATCCTGATTAAATAAACCCGCAAAAGATACAGACGTCCTCCAAACTTATGACCTCGATATCAAAGTTCAGTCTTCAAAATTTTTCTCTATTTTTTTCTCGGCACTTTTTGCGTTTAGGGCCCCGCCTCCCTACCAGAGGTTGCATGGGTAATACGTCTAACCTATTTACATATATAGAAAATGAATTTTACATAGAAAAAAGTTACATTAAAAAACGCTTAGGCTTAGGAAAAAGTTTGGGCTAACGAGGCCGTACGGCTTAAGCTAACGATACCGTATCAAAAAATTCCAATCTCATCTGACCCAATTGAACCTCTGGTTGGGAGGGGGGCTCTAAACGCAAAAAGTGCCTTTTTCTCTTTATATCCGAAAAAAGGTAGGTGTGTTAGAAGACAAACTATTTTGTCTTGTCGTTTAAGCAACAGAGAAAAAAGAAAAAAAACTAGTTTTTCTATGTTCATCACAACAAAACTAGCCGAGAAAAAATATGTAGGTAACCGGTGTTTTTTGTTGTTGTTATAAAAGCTGATTTCGAAGTAGATGATTCCTTGTCGCGCTTTTGAATAATTACTGAGTTTGCGAAGAGAACTCATCTTTGTATTGTTTGAAGGATTTAAAATCTGTTTTACAAGCTCTAAATTTGATCTTCCTCGGAAACTATAACTATTTTTTTTAGGAAATGGTAATGATAAATTGAATAATTAGCCTTAAATTAAACTTTTTTTCAAAATGCATAGATTATTAAAATTGACGAAAGCCGTTCCGTCCCGTACAGACGAGAGGAAGTGTAAAGAATGACAAGTTTTACATAAGAAGAGAAAGATCATCTGAGATAAAGCTTCATTTGAGAATCTTTTTTTACTACCTTTATAAGACTCTTTTATTGTAACGTTATCTCAAAACTCTAGCTGAATTTCAGCTTCTTTTGTTTTTGTTCATCGGAAGTTATTTTTGTGAAACGACTGATTGAATGGGGAGAGAATTTGGAAATGCTTGCGACCATCCTTGAACTCAATTCAAATTCAAATTCAAACGCCTTATTCTCGATGTCATGGGACATGAAGTGCCATTATATCGAATAGCTCTATCTGGGACATGGAGCGCCATCATATCGAACAGCTCCATCTGGTTCTCCGGACAGTACAGAAGTATGATAATGTTGGCTGAAGTGTCGATCATGGTTTGGACATTACGGCCTCAAGGTGTCCAAATCCTGCTAGAAACCGGAATCCTTCATTCTTGGCGATAGAAACGAAGAGTGAGAATTGAGTCGACCACTCTCAGCCACGATGAATGGAAGGAACTTGACCGTAATCCGTGGATAGTTAGGAGGCTCACGGTCCAATTCCTCTCATAAGAGGTTGAGGGCCGTCAACGAATCGCTCAGACTCTGTTCTCTTAGTACTCTCAGTTAAAAAAATTCTTCCGACTTGTTTCTGCATAAAACGCGACCCGCTCTATCATGTATCAAGAAGGCCAGAATAATAAATGCCTGCGAGTTTTCGCAGAATGAAATTTGAGTAGTAAATTTTATTGTGTTAGGAAGGTTATTTTAATATTTTAATCTAAAATCAGCTTTCACACAGAACTGTTGGTATTTTACACACATTTTGCGTGTAAGTTTCTCAATCTCGAATTATGTTCCTATCAACGTGGCAGAATTATTCCTGATCAAGAATATTGCTCCTCAGACCATAACGTGATGGGGTACCCATACATAGTTTAGTAATATGCAACTGCTTTTCTAATGAACCCCTCGAGCAGCGCAATCTTGTTTTAAAATGCGACTTTGATTTGCCTAGCTCTACAGAAACGTTCATGTATTAAAAAAAGCTCTTTTTCAGGATTAAAAAATTCTTAATTTTTTTGTCTTCAAAACTTAATTTTTCTCGGTAAGTTTGTCTGAATGTTTTTTCTTTGTCAAGTTAATATTTAGCGAAGCTCTTAGTTTTTTAAACAGTTGTTTTCAAGAACTTCTTTGTCATTTCCCAGATTTTTCATTGTTGCAGCTCATTATATTTTGTTACTTGATTAAAAGGAACTGAACCGGTTGGTGTATCAAAAAAAATTCTCCTTCGACTTTTTGGAAAGTCTAGTACCTTCTTGGAACATTTTACAGCAGACTTCTCATAAGTGAACTTCTCCAAACATTTTAGCAAATCGAAAATTACACTTCTGAATGCTTTGAATGTGTTTAAGAATGGTTACAACTGCGCGCATTCAGTTACAGGCCATCATTATTTTCAGACTTGTCTAATCGCGATGAGAATTCGAATCAAGATTGCAATTATTACAACAAAAAAAGGAAACCTCGATGTAACGAAGCGGCCCAAGTTTTAAAATAATCGAATGAAAAATACTTTCGAAAACCATGCTGCATTCTTAAATTAAGAAACTGGTGAGAGAAAAAGAAAGAAAGAAAAAAAAGAGTAGTTAAGTGAAAAAAGACAAAGCGAGTGGAAGAGACACAAATTTAGGATATTTAGAAACAATAGGAAAAAGTTGTAAGATGATCTAGCTGGCCCTTAGAATAAGCAGCCTTTGTGCGGGGGACGCTTTCATTTGAAGCAAACGGAGACTGATCAAGGTCATGGAGCGTAAACCAGTAGTAACTCTTTCAATTTCTGCTATGCATTAAAATTCGAATTTCGCTCTGCCTAACTATTCTTTAAAACTTCCTTGACTTCTGTGCTGCGTTTTCAGTTCATTTTAAAATGTTTTAAGTTAAACTTTTTTGTACGGTGATTTGATCCCATTAAAAAAGATTCTGTATTCTATTGAATTAAAAGTAATATTTGTGCTTCAAAATACTATGTTGGTCTTTAAGCTGCTGTATGGCCTATACGATTAGTTCCTCTCTATTTCTCCCAGTTTTTCTCTCTTTCGTTTTCTTTTTTCGCTTTTCCGCATCAACTATTTAATTGTTCACATTCACTGCCTACGTGACGAATGTTGTTACTTTGAACTTTTACAAATAATTGTTGGAAATATTCGAATTTTATTTAAGTTTTTCTCGAGTTTTTTCGTAGAACCAATCATTTAAAGGATAGGCTCTCATTCGAGAGCATATGTAGTACATAGAACTTTCTCACCTCCCGAAACTATAGAGTAAACAGAAAGTCGAGGTGGATGACTTTCACACTTTATATCTTTTTTTTGTTTTTTTGTAGCGGTTGTGTGATTTTTAATTTTTATCTTATTCATAATGTTGCTAACATACCCTGAGAAAAAAGATTGATAAATCTTTTCGTTTTACGGTAATGCTATCTGATATGGACCGTGGCTACATTCTGCGCTTGAGCCAGACCGGACACACTCAAAAGAACATGGCTAACACAATCCGTCGCTTTCGGGAGACTGGTACGACAAAAGACCGCCCTAGGAGCGGCAGATCAATGACCGCGACCACTTCCGTCAACGTGAGAAGCATCCTAGACAAGAATCGTTGTAACCCTAAGCGGAGTCTCAGAAAACTCGCGAAGAAGCTGAATATCTCGGCTAGTTCTGTCCAAACGATCGTCGAATCCCGCATGGGACTTCGCCCCTTCAAGCTGCAGAAGACTCACGCATTGACGGACCAGATGAAGGCGACCCGTCTTCGGAGATGTCGTGAACTGTCAAAGCGGTTCATTCCGGTGGAATGTTTGGATATTCTCTTCACCGATGAGAAGTTGTTCGATATTGAGCAGTCCTTCAACCACCAGAACGATAGGATTTGGTCAAAATCGTTCAACGAGGCCAATAAGAGTGGTCGTCTCGAGAAAGGGCCATCCCGCTTCTGTCATGCATGGTCTGGGCCGGGATTGGCGTGACTGGCAAGACTTCACTCGATTTCGTCGAGAAGAGATTCAAAGTGAATGCCCATAACTACCTGAACGACATTCTCATAAAGGGAGTACTTTCCTGGAGCCAGGATTACTTCGCGGGGCGCAACTGAACGTTCAAGCAGGACTCTTCGCCCGCCCACAAGGCTAAAGTGGTGCAAGACTGGTGCAAGACCAATTTTCACTTCTCACCTCCGCCGAATGGCCTCCGTGCTCGCCTTATTTGAATCTACCGGACTTTTTTGTGTGGTCGGTCCTTGAGAGCCAGGCCTGTGCTTCTCCTCACAAGAGTTTGGAGAGTCTGAAGCGCGCCCTACAGAAAGCGTGTGATGATCTTGACGTCGCTTACCTGTCCACCACGGTTGGTGCCTTCCACAAGCGACTCCGTGCCTGTGTCAAGAATAAGGGAGGGCTGTTCGAAATTTGAAAGTGCAGCTCAAACTATATGAATAAAATTTGAGGAAAATTTTGTTTGATTGGCTCAATTCGTTAAGTTTTATCGGAAAAATACTGTCCACCTGGAGTTTTGGTGCACCGTGTAATTGCCTTCTTTTCTTTTAGCAAATCTTTTAACGTAGAATCTCTATTTGTTCTTTTTAGAATAATTAATGCAGTACAGTATTATTATTACTAATAATCTATTACTTCTCCCCTTTACCCATGAATTCATCACATTGAAGTCATACGTGCCAGAAGTTTGAGTCGAATCGCTCAAGTTTTTAACATTTTTCGATGCCTAGATTTAAACGGTTACAAAACTGTGTATACCACATATATCAGGCCTCTTCTAGAATATGGAACCTTATTTTTTCAACAATTTCTCGCAGTAATTGTTCAAGAAGACTGGAGTTTCCCCAAAGAATCTTTACAAAGAGGGCGCTATCTCGCTGCAATAACCCTAATCTAAATTATCCCCAACGTCTCAAGCTATTCAATTTAGATTCGCTTGTAGAACGTAGAGCCCGCTTCGATTTCTTTATTGTTTTTCGGTTACTATTTGGAAAAATAGACTGTCATATATGCAAGAACCAAATGATTCTTAGAACGAAAACAAATCTTCGTACCTCCGATAGGACTTCCCGGTTAACTTTAGTGCAGATAAATCATTATAAGCACTCTAATTTCTATTTTAGAAGAACTATCGGTTTATGGAACAAAATCGCAGATACTCACAACCACATCACTGAGCTTCGAGAGTTCGCAAAGATTCTAGAAGAACTGAACCTTCTCACAGTCGTCAACCTACCGGATTACCTTAAAACGGATTGAAGAGTGGATCCCCAAATGTCAAGCTTTTATCCCGTTCTTCCTGACCAATTTTATACACCGTATAAGCGGTAACTCAACAAGTCACCCTTCGGTGATAATAAAGATTTAAATTTAAAATTAAAGTAGTATTATTAATATTATCATTATCATCACTATTATTATTATCATTATTATTGTTATTATTAATATTAATATTAGCATTTTTTCTTTGTGTTATCATTATTCTTTTTGTTGTTCTTATTTTTAGTATGTAGTAGTAATATTATTAACATTGTTACTATTATTATTGTATTAAACTTATTATTTTCATTATTATTGAAACTCGTATCATAGATATTCTTGTCATTAATAATCTCATATTTTGTTTTGATAATTGTCTTTTTTGTTTTGATAATTGTCTTTATTATTTCCAATCTTTTTATTTCTACTATTATTATCACTTCTTTTCTTATTATTTAATGATCTTGAATCTACCTCTTATTATTATTATTAGTTAGTATTAACATTAATGTAATTATGAGAATCTTTTTATTTTTTCGTACATATGTAGCGATCAAATTTTTAGCACAAGTAGCACAAAACAAAATCAAATTTTTTTTTCTTCTCATTATTGCTAAATGAATGAATCTAAAAATCTGAACTGGTTGAAACGACTTCAAATGTGATTAATGGATGATAAATCTTCAAATTCTAAGTTACACAGTTTAAAGCCAGTGACGCCTGGTAACACGCGCTCCCGGTTTGAGTCGAGACGGTTGGGTTCGAACCCGCTCGGTGGACTAGCTTTTTTCTGTGCGAGAGCTCAATCATTGATCACCTGATAGAAATATCACAGAAATTGATCTGTGAAAAAAACAGATTTTTTTGGAGTTTTGAAAATTAGACAAAGTTGATAAGAAGAAGAGTTGAATAAAGAAAGAATGCAGCGAAAAAGAGAAAGTGTGAGTCAGCAGAAAAGACATTAGAAGAGTAGAAATTACTAAGAATTTGAAAATGTTTTCGTAATTCTTCTGTGAGAACCAAGTAAGTTCTGTTAGTGAATTAGGTGTAGCTACAAAACATTAAAAAAGACAATTTATAAGAAAAGAGAACCCGATTGAAGGAAAGATATATAAGACGGTGCTGGGAATTTAGTTCGGCAATTCGTGTTGTTTCGGTGTGGCAAGTTTATCGTAAAATTCATCGGAATTTCTCGCCATTTCTTTGTGAATTCGTGGAATCAAAATTTAAAAGGCGACTCAAACGAAGAAAAGAGAACCCGATTGAAGGAAGATATATGTTGACGATGGAGAAAGTTAAGAAAAATGAGAGGTGGGTTCAAGAAAGAAAGACATATAGCGAAGTAGAAAGAGAAAAACAAAGAAAGTTAGAAAGAAAAAGAAAAAAGAGACCACAAGAGTGAAAGAGAAAATAGAATGTAAGAATCGCGTTTATTATGACATAGACATCTTCGTTTGAGTCGCCTTTTAAATCTTCATTCTTTTACACTCTTCAGCGCTTGCTGATTTCCCTTTCACAGAATGCGTTGATCGAAATTAAACTTCAATAAACCATTTTTAGTTGCGTTCTTGTGCGGCCTCCTCATTATCTTCCGTGAGATCTGTCGCACGTGTATTTACGTATATTAAATCCTGTGACCCTTTTGTCTGCAAACATTCGGCATGTTTTAGAAGTGAACCTTTTTTGTTATAATTGAATTGTACCACCAGTTAAGCACCATAGATCAACTAATAGGTAGGTCTTCGATTAACTGTTCCAAAAAGTACTTTTGTTTTTTCATTCATTCGCTTTTTCCTTGGCACATGGTCAAGGTACAAAGTATAACTGTCACACTCGTTATTCGGTAAAAGACAATGAATAATACATATGAACATACATCTTAATTCTTTGTAAAATTGATAGAATCAATTACGATGTTCAACGTTTAAAAACTATAAACTTTAAACATATGTAAATAAGAGAACAAGGCATATGAGCCATTCATATAACACTATCGCACGGAATAGCGGTGTGTCCCCGTGGTGGTGGCACGCGCTCCCGGTTTGAGTCGAGATGGTCTGGGTTCGATCCCGCCCGGCGGACTAGCTTTTTTTTCCTTTTTTCTGTGATCTTGAAACTACCACTTATTATTATTATTAGTTAGTATTAACATTAATGTAATTATGAGAATCTTTTTTATTTTTTCGTACATATGTAGCGATCAAATTTTTAGCACAAATAGCACAAAACAAAATCGAATTTTTTTCTTCTCATTATTGCTAAATGAATGAATCTAAAAATCTGAACTGGTTGAAACGACTTCAAATGTGATTAATGGATGATAAATCTTCAAATTCTAAGTTACACAGTTTAAAGCCAGTGACGCCTGGTAACACGCGCTCCCGGTTTGAGTCGAGACGGTTGGGTTCGAACCCGCTCGGTGGACTAGCTTTTTTCTGTGCGAGAGCTCAATCATTGATCACCTGATAGAAATATCACAGAAATTGATCTGTGAAAAAAACAGATTTTTTTGGAGTTTTGAAAATTAGACAAAGTTGATAAGAAGAAGAGTTGAATAAAGAAAGAATGCAGCGAAAAAGAGAAAGTGTGAGTCAGCAGAAAAGACATTAGAAGAGTAGAAATTACTAAGAAATTGAAAATGTTTTCGTAATTCTTCTGTGAGAACCAAGTAAGTTCTGTTAGTGAATTAGGTGTAGCTACAAAACATTAAAAAAGACAATTTATAAGAAAAGAGAACCCGATTGAAGGAAAGATATATAAGACGGTGCTGGGAATTTAGTTCGGCAATTCGTGTTGTTTCGGTGTGGCAAGTTTATCGTAAAATTCATCGGAATTTCTCGCCATTTCTTTGTGAATTCGTGGAATCAAAATTTTATTTTAATTCATCACTTCTGGCACAATAAACAATCGAATATGAAACACAAGAGTAAGCAGATAGCGAATCGTGCCTGACGGAACTCGAACTGTTCGAATTTCGTCATGTATTGTTGCTCATCACTTGACGGATTTCGAATGGTTCGGATTTCGTCATGCTACAATACTCATCACACTGCGAAATTCGAATGGTTCGAATTTCGTCATGTTACGATGCTCAGCACTTGACGAATTTCGAACTGTTCGAATTTCGTCATGTTACGATGCTCGCTTTCTAAATCTCACACTCTCCCCGCACTCTCGCAATTTCGCACTCTCCCGGCTATTCAGCAGATTTATATAGTACGAACAAAACGATCAACCTATACAGACCGGGTTTGCACGAATGCTATACTATTCTCTTTTCGCGACACAGAAAAAGAAAATAGTATAGCGTTCGTGCAAACCCGGTTTGTATAGGTTGCTCGTTTTGTTCATACTATATAAGTCTGCTCTTATTTTGCTGAATAGCCTTGTACTTATCATCAACCGATGACGATATTCGAACCGTTCTAAATTCGCCAACTCTTATGTCTTTGACACTCAGTCCTTTTGTTTCTTATTTATCTTGCTAAGGCAAAAATCTGTATATTAAATATGACACGTGTTTTTTTTCAAATCCTCTGTGCAATTTACGGATAAACGAGTTTTTTCACCGCCATGTTTCAAAACTCGCCACAGACACCGAAACAACACGAATTGACGAACTAAATTTCCAGCACCGTCTTATATGTTGACGATGGAGAAAGTTTAGAAAAATGAGAGGTGGATTGAAGAAAGAAAGACATATAGCGAAGTAGAAAGAGAAAACAAAGAAAGTTAGAAAGAAAAAGAAAAAAGAGACCACAAGAGTGAAAGAGAAAATAGAATGTAAGAATCGCGTTTATTATGACATAGACATCTTCGTTTGAGTCGCCTTTTAAATCTTCATTCTTTTACACTCTTCAGCGCTTGCTGATTTCCCTTTCACAGAATGCGTTGATCGAAATTAAACTTCAATAAACCATTTTTTGTTGCGTTCTTGTGCGGCCTCCTCATTATCTTCCGTGAGATCTGTCGCACGTGTATTTACGTATATTAAATCCTGTGACCCTTTTGTCTGCAAACATTCGGCATGTTTTAGAAGTGAACCTTTTTTGTTATAATTGAATTGTACCACCAGTTAAGCACCATAGATCAACTAATAGGTAGGTCTTCGATTAACTGTTCCAAAAAGTACTTTTGTTTTTTCATTCATTCGCTTTTTCCTTGGCACATGGTCAAGGTACAAAGTATAACTGTCACACTCGTTATTCGGTAAAAGACAATGAATAATACATATGAACATACATCTTAATTCTTTGTAAAATTGATAGAATCAATTACGATGTTCAACGTTTAAAAACTATAAACTATAAACATATGTAAATAAGAGAACAAGGCATATGAGCCATTCATATAACACTATCGCACGGAATAGCGGTGTGTCCCCGTGGTGGTGGCACGCGCTCCCGGTTTGAGTCGAGATGGTCTGGGTTCGATCCCGCCCGGCGGGCTAGCTTTTTTTCTTTTTTTTCTGTGCGATAGTTCAATCGTTAAACATATGTATGCTTAAAGTTTATATTTTTATAAAATATTGTTAGGTGCTATGTTAGTTAAATTCTGGGGACAATTGAATATATTTGTAAAATCAGAAAAGAACTTTTAACCTGGGATAAAAATTTTATTGCAAAGACCAAAGTCTATTAAAATCGGCACCGTTATGAAGTCCTTTTTCGGCAAAGGATCGTTCGGTGGACCACGTGTTCCTCGGTGGTTCCTCGGTGGACCCGGTGTCCGATTCCTCGTTGGACCCCGTGTTCCTCGGTGGTTCCTCGGTGGACCCGGTGTCCGATTCCTCGTTGGACCCCGTGTCCGATTCCTAGGTGGACCCCGTGTCCGATTCCTCGGTGGACCCCGTGTCCGATTCCTAGGTGGACCCCGTGTCCGATTCCTCGATGAACCCCGTGTCCGATTCCTCGGTGGACCCGTGTCCGATTCCTCGGTGGACCCGGTGTCCGATTCCTCGGTGGACCCCGTTTCCGATTCCTCGGTGGACCCCGTGTCCGATTCCTCGGTGGACCTCGTGTCCGATTCCTCGGTGGACCCTGTGTCCGATTCCTCGGTGGACCCCGTGTCCGATTCCTCGGTGGACCCCGTGTCCGATTCCTCGGTGGACCCCGTGTCCGATTCCTCGGTGGACCCCGTGTCCGATTCCTCGGTGGACCCCGTGTCCGATTCCTCGATGGACCCCGTGTCCGATTCCTCGGTGGACCCCGTGTCCGATTCCTCGGTGGACCCCGTGTCCGATTCCTCGGTGGACCCCGTGTCAGATTCCTCGGTGGACCCCGTGTCCGATTCCTCGGTGGACCCCGTGTCCGATTCCTCGGTGGACCCCGTGTCCGATTCCTCGGTGGACCCCGTGTCCGATTCCTCGGTGGACCCCGTGTCCGATTCCTCGGTGGACCCCGTGTCCGATTCCTCGGTGGACCCCGTGTCCGATTCCTCGGTGGACCCCGTGTCCGATTCCTCGGTGGACCCCGTGTCCGATTGCCATAGAAGTGACTTGACTTGATCGAAAAAAAATTCTCGGAATTCATATAATTCTCGTTCAACTATTTTCTTTTTGATAAGTTTCTACCTCGATCGAGTTGAGTCTATTGGAGCGTTAGAATTCAACTTTTCACTTTGCAAAGTAATTTTCTACAAAGTGATCCCGTTGAACGCTCCAATGTCTCACCACGATTTATCGTGAAAAGAAAAATGGACTACGGTAAAAAGAAAGAACACATGCATTTTAAGACAAAGCGACGATTTTTCTGTAAAATTCATAAAAAATTACGTCCAACAGTAAAAGTTATTTTAAAAGTAATACCGTAGTCCATTTTTCTTTTGACGGTATTTCGTGGTGAGACATTGGAGCGTTCAACGGGATCACTTTGCGGAAAATTACTTTGCAAAGTGAAAAGTTGAATTCTAACGCTCCATAAGCGCTCCAAAGCTCACCCTTTTTCTTCGCTCAACTCTTTTCGTCTATGTATTCTAACAATATCGAGAAATTGATGCATCTCTTTCTATCTACTTCCCTCTTTCTCTCTATCTCCACCCCTCACTCCCTCCCTCTCTCTCGCTCCCTTCCCCTCTTTCTCTCTTTCTCCCCCCCCCCCTCACTCCCTCCCTCTCTCTCGCTCCCTTCCCCTCTTTCTCTCTATCTCCCTCCCTTTCTCTCTCTTTCTCTCTCTCCCCCTCCCTTTCTCTCTCATTCTCTCTCTGCTTCCCTGTATTCCTACTGCAAAATATTCAGAATTTGGATCAAATCTCTTGAGAACAGCGTAGAAAGTTATTACTATAATTCATTATTATTGTAAAATTAATATTAATTGTTTTTTCATTATAAAAGACAGTATTATAATTTTACGGACTCGTTACCGTCCATATTTTTTATCTGATTCCAATATTGCGTTTGTAATCTCAAATTTATTCGGTATAAGAAGGGCGATGCGTGTTGAAACGTTGGATTTTTTTTGTTCTGCAGAGTTTTAGTGGAATATATAAACATTAATTCTGATATCTTGTTAATGTTTAGAAAAAGTTCTTAACACAAAAAACCGACAGTGATCGTTTCCATTACTTATTTTATGAATAATAATAATAATAATAATAATAACAATAATAATAAAAACAATAATAATAATAAAATTAATAATAATAACAATAATAATAAGAATAATAAGAAGAAGAATATTAATAATAATAATAATAATAATAAAAAGAATAATAATAAATTAAATAACAATAACAATGATAATAATAATATAAAAAATAAAAAGTAATAATAATAATAATATTAATAATAATAATAATAACAATAATAATAATAATAATAATAATAATAATAATAATAATAACAATACTAATAAATTTTTCAGAAGGAAACACAAAATTCGCTCAATGATATTATTAGCGTCTGTTTTTACCTATATTTGAACTCCTTCAATGGTATATTCAATGAGATTGTAAAACCATGTCTAGTTATTTCCGCTGTTGATTTATTGTTCAGATTGAACTCACTTAAGTTAAAAAAAGATTCCTATCAGGCTGGAAATGAGTGTAGAGAGCAGCACATCGGAATCGCCAGCTACGCCTGAGTCTTCTACAGTAACAGAGCATTTCTTGCTAATCGATAATATCAATATCGGATACTGTCGCTATGGGCACGGCCCAAACAGGATCCTCTGTATTTGTGGAGCTGTTGGTTGGTGATAACCTTCATGTCATTTCATTCACGTTCAAATCATGGATATAGGGAGCGATTTTTGCGTTTTTAGTGCGTGATGGGCGCATCGCTGATGAACTTGATAATTTGTTTCAATTAGCGAGCCCAGCTTGCCAATTTTTATAATTCAAGTTGGGGTCTTTTAAAACCTTGCAATTCAGACTCGTCTCTGTCTTGAGTTACCTATGCTTTTGTTCTTGCAACTTTTTTCCGACTCTCCCTCTCTTTTTCTCCCTTTCTCTCTCTTCACTTCTATTATCTATCTACAAATTTTTCTGATACAAGTCATAGACTTTTTCATTTTGCTATCGGTTTGAAGAGATAGAATTTTCAATCAACTGTTCAATGTACAATGTACAATGAAAGAAGATCCTTCATCAACCTCAACGATTGGATTCTTCTAATATCTACTCGTTCTCAGTGTCGGTTTCTTCGTATAGTTGGAAAAAAGAGTAATGGAGCGTTAGAATATCACTTTTCACTTTGCTAACTGATTTTTTTTTGCTAACTGTTTTTCTGCTATCTGGTTTTTTTGAACGCTCCAATGTCTCACCACGAAAACATGACTACGGTAAAAAGAAAGAACCTAAAATTTGTACAATTAGTGAGAGAAATATAACGTTCAAGACATGAGCAGCGATGTCTTTTTTTCTTGCAGCGAGAGAGTTCAACAAAAAAAACCAGATAGCAGAAAATCAGTTAGCAGAAAAAAATCAGTTAGCAAAGTGAAAAGTGATATTCTAACGCTCCATAAAAAGAGCACACTCTCGGTCAGAAAAAAAAGGATATGGCTAAGTTCGATCCAGCATCGGGGACTACCTTTAGCCTGTATGGTATTTATTTCAACTGATAATTATGAACAGAGGGGATTCAAGTTTGGATGCATCAGCTCACCAGTCCTTCACATTCATGAGGAAATGCTCCAATTCAGGTTGTTATGCGAAAGACTGGCCAGAATCTGTCCTTCGCCAGTTTGACCGCAATTTTTTCACAATAATTTGCATTGACCCTCCGGGATATGGTAAGAGCCGGCCTCCCGACCGTAAGCAAGAAGTTCTCAGATGTCAAAAAGATGCCGACTTCTGCCTCAAACTCATGGAGGTATATTTTGTTTTTTGATAGTTTTTGAAAAAAATTTTCAAAGAGGGGTCAAAATCGAAATATTCAAGATATTAAAGGAGAGTTGATGCCCAAGAGTTGATTTTGAAGAGCCTACAGCTGGTTCCATTCACTGTTATGGGCTGGAGTGAAGGAGCTCGGACAGCCGTACACGTCGCTGGCAAGGGACAGGCTGCTAAAGTCAACCGGATGATTTTGTTAGCTGCATGCACAAGAATGCATCTCGCAGGAACCAATGCTATGAGAGGTTATTCTTTACAAGTCGCAGAACTTTTTCATTCGATACTATTAGGGAGTGGAGAAACTGTTAGAAAAAAATTTCAAATCACAAATTCAAGATGAATTAGGATTTCTTTTGCGTGTGATAAACTTTTGTTCGCCGTATAATTACAATTCCAGTAGAACTCGCGAAAGCTTGGATTTAAGAAGTTTTGAGAAGCATAACAAAGTTTAGAGCTGCATTAAGAATCTCAAACGGAAACTCATCATTTTAGGATTGCGCAACGTAGATCAATGGTTGCCCGGAGCGAAGGAACCCTACTTGAATCACTACTCAGAAGACTTCTTTCGGAAACAGTGGGCGGATCTGTGTGATGTGATTGTCGAGTTCGTTCTTGCAAACTTATTTCTAAATGAAGGTCGTTACCTTGTTGGCTTAGTTAAAATAAATGTATTCGAACGTTCGATCGATAATTGATAGATCGAAGATTGGCCGAATCGATGGCTGATGGCTGTGACCCATGCTCCAAGAGAGGGTGTGTTCGAATCTCCTTACCCAAATTTGAGTTTTGCGAGCTCTATTCATTGATATTTGTTATTTTAAAATATATTGATGAGCTCTAACAATTTAAGAAAACTGGGAAGAAAAACTAATGTGAGCTGACATATTTTGTGTTACACATACATACATATTTATAATTATATACAGGGTAACCAATAGTATTTATAATTATATACAGGGTAACCAATACTAGTATTTATAATTATATACAGGGTAACCAATACTAGTATTTATAATTATATACAGGGTAACCAATAGTATTTATAATTATATACAGGGTAACCAATACTAGTATTTATAATTATATACAGGGTAACCAATACTAGTATTTATAATTATATACAGGGTAACCAATACTAGTATTTATAATTATATACAGGGTAACCAATACTAGTATTTATAATTATATACAGGGTAACCAATACTAGTATTTATAATTATATACAGGGTAACCAATACTAGTATTTATAATTATATACAGGGTAACCAATACTAGTATTTATAATTATATACAGGGTAACCAATACTAGTATTTATAATTATATACAGGGTAACCAATACTAGTATTTATAATTATATACAGGGTAACCAATACTAGTATTTATAATTATATACAGGGTAACCAATACTAGTATTTATAATTATATACAGGGTAACCAATACTAGTATTTATAATTATATACAGGGTAACCAATACTAGTATTTTTAATTATATACAGGGTAACCAATACTAGTATTTATAATTATATACAGGGTAACCAATACTAGTATTTATAATTATATACAGGGTAACCAATACTAGTATTTATAATTATATACAGGGTAACCAATACTAGTATTTATAATTATATACAGGGTAACCAATACTAGTATTTATAATTATATACAGGGTAACCAATACTAGTATTTATAATTATATACAGGGTAACCAATACTAGTATTTATAATTATATACAGGGTAACCAATACTAGTATTTATAATTATATACAGGGTAACCAATACTAGTATTTATAATTATATACAGGGTAACCAATACTAGTATTTATAATTATATACAGGGTAACCAATACTAGTATTTATAATTATATACAGGGTAACCAATACTAGTATTTATAATTATATACAGGGTAACCAATACTAGTATTTATAATTATATACAGGGTAACCAATACTAGTATTTATAATTATATACAGGGTAACCAATACTAGTATTTATAATTATATACAGGGTAACCAATACTAGTATTTATAATTATATACAGGGTAACCAATACTAGTATTTATAATTATATACAGGGTAACCAATAATAGTATTTATAATTATATACAGGGTAACCAATAATAGTATTTATAATTATATACAGGGTAACCAATAATAGTATTTATAATTATATACAGGGTAACCGATACTAGTATTTATAATTATATACAGGGTAACCAATACTAGTATTTATAATTATATACAGGGTAACCAATACTAGTATTTATAATTATATACAGGGTAACCAATACTAGTATTTATAATTATATACAGGGTAACCAATACTAGTATTTATAATTATATACAGGGTAACCAATACTAGTATTTATAATTATATACAGGGTAACCAATACTAGTATTTATAATTATATACAGGGTAACCAATACTAGTATTTATAATTATATACAGGGTAACCAATACTAGTATTTATAATTATATACAGGGTAACCAATACTAGTATTTATAATTATATACAGGGTAACCAATACTAGTATTTATAATTATATACAGGGTAACCAATACTAGTATTTATAATTATATACAGGGTAACCAATACTAGTATTTATAATTATATACAGGGTAACCAATACTAGTATTTATAATTATATACAGGGTAACCAATACTAGTATTTATAATTATATACAGGGTAACCAATACTAGTATTTATAATTATATACAGGGTAACCAATACTAGTATTTATAATTATATACAGGGTAACCAATACTAGTATTTATAATTATATACAGGGTAACCAATACTAGTATTTATAATTATATACAGGGTAACCAATACTAGTATTTATAATTATATACAGGGTAACCAATACTAGTATTTATAATTATATACAGGGTAACCAATACTAGTATTTATAATTATATACAGGGTAACCAATACTAGTATTTATAATTATATACAGGGTAACCAATACTAGTATTTATAATTATATACAGGGTAACCAATACTAGTATTTATAATTATATACAGGGTAACCAATACTAGTATTTATAATTATATACTACAGGGTAACCAATACATATTTATAATTATATACTACAGGGTAAACAATACATATTTATAATTATATACTACAGGGTAACCAATACTAGTATTTATAATTATATACTACAGGGTAACCAATACATATTTATAATTATATACTACAGGGTAACCAATACTAGTATTTATAATTATATACTACAGGGTAACCAATACATATTTATAATTATATACTACAGGGTAACCAATACTAGTATTTATAATTATATACTACAGGGTAACCAATACATATTTATAATTATATACTACAGGGTAACCAATACTAGTATTTATAATTATATACTACAGGGTAACCAATACATATTTATAATTATATACTACAGGGTAACCAATACTAGTATTTATAATTATATACTACAGGGTAACCAATACATATTTATAATTATATACTACAGGGTAACCAATACTAGTATTTATAATTATATACTACAGGGTAACCAATACATATTTATAATTATATACTACAGGGTAACCAATACTAGTATTTATAATTATATACTACAGGGTAACCAATACATATTTATAATTATATACTACAGGGTAACCAATACTAGTATTTATAATTATATACTACAGGGTAACCAATACATATTTATAATTATATACTACAGGGTAACCAATACTAGTATTTATAATTATATACTACAGGGTAACCAATACATATTTATAATTATATACTACAGGGTAACCAATACTAGTATTTATAATTATATACTACAGGGTAACCAATACATATTTATAATTATATACTACAGGGTAACCAATACTAGTATTTATAATTATATACTACAGGGTAACCAATACATATTTATAATTATATACTACAGGGTAACCAATACTAGTATTTATAATTATATACTACAGGGTAACCAATACATATTTATAATTATATACTACAGGGTAACCAATACTAGTATTTATAATTATATACTACAGGGTAACCAATACATATTTATAATTATATACTACAGGGTAACCAATACTAGTATTTATAATTATATACTACAGGGTAACCAATACATATTTATAATTATATACTACAGGGTAACCAATACATATTTATAATTATATACTACAGGGTAACCAATACTAGTATTTATAATTATATACTACAGGGTAACCAATACATATTTATAATTATATACTACAGGGTAACCAATACATATTTATAATTATATACTACAGGGTAACCAATACTAGTATTTATAATTATATACTACAGGGTAACCAATACATATTTATAATTATATACTACAGGGTAACCAATACATATTTATAATTATATACTACAGGGTAACCAATACTAGTATTTATAATTATATACTACAGGGTAACCAATACATATTTATAATTATATACTACAGGGTAACCAATACATATTTATAATTATATACTACAGGGTAACCAATACTAGTATTTATAATTATATACTACAGGGTAACCAATACATATTTATAATTATATACTACAGGGTAACCAATACATATTTATAATTATATACTACAGGGTAACCAATACTAGTATTTATAATTATATACTACAGGGTAACCAATACATATTTATAATTATATACTACAGGGTAACCAATACATATTTATAATTATATACTACAGGGTAACCAATACTAGTATTTATAATTATATACTACAGGGTAACCAATACTAGTATTTATAATTATATACTACAGGGTAACCAATACTAGTATTTATAATTATATACTACAGGGTAACCAATACTAGTATTTATAATTATATACTACAGGGTAACCAATACATATTTATAATTATATACTACAGGGTAACCAATACTAGTATTTATAATTATATACTACAGGGTAACCAATACATATTTATAATTATATACTACAGGGTAACCAATACTAGTATTTATAATTATATACTACAGGGTAACCAATACATATTTATAATTATATACTACAGGGTAACCAATACTAGTATTTATAATTATATACTACAGGGTAACCAATACATATTTATAATTATATACTACAGGGTAACCAATACTAGTATTTATAATTATATACTACAGGGTAACCAATACATATTTATAATTATATACTACAGGGTAACCAATACTAGTATTTATAATTATATACTACAGGGTAACCAATACATATTTATAATTATATACTACAGGGTAACCAATACTAGTATTTATAATTATATACTACAGGGTAACCAATACATATTTATAATTATATACTACAGGGTAACCAATACTAGTATTTATAATTATATACTACAGGGTAACCAATACATATTTATAATTATATACTACAGGGTAACCAATACTAGTATTTATAATTATATACTACAGGGTAACCAATACATATTTATAATTATATACTACAGGGTAACCAATACTAGTATTTATAATTATATACTACAGGGTAACCAATACATATTTATAATTATATACTACAGGGTAACCAATACTAGTATTTATAATTATATACTACAGGGTAACCAATACATATTTATAATTATATACTACAGGGTAACCAATACTAGTATTTATAATTATATACTACAGGGTAACCAATACATATTTATAATTATATACTACAGGGTAACCAATACTAGTATTTATAATTATATACTACAGGGTAACCAATACATATTTATAATTATATACTACAGGGTAACCAATACTAGTATTTATAATTATATACTACAGGGTAACCAATACATATTTATAATTATATACTACAGGGTAACCAATACATATTTATAATTATATACTACAGGGTAACCAATACATATTTATAATTATATACTACAGGGTAACCAATACATATTTATAATTATATACTACAGGGTAACCAATACATATTTATAATTATATACTACAGGGTAACCAATACATATTTATAATTATATACTACAGGGTAACCAATACATATTTATAATTATATACTACAGGGTAACCAATACATATTTATAATTATATACTACAGGGTAACCAATACATATTTATAATTATATACTACAGGGTAACCAATACATATTTATAATTATATACTACAGGGTAACCAATACATATTTATAATTATATACTACAGGGTAACCAATACATATTTATAATTATATACTACAGGGTAACCAATACATATTTATAATTATATACTACAGGGTAACCAATACATATTTATAATTATATACTACAGGGTAACCAATACATATTTATAATTATATACTACAGGGTAACCAATACATATTTATAATTATATACTACAGGGTAACCAATACATTTTTATAATTATATACTACAGGGTAACCAATACATATTTATAATTATATACTACAGGGTAACCAATACATATTTATAATTATATACTACAGGGTAACCAATACATATTTATAATTATATACTACAGGGTAACCAATACATATTTATAATTATATACTACAGGGTAACCAATACATATTTATAATTATATACTACAGGGTAACCAATAGTAGTATTTATAATTATATACTACAGGGTAACCAATACTAGTATTTATAATTATATACTACAGGGTAACCAATACAGTATTTATAATTATATACTACAGGGTAACCAATACTAGTATTTATAATTATATACTACAGGGTAACCAATACATATTTATAATTATATACTACAGGGTAACCAATACATATTTATAATTATATACTACAGGGTAACCAATACATATTTATAATTATATACTACAGGGTAACCAATACTAGTATTTATAATTATATACTACAGGGTAACCAATACATATTTATAATTATATACTACAGGGTAACCAATACTAGTATTTATAATTATATACTACAGGGTAACCAATACATATTTATAATTATATACTACAGGGTAACCAATACTAGTATTTATAATTATATACTACAGGGTAACCAATACAGTATTTATAATTATATACTACAGGGTAACCAATACTAGTATTTATAATTATACTACAGGGTAACCAATACTAGTATTTATAATTATACTACAGGGTAACCAATACTAGTATTTATAATTATATACAGGGTAACCAATACTAGTATTTATAATTATACTACAGGGTAACCAATACTAGTATTTATAATTATACTACAGGGTAACCAATACTAGTATTTATAATTATATACAGGGTAACCAATACTAGTATTTATAATTATACTACAGGGTAACCAATACTAGTATTTATAATTATACTACAGGGTAACCAATACTAGTATTTATAATTATACTACAGGGTAACCAATACTAGTATTTATAATTATACTACAGGGTAACCAATACTAGTATTTATAATTATATACAGGGTAACCAATACTAGTATTTATAATTATATACAGGGTAACCAATACTAGTATTTATAATTATATACAGGGTAACCAATACTAGTATTTATAATTATATACAGGGTAACCAATACTAGTATTTATAATTATATACAGGGTAACCAATACTAGTATTTATAATTATATACAGGGTAACCAATACTAGTATTTATAATTATATACAGGGTAACCAATACTAGTATTTATAATTATATACAGGGTAACCAATACTAGTATTTATAATTATATACAGGGTAACCAATACTAGTATTTATAATTATATACAGGGTAACCAATACTAGTATTTATAATTATATACAGGGTAACCAATACTAGTATTTATAATTATATATACAGGGTAACCAATACTAGTATTTATAATTATATACAGGGTAACCAATACTAGTATTTATAATTATATACTACAGGGTAACCAATACTAGTATTTATAATTATATACAGGGTAACCAATACTAGTATTTATAATTATATACTACAGGGTAACCAATACTAGTATTTATAATTATATACAGGGTAACCAATACTAGTATTTATAATTATATACTACAGGGTAACCAATACTAGTATTTATAATTATATACTACAGGGTAACCAATACATATTTATAATTATATACAGGGTAACCAATACTAGTATTTATAATTATATACTACAGGGTAACCAATACTATATTTATAATTATATACTACAGGGTAACCAATACTAGTATTTATAATTATATACTACAGGGTAACCAATACATATTTATAATTATATACTACAGGGTAACCAATACTAGTATTTATAATTATATACTACAGGGTAACCAATACATATTTATAATTATATACTACAGGGTAACCAATACTAGTATTTATAATTATATACTACAGGGTAACCAATACTAGTATTTATAATTATATACTACAGGGTAACCAATACTAGTATTTATAATTATATACTACAGGGTAACCAATACATATTTATAATTATATACTACAGGGTAACCAATACTAGTATTTATAATTATATACTACAGGGTAACCAATACATATTTATAATTATATACTACAGGGTAACCAATACTAGTATTTATAATTATATACTACAGGGTAACCAATACATATTTATAATTATATACTACAGGGTAACCAATACTAGTATTTATAATTATATACTACAGGGTAACCAATACATATTTATAATTATATACTACAGGGTAACCAATACTAGTATTTATAATTATATACTACAGGGTAACCAATACATATTTATAATTATATACTACAGGGTAACCAATACTAGTATTTATAATTATATACTACAGGGTAACCAATACATATTTATAATTATATACTACAGGGTAACCAATACTAGTATTTATAATTATATACTACAGGGTAACCAATACATATTTATAATTATATACTACAGGGTAACCAATACTAGTATTTATAATTATATACTACAGGGTAACCAATACATATTTATAATTATATACTACAGGGTAACCAATACTAGTATTTATAATTATATACTACAGGGTAACCAATACTAGTATTTATAATTATATACTACAGGGTAACCAATACTAGTATTTATAATTATATACTACAGGGTAACCAATACTAGTATTTATAATTATATACTACAGGGTAACCAATACTAGTATTTATAATTATATACTACAGGGTAACCAATACTAGTATTTATAATTATATACTACAGGGTAACCAATACATATTTATAATTATATACTACAGGGTAACCAATACTAGTATTTATAATTATATACTACAGGGTAACCAATACATATTTATAATTATATACTACAGGGTAACCAATACTAGTATTTATAATTATATACTACAGGGTAACCAATACATATTTATAATTATATACTACAGGGTAACCAATACTAGTATTTATAATTATATACTACAGGGTAACCAATACTAGTATTTATAATTATATACTACAGGGTAACCAATACTAGTATTTATAATTATATACTACAGGGTAACCAATACTAGTATTTATAATTATATACTACAGGGTAACCAATACTAGTATTTATAATTATATACTACAGGGTAACCAATACTAGTATTTATAATTATATACTACAGGGTAACCAATACAGTATTTATAATTATATACTACAGGGTAACCAATACATATTTATAATTATATACTACAGGGTAACCAATACTAGTATTTATAATTATATACTACAGGGTAACCAATACATATTTATAATTATATACTACAGGGTAACCAATACTAGTATTTATAATTATATACTACAGGGTAACCAATACTAGTATTTATAATTATATACTACAGGGTAACCAATACTAGTATTTATAATTATATACTACAGGGTAACCAATACTAGTATTTATAATTATATACTACAGGGTAACCAATACTAGTATTTATAATTATATACTACAGGGTAACCAATACTAGTATTTATAATTATATACTACAGGGTAACCAATACATATTTATAATTATATACTACAGGGTAACCAATACTAGTATTTATAATTATATACTACAGGGTAACCAATACATATTTATAATTATATACTACAGGGTAACCAATACTAGTATTTATAATTATATACTACAGGGTAACCAATACATATTTATAATTATATACTACAGGGTAACCAATACTAGTATTTATAATTATATACTACAGGGTAACCAATACATATTTATAATTATATACTACAGGGTAACCAATACTAGTATTTATAATTATATACTACAGGGTAACCAATACTAGTATTTATAATTATATACTACAGGGTAACCAATACTATATTTATAATTATATACTACAGGGTAACCAATACTAGTATTTATAATTATATACTACAGGGTAACCAATACTAGTATTTATAATTATATACTACAGGGTAACCAATACTAGTATTTATAATTATATACTACAGGGTAACCAATACATATTTATAATTATATACTACAGGGTAACCAATACATATTTATAATTATATACTACAGGGTAACCAATACATATTTATAATTATATACTACAGGGTAACCAATACTATATTTATAATTATATACTACAGGGTAACCAATACATATTTATAATTATATACTACAGGGTAACCAATACTATATTTATAATTATATACTACAGGGTAACCAATACTATATTTATAATTATATACTACAGGGTAACCAATACATATTTATAATTATATACTACAGGGTAACCAATACTATATTTATAATTATATACTACAGGGTAACCAATACTATATTTATAATTATATTCTACAGGGTAACCAATAGCTATATTTATAATTATATACTACAGGGTAACCAATAGCTATATTTATAATTATATACTACAGGGTAACCAATAGCTATATTTATAATTATATACTACAGGGTAACCAATAGCTATATTTATAATTATATACTACAGGGTAACCAATAGCTATATTTATAATTATATTCTACAGGGTAACCAATAGCTATATTTATAATTATATTCTACAGGGTAACCAATAGTATATTTATAATTATATTCTACAGGGTAACCAATAGTATATTTATAATTATATTCTACAGGGTAACCAATAGTATATTTATAATTATATACTACAGGGTAACCAATAGCTATATTTATAATTATATTCTACAGGGTAACCAATAGCTATATTTATAATTATATTCTACAGGGTAACCAATAGTATATTTATAATTATATTCTACAGGGTAACCAATAGTATATTTATAATTATATTCTACAGGGTAACCAATAGTATATTTATAATTATATTCTACAGGGTAACCAATAGTATATTTATAATTATATTCTACAGGGTAACCAATAGTATATTTATAATTATATTCTACAGGGTAACCAATAGTATATTTATAATTATATTCTACAGGGTAACCAATAGTATATTTATAATTATATTCTACAGGGTAACCAATAGTATATTTATAATTATATTCTACAGGGTAACCAATAGTATATTTATAATTATATTCTACAGGGTAACCAATAGTATATTTATAATTATATTCTACAGGGTAACCAATAGTATATTTATAATTATATTCTACAGGGTAACCAATAGTATATTTATAATTATATTCTACAGGGTAACCAATAGTATATTTATAATTATATTCTACAGGGTAACCAATAGTATATTTATAATTATATTCTACAGGGTAACCAATAGTATATTTATAATTATATTCTACAGGGTAACCAATAGTATATTTATAATTATATTCTACAGGGTAACCAATAGTATATTTATAATTATATTCTACAGGGTAACCAATAGTATATTTATAATTATATTCTACAGGGTAACCAATAGTATATTTATAATTATATTCTACAGGGTAACCAATAGTATATTTATAATTATATACTACAGGGTAACCAATAGTATATTTATAATTATATTCTACAGGGTAACCAATAGTATATTTATAATTATATTCTACAGGGTAACCAATAGTATATTTATAATTATATTCTACAGGGTAACCAATAGTATATTTATAATTATATTCTACAGGGTAACCAATAGTATATTTATAATTATATTCTACAGGGTAACCAATAGTATATTTATAATTATATTCTACAGGGTAACCAATAGTATATTTATAATTATATACTACAGGGTAACCAATAGTATATTTATAATTATATACTACAGGGTAACCAATAGTATATTTATAATTATATACTACAGGGTAACCAATAGTATATTTATAATTATATACTACAGGGTAACCAATAGTATATTTATAATTATATTCTACAGGGTAACCAATAGTATATTTATAATTATATTCTACAGGGTAACCAATAGTATATTTATAATTATATTCTACAGGGTAACCAATAGTATATTTATAATTATATTCTACAGGGTAACCAATAGTATATTTATAATTATATTCTACAGGGTAACCAATAGTATATTTATAATTATATTCTACAGGGTAACCAATAGTATATTTATAATTATATTCTACAGGGTAACCAATAGTATATTTATAATTATATTCTACAGGGTAACCAATAGTATATTTATAATTATATTCTACAGGGTAACCAATAGTATATTTATAATTATATTCTACAGGGTAACCAATAGTATATTTATAATTATATTCTACAGGGTAACCAATAGTATATTTATAATTATATTCTACAGGGTAACCAATAGTATATTTATAATTATATTCTACAGGGTAACCAATAGTATATTTATAATTATATTCTACAGGGTAACCAATAGTATATTTATAATTATATACTACAGGGTAACCAATACATATTTATAATTATATACTACAGGGTAACCAATACTAGTATTTATAATTATATACTACAGGGTAACCAATACATATTTATAATTATATACTACAGGGTAACCAATACTAGTATTTATAATTATATACTACAGGGTAACCAATACATATTTATAATTATATACTACAGGGTAACCAATACTAGTATTTATAATTATATACTACAGGGTAACCAATACATATTTATAATTATATACTACAGGGTAACCAATACTAGTATTTATAATTATATACTACAGGGTAACCAATACATATTTATAATTATATACTACAGGGTAACCAATACTAGTATTTATAATTATATACTACAGGGTAACCAATACATATTTATAATTATATACTACAGGGTAACCAATACTAGTATTTATAATTATATACTACAGGGTAACCAATACATATTTATAATTATATACTACAGGGTAACCAATACTAGTATTTATAATTATATACTACAGGGTAACCAATACATATTTATAATTATATACTACAGGGTAACCAATACTAGTATTTATAATTATATACTACAGGGTAACCAATACATATTTATAATTATATACTACAGGGTAACCAATACTAGTATTTATAATTATATACTACAGGGTAACCAATACATATTTATAATTATATACTACAGGGTAACCAATACTAGTATTTATAATTATATACTACAGGGTAACCAATACATATTTATAATTATATACTACAGGGTAACCAATACTAGTATTTATAATTATATACTACAGGGTAACCAATACATATTTATAATTATATACTACAGGGTAACCAATACTAGTATTTATAATTATATACTACAGGGTAACCAATACATATTTATAATTATATACTACAGGGTAACCAATACTAGTATTTATAATTATATACTACAGGGTAACCAATACATATTTATAATTATATACTACAGGGTAACCAATACTAGTATTTATAATTATATACTACAGGGTAACCAATACATATTTATAATTATATACTACAGGGTAACCAATACTATATTTATAATTATATACTACAGGGTAACCAATACATATTTATAATTATATACTACAGGGTAACCAATACTAGTATTTATAATTATATACTACAGGGTAACCAATACATATTTATAATTATATACTACAGGGTAACCAATACTAGTATTTATAATTATATACTACAGGGTAACCAATACATATTTATAATTATATACTACAGGGTAACCAATACTATATTTATAATTATATACTACAGGGTAACCAATACTAGTATTTATAATTATATACTACAGGGTAACCAATACATATTTATAATTATATACTACAGGGTAACCAATACATATTTATAATTATATACTACAGGGTAACCAATACTAGTATTTATAATTATATACTACAGGGTAACCAATACATATTTATAATTATATACTACAGGGTAACCAATACATATTTATAATTATATACTACAGGGTAACCAATACTAGTATTTATAATTATATACTACAGGGTAACCAATACATATTTATAATTATATACTACAGGGTAACCAATACTAGTATTTATAATTATATACTACAGGGTAACCAATACATATTTATAATTATATACTACAGGGTAACCAATACTAGTATTTATAATTATATACTACAGGGTAACCAATACATATTTATAATTATATACTACAGGGTAACCAATACTAGTATTTATAATTATATACTACAGGGTAACCAATACATATTTATAATTATATACTACAGGGTAACCAATACTAGTATTTATAATTATATACTACAGGGTAACCAATACATATTTATAATTATATACTACAGGGTAACCAATACTAGTATTTATAATTATATACTACAGGGTAACCAATACATATTTATAATTATATACTACAGGGTAACCAATACTAGTATTTATAATTATATACTACAGGGTAACCAATACATATTTATAATTATATACTACAGGGTAACCAATACTAGTATTTATAATTATATACTACAGGGTAACCAATACATATTTATAATTATATACTACAGGGTAACCAATACTAGTATTTATAATTATATACTACAGGGTAACCAATACATATTTATAATTATATACTACAGGGTAACCAATACTAGTATTTATAATTATATACTACAGGGTAACCAATACATATTTATAATTATATACTACAGGGTAACCAATACTAGTATTTATAATTATATACTACAGGGTAACCAATACATATTTATAATTATATACTACAGGGTAACCAATACTAGTATTTATAATTATATACTACAGGGTAACCAATACATATTTATAATTATATACTACAGGGTAACCAATACTAGTATTTATAATTATATACTACAGGGTAACCAATACATATTTATAATTATATACTACAGGGTAACCAATACTAGTATTTATAATTATATACTACAGGGTAACCAATACATATTTATAATTATATACTACAGGGTAACCAATACTAGTATTTATAATTATATACTACAGGGTAACCAATACATATTTATAATTATATACTACAGGGTAACCAATACTAGTATTTATAATTATATACTACAGGGTAACCAATACATATTTATAATTATATACTACAGGGTAACCAATACTATATTTATAATTATATACTACAGGGTAACCAATACATATTTATAATTATATACTACAGGGTAACCAATACATATTTATAATTATATACTACAGGGTAACCAATACATATTTATAATTATATACTACAGGGTAACCAATACATATTTATAATTATATACTACAGGGTAACCAATACATATTTATAATTATATACTACAGGGTAACCAATACTAGTATTTATAATTATATACTACAGGGTAACCAATACATATTTATAATTATATACTACAGGGTAACCAATACATATTTATAATTATATACTACAGGGTAACCAATACATATTTATAATTATATACTACAGGGTAACCAATACATATTTATAATTATATACTACAGGGTAACCAATACATATTTATAATTATATACTACAGGGTAACCAATACATATTTATAATT
>OZ057404.1:18449143-18577789 GCA_964056735.1 Allodiplogaster pararmata
ATAATTTATAATTACTATACTACAGGGTAACCAATACATTTTTATAATTATATACTACAGGGTAACCAATACATATTTATAATTATATACTACAGGGTAACCAATACATATTTATAATTATATACTACAGGGTAACCAATACATATTTATAATTATATACTACAGGGTAACCAATACATATTTATAATTATATACTACAGGGTAACCAATACATATTTATAATTATATACTACAGGGTAACCAATACATATTTATAATTATATACTACAGGGTAACCAATACATATTTATAATTATATACTACAGGGTAACCAATACTATATTTATAATTATATACTACAGGGTAACCAATAGCTAGTATTTATAATTATATACTACAGGGTAACCAATAGTAGTATTTATAATTATATACTACAGGGTAACCAATACTAGTATTTATAATTATATACTACAGGGTAACCAATACTAGTATTTATAATTATATACTACAGGGTAACCAATACATATTTATAATTATATACTACAGGGTAACCAATACATATTTATAATTATATACTACAGGGTAACCAATACTAGTATTTATAATTATATACTACAGGGTAACCAATACTAGTATTTATAATTATATACTACAGGGTAACCAATACAGTATTTATAATTATATACTACAGGGTAACCAATACATATTTATAATTATATACTACAGGGTAACCAATACTAGTATTTATAATTATATACTACAGGGTAACCAATACATATTTATAATTATATACTACAGGGTAACCAATACTAGTATTTATAATTATATACTACAGGGTAACCAATACATATTTATAATTATATACTACAGGGTAACCAATACTAGTATTTATAATTATATACTACAGGGTAACCAATACATATTTATAATTATATACTACAGGGTAACCAATACTAGTATTTATAATTATACTACAGGGTAACCAATACTAGTATTTATAATTATACTACAGGGTAACCAATACTAGTATTTATAATTATACTACAGGGTAACCAATACTAGTATTTATAATTATACTACAGGGTAACCAATACTAGTATTTATAATTATACTACAGGGTAACCAATACTAGTATTTATAATTATATACAGGGTAACCAATACTAGTATTTATAATTATATACAGGGTAACCAATACTAGTATTTATAATTATATACAGGGTAACCAATACTAGTATTTATAATTATATACAGGGTAACCAATACTAGTATTTATAATTATATACAGGGTAACCAATACTAGTATTTATAATTATATACAGGGTAACCAATACTAGTATTTATAATTATATACAGGGTAACCAATACTAGTATTTATAATTATATACAGGGTAACCAATACTAGTATTTATAATTATATACAGGGTAACCAATACTAGTATTTATAATTATATACAGGGTAACCAATACTAGTATTTATAATTATATACAGGGTAACCAATACTAGTATTTATAATTATATACAGGGTAACCAATACTAGTATTTATAATTATATACAGGGTAACCAATACTAGTATTTATAATTATATACAGGGTAACCAATACTAGTTTTTATAATTATATACTACAGGGTAACCAATACTAGTATTTATAATTATATACAGGGTAACCAATACTAGTATTTATAATTATATACTACAGGGTAACCAATACTAGTATTTATAATTATATACAGGGTAACCAATACTAGTATTTATAATTATATACTACAGGGTAACCAATACTAGTATTTATAATTATATACAGGGTAACCAATACTAGTATTTATATATTATATACTACAGGGTAACCAATACATATTTATAATTATATACTACAGGGTAACCAATACTAGTATTTATGAATTATATACTACAGGGTAACCAATACTATATTTATAATTATATACTACAGGGTAACCAATACTAGTATTTATAATTATATACTACAGGGTAACCAATACTATATTTATAATTATATACTACAGGGTAACCAATACTAGTATTTATAATTATATACTACAGGGTAACCAATACATATTTATAATTATATACTACAGGGTAACCAATACTAGTATTTATAATTATATACTACAGGGTAACCAATACATATTTATAATTATATACTACAGGGTAACCAATACTAGTATTTATAATTATATACTACAGGGTAACCAATACATATTTATAATTATATACTACAGGGTAACCAATACTAGTATTTATAATTATATACTACAGGGTAACCAATACATATTTATAATTATATACTACAGGGTAACCAATACTAGTATTTATAATTATATACTACAGGGTAACCAATACATATTTATAATTATATACTACAGGGTAACCAATACTAGTATTTATAATTATATACTACAGGGTAACCAATACATATTTATAATTATATACTACAGGGTAACCAATACTAGTATTTATAATTATATACTACAGGGTAACCAATACATATTTATAATTATATACTACAGGGTAACCAATACTAGTATTTATAATTATATACTACAGGGTAACCAATACATATTTATAATTATATACTACAGGGTAACCAATACTAGTATTTATAATTATATACTACAGGGTAACCAATACTAGTATTTATAATTATATACTACAGGGTAACCAATACTAGTATTTATAATTATATACTACAGGGTAACCAATACTAGTATTTATAATTATATACTACAGGGTAACCAATACATATTTATAATTATATACTACAGGGTAACCAATACTAGTATTTATAATTATATACTACAGGGTAACCAATACATATTTATAATTATATACTACAGGGTAACCAATACTAGTATTTATAATTATATACTACAGGGTAACCAATATATTTATAATTATATACTACAGGGTAACCAATACTAGTATTTATAATTATATACTACAGGGTAACCAATACTAGTATTTATAATTATATACTACAGGGTAACCAATACTAGTATTTATAATTATATACTACAGGGTAACCAATACTAGTATTTATAATTATATACTACAGGGTAACCAATACATATTTATAATTATATACTACAGGGTAACCAATACTAGTATTTATAATTATATACTACAGGGTAACCAAAGTATTTATAATTATATACTACAGGGTAACCAATACATATTTATAATTATATACTACAGGGTAACCAAAGTATTTATAATTATATACTACAGGGTAACCAATACTAGTATTTATAATTATATACTACAGGGTAACCATACAGTATTTATAATTATATACTACAGGGTAACCAATACTAGTATTTATAATTATATACTACAGGGTAACCAATACTAGTATTTATAATTATATACTACAGGGTAACCAATACTAGTATTTATAATTATATACAACAGGGTAACCAATACTAGTATTTATAATTATATACTACAGGGTAACCAATACTAGTATTTATAATTATATACAACAGGGTAACCAATACTAGTATTTATAATTATATACTACAGGGTAACCAATACTAGTATTTATAATTATATACTACAGGGTAACCAATACATATTTATAATTATATACTACAGGGTAACCAATACTAGTATTTATAATTATATACTACAGGGTAACCAATACTAGTATTTATAATTATATACTACAGGGTAACCAATACTAGTATTTATAATTATATACTACAGGGTAACCAATACATATTTATAATTATATACTACAGGGTAACCAATACTAGTATTTATAATTATATACTACAGGGTAACCAATACATATTTATAATTATATACTACAGGGTAACCAATACTAGTATTTATAATTATATACTACAGGGTAACCAATACATATTTATAATTATATACTACAGGGTAACCAATACTAGTATTTATAATTATATACTACAGGGTAACCAATACATATTTATAATTATATACTACAGGGTAACCAATACTAGTATTTATAATTATATACTACAGGGTAACCAATACTAGTATTTATAATTATATACTACAGGGTAACCAATACTAGTATTTATAATTATATACTACAGGGTAACCAATACATATTTATAATTATATACTACAGGGTAACCAATACATATTTATAATTATATACTACAGGGTAACCAATACATATTTATAATTATATACTACAGGGGTAACCAATACATATTTATAATTATATACTACAGGGTAACCAATACATATTTATAATTATATACTACAGGGTAACCAATACATATTTATAATTATATACTACAGGGTAACCAATACAGTATTTATAATTATATACTACAGGGTAACCAATACATATTTATAATTATATACTACAGGGTAACCAATACATATTTATAATTATATACTACAGGGTAACCAATACATATTTATAATTATATACTACAGGGTAACCAATACATATTTATAATTATATACTACAGGGTAACCAATACATATTTATAATTATATACTACAGGGTAACCAATACATATTTATAATTATATACTACAGGGTAACCAATACATATTTATAATTATATACTACATGGTAACCAATAGCATATTTATAATTATATTCTACAGGGTAACCAATACGATATTTATAATTATATACTACAGGGTAACCAATAGTATATTTATAATTATATTCTACAGGGTAACCAATAGTATATTTATAATTATATTCTACAGGGTAACCAATAGTATATTTATAATTATATTCTACAGGGTAACCAATAGTATATTTATAATTATATTCTACAGGGTAACCAATAGTATATTTATAATTATATTCTACAGGGTAACCAATAGTATATTTATAATTATATTCTACAGGGTAACCAATAGTATATTTATAATTATATTCTACAGGGTAACCAATAGTATATTTATAATTATATTCTACAGGGTAACCAATAGTATATTTATAATTATATTCTACAGGGTAACCAATAGTATATTTATAATTATATTCTACAGGGTAACCAATAGTATATTTATAATTATATTCTACAGGGTAACCAATAGTATATTTATAATTATATTCTACAGGGTAACCAATAGTATATTTATAATTATATTCTACAGGGTAACCAATAGTATATTTATAATTATATACTACAGGGTAACCAATAGTATATTTATAATTATATACTACAGGGTAACCAATAGTATATTTATAATTATATACTACAGGGTAACCAATAGTATATTTATAATTATATACTACAGGGTAACCAATAGTATATTTATAATTATATACTACAGGGTAACCAATAGTATATTTATAATTATATACTACAGGGTAACCAATAGTATATTTATAATTATATACTACAGGGTAACCAATAGTATATTTATAATTATATACTACAGGGTAACCAATAGTATATTTATAATTATATACTACAGGGTAACCAATAGTATATTTATAATTATATACTACAGGGTAACCAATAGTATATTTATAATTATATACTACAGGGTAACCAATAGTATATTTATAATTATATACTACAGGGTAACCAATAGTATATTTATAATTATATACTACAGGGTAACCAATAGTATATTTATAATTATATACTACAGGGTAACCAATAGTATATTTATAATTATATACTACAGGGTAACCAATAGTATATTTATAATTATATACTACAGGGTAACCAATAGTATATTTATAATTATATACTACAGGGTAACCAATAGTATATTTATAATTATATACTACAGGGTAACCAATAGTATATTTATAATTATATACTACAGGGTAACCAATAGTATATTTATAATTATATACTACAGGGTAACCAATAGTATATTTATAATTATATACTACAGGGTAACCAATAGTATATTTATAATTATATACTACAGGGTAACCAATAGTATATTTATAATTATATACTACAGGGTAACCAATAGTATATTTATAATTATATACTACAGGGTAACCAATAGTATATTTATAATTATATACTACAGGGTAACCAATAGTATATTTATAATTATATACTACAGGGTAACCAATAGTATATTTATAATTATATACTACAGGGTAACCAATAGTATATTTATAATTATATACTACAGGGTAACCAATAGTATATTTATAATTATATACTACAGGGTAACCAATAGTATATTTATAATTATATACTACAGGGTAACCAATAGTATATTTATAATTATATACTACAGGGTAACCAATAGTATATTTATAATTATATACTACAGGGTAACCAATAGTATATTTATAATTATATACTACAGGGTAACCAATAGTATATTTATAATTATATACTACAGGGTAACCAATAGTATATTTATAATTATATACTACAGGGTAACCAATAGTATATTTATAATTATATACTACAGGGTAACCAATAGTATATTTATAATTATATACTACAGGGTAACCAATAGTATATTTATAATTATATACTACAGGGTAACCAATAGTATATTTATAATTATATACTACAGGGTAACCAATAGTATATTTATAATTATATACTACAGGGTAACCAATAGTATATTTATAATTATATACTACAGGGTAACCAATAGTATATTTATAATTATATACTACAGGGTAACCAATAGTATATTTATAATTATATACTACAGGGTAACCAATAGTATATTTATAATTATATACTACAGGGTAACCAATAGTATATTTATAATTATATACTACAGGGTTAACCAATAGTATATTTATAATTATATACTACAGGGTAACCAATAGTATATTTATAATTATATACTACAGGGTAACCAATAGTATATTTATAATTATATACTACAGGGTAACCAATAGTATATTTATAATTATATACTACAGGGTAACCAATAGTATATTTATAATTATATACTACAGGGTAACCAATAGTATATTTATAATTATATACTACAGGGTAACCAATAGTATATTTATAATTATATACTACAGGGTAACCAATAGTATATTTATAATTATATACTACAGGGTAACCAATAGTATATTTATAATTATATACTACAGGGTAACCAATAGTATATTTATAATTATATACTACAGGGTAACCAATAGTATATTTATAATTATATACTACAGGGTAACCAATAGTATATTTATAATTATATACTACAGGGTAACCAATAGTATATTTATAATTATATACTACAGGGTAACCAATAGTATATTTATAATTATATACTACAGGGTAACCAATAGTATATTTATAATTATATACTACAGGGTAACCAATAGTATATTTATAATTATATACTACAGGGTAACCAATAGTATATTTATAATTATATACTACAGGGTAACCAATAGTATATTTATAATTATATACTACAGGGTAACCAATAGTATATTTATAATTATATACTACAGGGTAACCAATAGTATATTTATAATTATATACTACAGGGTAACCAATAGTATATTTATAATTATATACTACAGGGTAACCAATAGTATATTTATAATTATATACTACAGGGTAACCAATAGTATATTTATAATTATATACTACAGGGTAACCAATAGTATATTTATAATTATATACTACAGGGTAACCAATAGTATATTTATAATTATATACTACAGGGTAACCAATAGTATATTTATAATTATATACTACAGGGTAACCAATAGTATATTTATAATTATATACTACAGGGTAACCAATAGTATATTTATAATTATATACTACAGGGTAACCAATAGTATATTTATAATTATATACTACAGGGGTAACCAATAGTATATTTATAATTATATACTACAGGGTAACCAATAGTATATTTATAATTATATACTACAGGGTAACCAATAGTATATTTATAATTATATACTACAGGGTAACCAATAGTATATTTATAATTATATACTACAGGGTAACCAATAGTATATTTATAATTATATACTACAGGGTAACCAATAGTATATTTATAATTATATACTACAGGGTAACCAATAGTATATTTATAATTATATACTACAGGGTAACCAATAGTATATTTATAATTATATACTACAGGGTAACCAATAGTATATTTATAATTATATACTACAGGGTAACCAATAGTATATTTATAATTATATACTACAGGGTAACCAATAGTATATTTATAATTATATACTACAGGGTAACCAATAGTATATTTATAATTATATACTACAGGGTAACCAATAGTATATTTATAATTATATACTACAGGGTAACCAATAGTATATTTATAATTATATACTACAGGGTAACCAATAGTATATTTATAATTATATACTACAGGGTAACCAATAGTATATTTATAATTATATACTACAGGGTAACCAATAGTATATTTATAATTATATACTACAGGGTAACCAATAGTATATTTATAATTATATACTACAGGGTAACCAATAGTATATTTATAATTATATACTACAGGGTAACCAATAGTATATTTATAATTATATACTACAGGGTAACCAATAGTATATTTATAATTATATACTACAGGGTAACCAATAGTATATTTATAATTATATACTACAGGGTAACCAATAGTATATTTATAATTATATACTACAGGGTAACCAATAGTATATTTATAATTATATACTACAGGGTAACCAATAGTATATTTATAATTATATACTACAGGGTAACCAATAGTATATTTATAATTATATACTACAGGGTAACCAATAGTATATTTATAATTATATACTACAGGGTAACCAATAGTATATTTATAATTATATACTACAGGGTAACCAATAGTATATTTATAATTATATACTACAGGGTAACCAATAGTATATTTATAATTATATACTACAGGGTAACCAATAGTATATTTATAATTATATACTACAGGGTAACCAATAGTATATTTATAATTATATACTACAGGGTAACCAATAGTATATTTATAATTATATACTACAGGGTAACCAATAGTATATTTATAATTATATACTACAGGGTAACCAATAGTATATTTATAATTATATACTACAGGGTAACCAATAGTATATTTATAATTATATACTACAGGGTAACCAATAGTATATTTATAATTATATACTACAGGGTAACCAATAGTATATTTATAATTATATACTACAGGGTAACCAATAGTATATTTATAATTATATACTACAGGGTAACCAATAGTATATTTATAATTATATACTACAGGGTAACCAATAGTATATTTATAATTATATACTACAGGGTAACCAATAGTATATTTATAATTATATACTACAGGGTAACCAATAGTATATTTATAATTATATACTACAGGGTAACCAATAGTATATTTATAATTATATACTACAGGGTAACCAATAGTATATTTATAATTATATACTACAGGGTAACCAATAGTATATTTATAATTATATACTACAGGGTAACCAATAGTATATTTATAATTATATACTACAGGGTAACCAATAGTATATTTATAATTATATACTACAGGGTAACCAATAGTATATTTATAATTATATACTACAGGGTAACCAATAGTATATTTATAATTATATACTACAGGGTAACCAATAGTATATTTATAATTATATACTACAGGGTAACCAATAGTATATTTATAATTATATACTACAGGGTAACCAATAGTATATTTATAATTATATACTACAGGGTAACCAATAGTATATTTATAATTATATACTACAGGGTAACCAATAGTATATTTATAATTATATACTACAGGGTAACCAATAGTATATTTATAATTATATACTACAGGGTAACCAATAGTATATTTATAATTATATACTACAGGGTAACCAATAGTATATTTATAATTATATACTACAGGGGTAACCAATAGTATATTTATAATTATATACTACAGGGTAACCAATAGTATATTTATAATTATATACTACAGGGTAACCAATAGTATATTTATAATTATATACTACAGGGTAACCAATAGTATATTTATAATTATATACTACAGGGTAACCAATAGTATATTTATAATTATATACTACAGGGTAACCAATAGTATATTTATAATTATATACTACAGGGTAACCAATAGTATATTTATAATTATATACTACAGGGTAACCAATAGTATATTTATAATTATATACTACAGGGTAACCAATAGTATATTTATAATTATATACTACAGGGTAACCAATAGTATATTTATAATTATATACTACAGGGTAACCAATAGTATATTTATAATTATATACAGGGTAACCAATAGTATATTTATAATTATATACAGGGTAACCAATAGTATTCGCGCAAAACTTTCACGTTATCAACTCCGCTTAATTTTTTTACAGGCTTTATTTAAAGCAGCATTTAGCATGTGTTCCAAGTTCTAAAACCATTGCTTTATTTTCGTTGCTTTGAACCATTGCTTTAAAATCGCTTTGCGCCGAATTCGTACGCGAAAGCGGGAATCGAGCGCCCACTTGAGATTCACCAATCTAGAGTATAAAGAACCACTATGAGGAAGAACGATCTCTCGTTCCACGAGTAATCAACATATTTCATGACACGCCATGCAAGTCGATTTGTTATAGAACGTGCGTTTTCTCCTCGTACTCTTCATGACTCTAATGTGAAGATCGTTTCGAAAAAATTTTCACATGCGTTCTTAGAAGCAACAAAATAAAAATGAATCAATAGCTCGTCAGATTCAAAATGAATTAATGGCTCGTCAGATTCAAAATGAATTAATGGCTCGTCAGTTTCAAAATGAATTAATGGCTCGTCAGATTCTTCTACGCCGACAATCCTAAGAACTTCTAATGAAGCGATGTGCTTTAGCAGAACAATTTAACATTTTCAAGACTGATGAAATACCTTCACTTTGAAAATGACGGTAAAACCTGAATTCGCAAAGATGATGCGGGATTGTTCGCGTGCAGGTAACCCCTGCCTAAATTTCTTATACCACTTGGCTCAAGCGTCTATAGCTTTGAAAAAGTAAAAGTTTTTAACTACTCAGAACAAAATTTCTTACGATGCATAGCGCCCTTCTGGAGACATGATAAGAACTCGACATGGAATACCTGTGACCATTGCTGTCCCGAGATGTATGAGCGAGTCGTAAGACGGTCAAGTTCAGAATTGAGAATTCAAAAAAAAATAATGGAATTCTATTTGGAAATAATTTTTTTGAAATATCATCAGTTTCAGAGTGTACGAAGTGCTGGGTGGTCGTTTTCCTTGTGAAAATTGGCTAGCGAAGATCAAAGTGCCTACTCTGGCGATGTATGGAGGCAAGGACCGTTTCTGCGGGGATCCCAAGCTCCACTTCCAGAACGTTATCAAAAACCTCAAGTTCGTTTCTCAACGCTTCAAAAACGAAAAATTATGAGGGCAACTGAATAATACCAAGAGAGATAGAGATAGAGAGAGAGAGAGAGAGATAAAGTGAAAGAAAGAAGAACAGAAAGATAGATAGCTAGCAAGAGAGAAATTTTCTGGACTTTTAATTCACTTTTATTCATAGTTAAATTTATCATTTTCTCACATTCTTCAGTTTTGACACAGAAAGAAGCTTTTAAGCACTTTGCTCCATAATGTACCACCATGTAACATAATGTACCACCATGCAACATAATGTACCACCATGTAACATAATGTACCACCATGCAACATAATGTACCACCATGTAACATAATGTACCACCATGTAACATAATGTACCACCATGTAACATAATGTACCACCATGTAACATTTCTCGGTGATGAGCGCCGGAATTCTTGCAACAATTCTTTTTCAGTCTGATAAATTGATATTCCGCAAACAAAACTTTTCTCTTAAAAAATTTCACGAAGGTTTTTTTGGACGAGAAATTAACTTTTTCCGAGTGAAAAAAATTGCGTCCTTTGCAGAGTGGAGACTCAGTTGCTTGGAGGACATGACTTTCATATACAATATACCAAATGGTTTGTGGATAAAGTGTATCAATTTGTCAAGTCCACTGGGGGATAATTTCTGCTCCCGGGAGGCCGAGGGATATTATTTTGCTGCTGGGAAAGGTTAATCAGCTTTTGAGAAGAGCCGAGAATACCTGTTTTTAAGGCTTTTCTTAAAAAAAGATCTTACTTGTAGCCTGAGAGCCCGCAAAATTCGAATTTAACTCCGAACTCTTTCTCACTTTAGTTAGTAGAATGTCATGCATGTGATAATTGGATTGTAACAGTTCATTACTTGCTTCCTTGCCGGTTATTCATACATATTTCGATAAATATTATTATTATTATTATTATTATTATTATTATTATTATTATTATCATTATTATTATTATTATTATTATTATTATTATTATTCTTTTTATTATTATTATTATTATTGTTATTATTATTATTATTATTATTATTATTATTATTATTATTATTATTATTATTATTATTATTATTATTATTATTATTATTATTATTATTATTATTAGTATTATTTATTAATTCAAAATCAGAACCCGTGCAGTTCTTGTTTTGAAACGTAGATTTCATCTACCTACGTAAGAGACAGATTCATATTCTGTTCCATACCAAAAAATACCAGTAAAAAATCTTTTTTTGAATTTCAAATTGTGTCAACACTTTTTTAGAAGCACCATCATAGTGAATGTGATTTTTTGTATTCTTCCGAACAACGCACATGTACGCAAAACTGTTTATACGTTTTATTCTAGTAATAAAGTTTTTAAATTTTTTTGAACCTTAGGCCTGTTCACAAATTTCCTCAGTCAGAAAGACAGACGAGAGATGATGTTTTGATGAACGTTTCCATTATTCTCACGTATTTTACCTTCTCTTCACACTGATCCATTATAACAAATCTTGGCGATTCTTCTAAAAATGAAAGACCATAGGAATAAAACTACTTATCAATAAAGTATGGCTTATTAGTCGGATTTGCTATTAATTTCTCGTCCCACTAAAATTTCTTCAACTTATAGAAACTCAAGTTTGCTGAATAAACTCAGCACCAGGACCTGTTTGCTGAATAAACTCAGCACCAGGACCTGTTTGCTGAATAAACTCAGCACCAGGACTGAATAAACTCAGCACCAGGACCAACATTCCAGAATAAACTCAGCACCAGGACCAACATTCCAGAATAAACTCAGCACCAGGACCAACATTCCAGCTGAATAAACTCAGCACCAGGACCAACATTCCAGCTGAATAAACTCAGCACCAGGACCAACATTCCAGCTGAATAAACTCAGCACCAGGACCAACATTCCAGCTGAATAAACTCAGCACCAGGACCAACATTCCAGCCTATGAATGAGAAACTTTTTATCCAGACCCGTACAAAAAAAAGATAATTGAAACCATTCAGCTCAATGAGATTACGTCTCTCAAAGCATCAACATGAAGCTTCTGATTTAGTCTTATATGTAAATGAGGACGAGAATACAAAAACACTTCATCGAAAAAAAAAACAGTTTGAGGAGAAAAAATATGATTGTTAACCGAACGGTTCCAATTGTATTTGATATTAGGTTGGAGGAGAAATGCCTTCGATTTTTTTATCATCTATCATTCATTTAAGTCAAACAAAAACTTTAACTAACAATTCATGCTCTATCATTAGACACTATGCGCTGCTATCTTGTGGATAGATCGCGGATGTCCTCGTTTTAGAGCGACGGAGAGAGCGAGTCGAACCAGCCCCCCCCTGATTAGACCTCTTTTTCGTTCTCAAAATTTTCTCTTCGATTTACTCCTGCATCGACCGGAAGAGGTGGTATTCGGAAGGTGTCATTTCGGTCGGGTGTCGGATCAGCTTCCATTCCAGCTCCAAAAACTTCTGAACCGTTTTCTACGCGTTGTGCGGTCAAAAATTGTCATGTTGAATTACTCCCTGATTTCTAAACATACGAAACTTGGCGTTTTCTTCGCCTTGAGAAACCACAGACCTCTGCAACCTGTCGAAATTTGCACAGTATGTATCACCTGTCACAGTCTTGCCATTGATTGGCAGCTCCTAGTAGATGACGCCGCGTGAGTTTGAACTAAAACAAACAGCATAATCTGCAGTCCGGGTTTCGGAATTGCTTCTGGCTGCTCGTTCTGGCTGATCCACTAGCGCTTGCGCTCGACGTCGCAGTAGGCCACCCACCTTTCGCCCTTATTTTAAAGTGTATTCAGCCACTTGTCTCTCGTTGTGAGGCGGCTGCGACTCGTGGATTCCTGTCCAGTTCGATCAGGTCTTGTGGCAGCCATTGCCCAAGCTCATGCACTTTATCAAGCTTGTGGAGCCCTTTCTCAACAATGTTCTTGAAGATCTCGAAATGCTTCGCTAAAAGATCGAAGATCCTCGAGATCGAGTTGGCGAGGCCGTGCCGGACGGTCCATGTCCTTCAGAGACTGGTCGGCCTGCTTAAAAAAAGTAAATCACGCTTGACATTTCATTTCCGTTCACTGAGGCATCCCTGCCCGTAAGCCTGACAAAGTTGTTGAAGTGTTGCGGCAGTGATCTCTTCGATCTTGGAGCGGAAATGAAGAGAGGCTCAAAGTATCAGTTGGTCAAGATCTCGCTCTTACGCTATTCGGGAAGGTCATCAAATCATGGCTTGTATGTTCTTTGGATTTTAAAAAAAGAAATTGATTAGGAAAAGCACGTTCTAATTGAAAATGAGCTAAAACACTTCGAGGAAAACAGTTTTCATCCAGTTTATTCATACCCACTTGGTGAAAAATTGCTTTTTTCCATTCGAAAATTTTTTGAAAACTTCCAAACAAAGCTTATTCAACCACTACACAGTTTTCAATGAATTTCTAAAATCACCTGCGTTTTTGCCTAAAAATCATACATTCCTTATTAATTCCTGATTATTGCCGATAATAATTGATGATTATAGCCGAATCATGCTCTGATGGCTACAGAAGACATATGAAAACGAAATATAAAAAGAGATGAAATGGACAAGAGAGAGAAGACTTAGAGTTTACGCAGAAAGAGAAAAGAAGGAACTAAAAGGGGAGTAATGGCTAGGGGAGGGAGCAGAGAAGTTAACTGGAGGCCTGAAAGAGTTAAAGAGGGTTACAAGGCAAAGGGCAAGTTTAAACGAGATAGCTAGGTAGAGCGAAAGAATTGGAACTCTAAACAGAGAAGAAGAGTGAAAGAAAATCAAAGGGAAGAGTTGAGGTGGGTTAAATCTAAAGAGAAGACGTCTGCAACACGTCTACAATTATCAAAGCCTAGAGAGGGTATTTATATACAAACAACTAACTTATGGCGGTTTTAGCCTACTTCTATATCTCTGGAGAGAATCTCTCTCTCTCTCTCCCATCCTTTCAGCCTACTTCTATATCTCTGGAGAGAATCTCTCTCTCTCTCTCTCCCATCGTTTCAGCCTACTTCTATATCTCTGGAGAGAATCTCTCTCTCTCTCTCTCTCCCATCCATAGTTCCCACACAAACAGATTGTGAGAAATAAGTTGTTGAAGTTTTTTTCAGATGCTTTTTCTTTCCAGAAATGAGTTTTCTCGTATGGCCTGAGCACAAGGAAAAATCATCATTATTCTTGCTATTTTTTCCACGTTTTCCTCCACGCCCTTCCACAGAATAGTTTTCAAAAGTTCATTCATGATTGTTAAATAGATGTATGGTTATTAAACTTCCCTTATTTTATATCTTCTTTTGAAAAAAATATAATAATATTCTCTAATTGATATTTATTTGAATGAATGATTATGTATACCTGAGGAGAGTTTTAAATTTGAGTTTTCAATTTGAGGCTCGATCGATAACTTCTTTTTAAAACAATTAATCTTTCAAAAGCAACGAGCTAGAGACATAAATGAAGAAAAAAACCTATGGTCTTCTTTAGAAAAATATTGTGCAAACATTTCGTCTCCTCCTTCTCTATAATTGAGACAGCGTGAAAAAGAGGAAAGAAGTTGATGACCTCATTGTAAAGCCCTGTGTAGATAGAAACGGTTATAGTTTTAGTTATACTTAGATTTGCATTTCTCTCTGCCTTGCATCTCAGAAGTTATATTTATTATATGAACTCACAAGATCCTAACCGCCTATTTTTAATGTACTCAGAAACATTTTTTTTATAATTTGTAGAGTATTTACCTTGACTTGGAGACTGATAATTTTTATTAATAGTCTTACATTATCCATACGTAATGCGTCCTTTCAAATAACTTCAATATCAATGTATTTCAATGTCCTCGTGCCTAAAGAAATTTCAATAAGCTTCCCTCTGTCAATAAAAATGTAATACGAAGTACAAATCATAACCAGGCGTCTTAGTCTTCAAAACTGGGTGATTGATTTTTTTTAAAGTAAATATCAGATAGACAGTGCAATAAAGCTAATTGATAGTTGCACGGCAAATTTTTTCAGAAACCAAAGTTATGAAGTATAAGTATTTTTTTATTCGAAATCAAAAACGCTTTGAAATTTTTTAAAACGTTTTTTAAGTGAAAAAAATGTTGTTTTTTAAATTTTGTGTCTTTCGCATATACATAATTCTGAAGAACAGCTTGATACCTTCCGAGGGTCGCAGTTTTTGAATGATGTATTATATCTACCTAGAAGGTGAATGTTTTCGTGATGCGACGTCTGCGGAATGCAAGACGTCATTCGCATACCTGGAACAATTCTCCTATCCGCTTTCTCTTTCTACTTCCTCTTTCTTTGTTGAGAAGATGCGCGTTCTGCGAATTACTAAAACCGACTTGGAATCTCTGATAAATAAGCGAATGAACGGGTTTTTTTTTCCTTCCAAAAAGTTTTTCCTTCCAAAACCCAGTTTTTCCTTCCAAAAAGCTCTAATCCATTCAGTAAAATCGATTGATTACCACGACTAATTTTGTGATCGTTCCAGCGTTTCCACATTATTTGTGTTTTTCCAGCTTCTCACTTTTCAATAAGTTTCGAATTTTTCGAACTTATCTATTGCAAATGAGAGGAAAAGCTTCCACGATTCGCCCGGCATCGAACTGAGTGAGCGAGAATAATGAATATCGGTGAGTATTGGAGTCTATTGATCGCTATCAGCGACTGCAGTATTGATTGGTAGCAGCATGAAAAATGACCATACGTTAACATTGTGATGGTATTTGAGTTAATGAAGCACCCGGCTTTTCAACGTTCTTTGTTTGGTGAAAACTCTGCACATGAGTTTTTTTCTTTTGTGCATTTTTTTGCCAGAAAAGCTCTTCTGTTAGAATCAATAAATCAATACATATATTTACATATATTGATTTACTTGTGACTTCGTTTGAATTGGAGTTTAAAAAAACTTCATTCGATTTTGAAGTTTCAGAGGAGAAAGAGGAGTCTTCTTGCCGTTCAACGCCGATGGCCTCTCCGTCTCACCTGCCCCCGCTGATTCCTCCACTCTCCTCTCCATTTCTCTCCAAGGCTTTGCGAACAGTCCTCGTTAGACCGGTTTGTTGCCTCTCTTAATGTTTCCAATCACATACAGACTTATCCTCGTTCAACCAGTTAATGAAACCTGGTCACTGCTCATGTGTATAGCGGAAGTGAAGAGATTCACACTCATGCCTGCAAGGCCGCTCTTTTTTACATTCGTTTGGATGAAGATGTCCATGTGGATGAATCTGTCGGACTCGGACATTAGTCGCGCTCAAATTTTTTGATGTTGAGTATATTGAACAAAATTGGAGGTTATGACTGCTTGGAACTTGAAAACTATACCCAATTCATCAATCAAAACCTAAGTCTCTCAAGCTTACAAGTAAATGGAAAGAGAATTACTTATTCAAGTGAGAACCAAGCGGATCTTCTCTTGTACCCAGAAACCTCGTTCGGTGTCGTCATACCCGAACCCTCGTTCAAACTCTTCCTTCTCCAACCAAGAGTACTCCATATCCGACAGTCTCCGGAGGAGCAATCCAGAATGGTTAGACAACTCAAACCATGAAATCAATGCTACAAACGTAGGGAGTGGTGATGAGATCTGTGCTGCAGGTCTTTTTTTTAATTATGAACATTTGTTAAATAATGAGCATTTGTCAAATAATTATTCACCTATTCTGAAGAATAAAATATTAGTCAATAAATGGAGAATAGAAATTAAATAACTCCTTTTCTACTTTTCCAATGCGTTGACTCTAAAAGTTCGAAGTAAAACCGAGTATGGCTAGGAAAAAATGGATTCCATCGACAAAACTTCTTTCATGTTCAGAATTCATCAAAATCTACTTCATAAGAGTGAATTTCTTTCAAAGTTTTGGACATATGAAAACTGTTTAAAAAAATAGTTTCAGGGAGCCGCGCTTGAAGAGGCAGCTTACTCAGCCGACTTTCTCGCTTCAACCAAAGCAGAGTATTCCATATCATTTTAGGGATATTATATGCAAGGTTAGTCACAAAAACTTCTGAATCCCAAAATAGAAAAGTTATGTAGGAATAGCAGGGGCTTTAATGTTGGAGCGCTAAAAGCGCATTTCACGCTCCAAATTTATTGGGTCTTGTTAGAAATAAATTTATAAAAACTAAAGGGTGCTTCATAATGACATGAACTCTGTTAAGGAAAAGCAATTAGTTTTCCAGAAAAGAGCATGTCCGCTCTTCGCCTTGGTAACCTTCAAGAAGTGACAAAATTGAGTTTTGCTCTACGAGTTCTAATGAGTTCAGATCGACGAGAACATCTTCATCAGCCCCGAGAGGGTGTCCTCAAACGCGAGCGTTCTTTGCCGTCTATCGATTACATGCGTGATCGTGATCTGTGACGTCAACGAGCATGAATCCAAAGCGCTCAAGTCCAGGTCTTTCAAAACCCAAGACGCTTTAGTCGATATTGAGCGATTATGCTTAGGGGGGTTTTGCTATTTAAATTGGTTTGTAACGTTATCATCACTGTCTTTTTTCGAAAAATGAATTCATATTTTGGAATCAGTTTTTGTGAGTGACTATAACGGCACAGGCGAAACTCAAATGCTTTATACTTTCATGCCCTAATATACTTCATAATCGTATCATTGGGTCTCTTAGACCCAGGACTCCACATAATCGTTTGACAACTGATGTCCTCAAGTCTTCTCGGCAGTTCTGCTCTGACTTCCACATTCCTTGCAGCATCGGTGGAGCAGTTTCGGACTTTCCCTGTGGTTGCAATATCCCCCACACCCGTTTCACGGCTCACATCGGAGCTCCGGAGACCGAGCAAGAGTTCGAGTTCGCGCAAAGAATGAGGACCCGCCAGTTTGCTAGGAACCATCAAGAAGCGGTTCTCTTTTTCTCAAATTTGTCCTCTTTCTACTTTTTTCTCACTTTAACTTTTTTCTTCAATTCTTGCTCTTTCACTCTTTTCAATCGTCTTTCTCTTTTCTTTATGTTTATCTTCCTCTTTATTTCTTACTCTCTCTTTTTCTTTTTCTTTCTAACTTTTTCTTTTTCATCACTCTCTCTCTCTTGCTTTCTTTATCTAACTCTCTCATCTCCAGAACCCCTTCATTTGTTTTAAAGTTTCCGTTATTTGAGAAGCAAGTAACTGTTTCTTATACAGCTGCATAGTGGTAGAGAAGTTACAACAAATGTCTTCTCTAGTGTGAACCATGTAAAGAGGGCGCCAAAAGTTCACGTGGACAGTATTTTTTCCGATAAAAACTTAACGGTTTGAGCAAATCATACAAAATTTTCATCAAAATTTCTTCGGATAGTTTGGGATACAACTACTTCTCAAATTTCGAATAGCCCTCCCTTCTCCTTGACACAGGAGGGAGTCGCTTGTGGAAGTCACCCACCGTAGTGAACAGCTAAGAGACGTCGAGATCATCCGACGCCTTTTTATTGGCGCGCTTCAGACACTGCAAATTATTGTAGAAAGAAGCACAGGCTTTGCTTTCAAAGACCGACCACAGAGAGAATTCCAGGAGAATTCAATCAGGCGAGTACGACGGGTATTCGGTGGAAGTGATAATGGAGGGGAAACTGGTCTTTCACCAGCCTTGCACAACTTTAGCCTTGCAGGCGGGTGCAGAGTTCTGCTGTTACGTTTAATTGCGTCCCGCAAATTGAGCCTGGCTCCAGAGAAGTACTTACTTAAAAGAATATCTTTCAGGTTGTTAGGGGGATTCACTTTGACTCCCTGCTCAACGAAAACGAACACTGTCGTGCATGTACCAGTCACATTGGCCCAGACTATGACAGAAGCGAGATGCTCCTCTGTCGAGACATGGCGGCCACTTTTATTAGCCTCCTTTACCGATTTGGACCAAATCCTATCGTTCTGGTGGTTGAAGGACTGCTCAATATTGTACAACTTCTCATCGGTGAAGATAATATTCAAAGTATCCACTAGCTCGAACCGCCTAATCAGTTCACGACATCTCTGAATACGGGTCGCCTTCATCTGATCCGTCAATGCGTTAGTCTTTTGCAGCTTGATGGGGCGGTGTCCCATGCGGGATTTGACGATCCTCCGAACAGAACTAGCCGAGATATTCAGCTCCTTCGCGAGTTTTCTGAAAGGGTTATAACGCCTAGGGTTATAACGAATCTTGTCTCGAATGCTTCTTACGTTGACGGAAGTGGTCGCGGTCGCTGGTCTGCCGCTCTTAGGACGGTCATTCGTCGTACCAGTCTCACGAAAACAACGTATGGTGTCCTCAATGGTCTTTTGGAAAAGTTCGGTGATTCTGGCGATGCGCTTCTGAGTGTGCCCGGACTGGCTCAAGCGCAGAATACAGCCTCGGTCAATGTCAGAGACCATTATCTAAGAACGAAAAGAGATATCATTCTGATTTTTCAGGGTGTGTTCCTAACGTTATGACTAAGATAGAAGCAAAAAACACACCACCGCTACACCAAATAAAAAGTGAAAAAGTGAAAAAGTCGTCCACGTGATCTTTTGGTACACCCTTACATACAGTTTCTTTCCCATCGGCTTTTCTCGGGCTAAGCAAAGAACGCCTCCATTTTGCAGACTCGGAATGTTCTGTACGAAACGTTCGAAAGCTTTTTAGCTCTTGTAGACAAGGCACTGGACAGGAAGGAAAAGATCCTTATCACGTCCCCAAGGGGGAAGAATAGGTGAGTCTTTTGCTTTTCTTTTGCCTCCGCTAATTAGGTGGGAGAGTGAGTAAGGAGTAAGTTTAACTCTGAAGGTCGGTATTGACGTCAGTGCAATTACTTCCCACATCCTTGTGAATGATGAAGAGTCGTCTGGAATGATTGTGTGCATTAAGAGCACCCGCCTTCGCCCTTCTCTATATCATGCAGAAGTACCGGTGGCCCTTCCGAAAGGCCTTTCACCACATCATCGCTGTGGTAGGTTTTTAGTCTTGGGCAAAAAAGTTTAAAAGTAATCAGCACGAGATTTCATATATGCTCTTCGAAAGGACTGAAAAATTCAAGCTGCTCAACTAGACCCCAGAAGCTATCTGTAAATTTTACTGATGAAAGGCAGAGGAGAAGGAAAAAAGCTATTTCGAGAATTATTCAAGAGGATGTATTCGTATAGATTCAAAGATAAAGAAAGCCATGTGAAAAACAAAAAAAAGAGCCATTTTAATTCAGAAAAACAAAAAAAAGAGCCATTTTAATTCAGAAAAACAAAAAAAGAGCCATTTTAATTCAGAAAAACAAAAAAAAAGAGCCATTTTAATTCAGAAAAACAAAAAAAAGAGCCATTTTAATTCAGAAAAACAAAAAAAAGAGCCATTTTAATTCAGAAAAACAAAAAAAAGAGCCATTTTAATTCAGAAAAACAAAAAAAAGAGCCATTTTAATTCAGAAAAACAAAAAAAAGAGCCATTTTAATTCAGAAAAACAAAAAAAAGAGCCATTTTAATTCAGAAAAACAAAAAAAAGAGCCATTTTAATTCAGAAAAACAAAAAAAAGAGCCATTTTAATTCAGAAAAACAAAAAAAAGAGCCATTAATATCAATTTTTTGAACGTAAAATAGGTATAATATTTATAAAAAAATCCACTATTTTCTCCTTACCAGACTGAGCATCAACATAACAGGTCAAGAAAGTCAATTTTTCAAGTAGACAACTAGTTTTCGCTGCTTTGAGAGTCTATTAATTGATGCTTCAGGCGAAGGCGAGGAACTTGACAGTGAACGTGGAGCCTCATCTAAAACGATGCTTGATCAACTACCAACACTCGAAGCTGAAGATAAACGGAGAGTATGATCTGCTCAACATATTTCAAATAGAGCGGGATGATAAAGCTCCATTTCTCGCATTCGTTTGAGCACCAATATCGTGTTTCACCAGCGTTAGGCCGTGATAAGCATTCTTTTTTTTCTTCTTCAGAATGTTCATTTGTGTTTCTATTTTTCGATATTGTACTAACACTCAAACATAAAAGTTTCATTTGGTTTTTCTCTTCATTAATTGATAGCTGTGTGAAATGAAATTCAAAAAAATGCTTCTACAAATACATTTAATTTACATTAATCTGATTTATTTCGAGAGACGGGTGAATTCATGACGTTGTTACACACAAAAAAGCGTATCAATCGTGATACTTGCATGAACATGGAACTACATATATACTTTAAAAATATTCCAAGTTGATACGATCATTCATTGATTGTATATCCTTTCTAGCATAATTTCATACTTAAATCACATGTATGCCTTTTTAGCATACTTTCCCAAACTCTTCCTTTTTTGTGTGTAGAATCGAAATTTTTCAAACTCAGTTTTCGCATGAAACACCTTTAAAAATGGATTTTTAATTGTCCAGGTCATTTTTCATTTGTGATGGCCCCTATGTTTCATAAAACTTTACAACGTCTTTAATTAAACTTCTTGAGTTCCGATAATTAATATTAAAATTTTTTGTTCAACTTTTTTCTTTGTTAAAGTGCTGCTTCAAAGCAAGTGCTGCTTAAAACTACTGTACGCAAGGATAATTTTTCACAGCTACGTCAATCCTATGAGTGAAATTTGAAGTAAATTTTTTAACTAAGCTTATTTTCTCGAATTTATATTTCAAATTTTGGAATGATAAAGTTCAGTGATTCTTTGTTTGTTTATTACTGACTAAAACAGGGTGAAGAAATACATTCATGAAAAGCCAATCTTCATTCCCTTATTTACAAACACACGCTCAAAACAACAAATGCAAATATGTCGCGAAGAAATGAAGTGTTGAAAGTTTAGACATTTATGATAATTACTACTTTCAAAAAGAATGCAATATAAAGTCTTAGCATCTTTTCCCTATTTTTTTTAGACCAAACGGGTTTATTAGATTTAAATACCACTAAGACTGTAGTCGTTTCTTCACATCTGCTCGTCCTTCCTCTAGTCATCTTATATCCAAGTATGGTTAAATTTCCTCTTTAGTAAGGTTCAGACCCCTGAGACCGTACCTTTCAACCATGTTCTACATTCTTATGCCTCTAATTTCTACGTTATCACTCGTACTTCATTAAGAACTCGAGAAATTGTGCTGGATTGCATAAATAACGGCGCTCCATCTCCACGATTTTGACCGTAGAGCTATTGAATCATGAACGATGGTCACGATGAAGACCTGCAATCGTAACTCCTCAAATTGGAAGGTTTGAACAAGCGAAAGTTGACCACCTGGACAGTGAAGCAACGAGGAAAATCGCCACGACAGACTCTAGAATCAGAAGACCTCCTTCGATGCAGATCATTATCTGGAAAGAGTTTTTGACTTGCTTCCCATTCTTGTGACTGAAATTGATACTCAGTACCCGCTCTCTTTTATGTTATCTTCAACCAGTCAGTTCTCTGGGAGCTCACTGAAGACCTCATACAGATAGCAAATCGATCTGTATAAGCAATCAACGATTCAACCTTTTTGAGGCTTCTTTTGAAATATATCATCTATATAGCATATGAAATTTACAAGGTTACATGGGATATCAAACAAAAGGAAGAATACTTTATAGAGAAAAAAATTATGAATCTTTCTCATGTCCGCTTCTGTATTCATAGCTTTTGAAGTTATGTTAGTATAATCCCAGGTTCATATATTGTTCTCTTATGAAGTGAACTCTGACTTCTTCAAGTAGCAGCACATAGCTCTGGAAGACAGCTAGATACACGCAGAGAGTGATGAGAGCCACGGTCAGAAGCTGGGAGAAACCGACAAAAACCTGGAAAGCTGCTGATGCTGTAACTTGTGTATTGTTTCAATTTTAGGCCTTTCTGATCTACAGGATATTTTTGCGGAGTTTACAAATTGTTTGAAAACTATTCATCATTTTCACTGTTTAATTAACAAAAAAGTTTTATAATTAGTCAGCATGTAAAACTTTATGTTGAACATTTTAGAAAAACCTAGCATGCAGAAGCTAAAGCCTTCAAATTGCGCTCGATTAGTTCGTATAATCGAGTCTTCCAAATAGGAGATGCAGATTTTGAGTTAGGCTTATCTGACAGCGGTCTCGGTGAGGTTTCCTCGACTGCCCCAGGCGATGCGAGTCGCCTCTAGTGGTCCGAAGCATAGGACGAGCAGGAACTCGATCGTGTACACGTTGGATGGATAGGCGAGGGAAGCACCTCAACATAAAGTTTTACTGTTATTGTTATGTTGTTATTGAAGTTCTCATTATGTTTATTGTTTTGTTACCTGTATCTCCCCTCAAATAATATGAAACGACTAAATCTTGCTCTTTCTTTAAAAAATTTTCCACATTTAAGTTTAAAAAGGTTGTAACTTTGTCTAAATTCAGTTACTTCCTTCTTTTCAAACTGTTTTGTTTTTGTTGTTGTTAAAGCTTTGAAGAAACTAATTTCAATTTTCAAGAAAACTCAATATTACAATCCTTGGGAAAAATTTTATATACAAAGGAAAAAAAACGCGTTGGAAAAATATGAAGCAATTTTATAATTTCAAAATCAAATGTTAGATCGTACTTCAAGCTATGATTATGCATCCAATTCACATTCACTTCGAGCTTTTATTTCAGCTGCTTTTCTTATTATTTTATTAGTGTGTGAAAATTAGAATTGTGAGCGTTAAATCAGAATATGTAGTTATTTCTGATTTGATCTCTTTCTATGTAGAAAAAATAACAAACACAGAGAACTCTGTTCGTTTTTTAATGCACTCGTTCTCTCACAACAATGACAACTGATCACAAAGAAATCCTTTCATACGAGACTCCGAAATTAAAACCAATGTACTTAATTTCTTTTATGGAAAGATTTCATTGTAGAATCGCCGTCGAATGATCGATTGTTTATCTCAAAATGTTTTTACTTTTTTCCGAATTATTCATCCAAGTTTATTACTTCAGATGACAATAGACAACATTTAGATAGTTGATAATCATAGTAAAGTTTATCTTGTTCAGGCATAATAAGAATGGGAGCATAATAAGAATGGGAGCATAATAAGAATGGGAGCATAATAAGAATGGGAGCATAATAAGAATGGGAGCATAATAAGAATGGGAGCATAATAAGAATGGGAGCATAATAAGAATGGGAGCATAATAAGAATGGGAGCATAATAAGAATGGGAGCATAATAAGAATGGGAGCATAATAAGAATGGGAGCATAATAAGAATGGGAGCATAATAAGAATGGGAGCATAATAAGAATGGGAGCATAATAAGAATGGGAGCATAATAAGAATGGGAGCAAAAAAGTCGAAAATTCTGAAGACATTCTCATTTCCGCCACATTCGAACAGTTCCCTGATTCTAATTTCATCTGTGAGCAATGTTTTGCATAAGTATGTAAACAGTGATCTTTGCATCAGAGCTTGTGAGAGATTTCCGATAAGCTTTACTAGCCTACTATTCCAAGCTCTCATCTATGTATCTTTTTTTTTAAGTTAAGAAAAAATTTCAGCTCCAAAGCCAGGAGTCTGGAGAGGGAAATCATGTGGCTTACATCAACCAGCTACTGATGCTGCCGCCAGTTGCCTAATTCTATTCATGTGATACCAACCCATTTTGAGTGCCTGTTTCTTATTCATGTAGCGTGTTTCTACATCGTCGCATTGTTCCATTCCATAAAGTGCAAAGCTCGAGTATTCTATTCACGTATGTTCGTTGATTTCTGTGGCCCAGACACTCTAGGGGTGACTTGAGCATGTTATCTCAGCTATTTCTGAACTATCACGAAAAATCAAAATTTTCACTGTTTAATAATCCGAAGATGTATATAAAGTCGAAAAATGAAGCCTCACCTTTGTATGCCATCAAAATGACCACAGTGATGTAAAAGACCACGCTGTAGGGTTTGTTGCAATGCAGAAGCACCTCATAGAGTAAGGAAGAACGCTGAATATGCATGTAATCGGGAACCTGTTTTTTTACCTGTTTGGTCAAAATATTGGTTGAAATATATATAAGGACTAACTACGTTAGAAGACATCTTCAGCAAAATTTCTTCAGCAAAAGGAACGCTCCTGTTGCATCGTTTCTCATTTTGCAATACAAATTCAGTTAAACGCATTGCATCGTTGCCATAGAAACACATGTGTCTTGTTAACTGCTTGGAAAGAAAAAAATTCAAAACTTCTTGTTGGTTCATGAATTGACTCAGGCATATCAATGCTTAATATTCATTCCATTTGTCCAGATTTCAAGATAATAACTATGCGTATTTATATAAAGCTACAGCTGTAGAGTACATACATGTAACATGTTAGAGAGAGAAAGAATAGTAACTCTGGTGCGGGGTTAATTGCGAGACTGCGTACGAGTAAACACACTCGTTACACAACCATTTTACAAGATTTTTCAAAATTACTCGAAAATATAGTATGTTTTCGCTTTAGTTTTAACTACGGCAGAAATGTAGTTAGGTCTTATTATCATCAAATTTGATAGTTTTTAGAAATTCATCAAGCTGATTCTGTTGTTTTTATTGCAAACGACGCTTTTTAGATAAACAAAAACAACATGATGAAAAACCAGGTAAAAGCGGTTTCGTTTGTTCCAAGTTGTACATGTTTTTTTCCAGAAATGGTGAAAAAGCAGAGCAAGTCTAAGCTGAAGCGAATAGAACGAGTGACTGCACAAAAACGACTAACATCCCATAATGAGATGGAGAGATCTGAAAACGACTCGCAGGGAGAGATGGAGGACCCGAAGTTCGAGAAAGTTGTCACAGAGAATGAGTCCGATGCTGACTCTGATAGAGAAGTTAGTTTCCTTTGTGATATCATTTCTCAGTCTTGATAAATGTCAGTTTGTTCAATATGTGAACATCATTATATTGATTGACGAAAAAGCAAAGGTTAGAGAGATAATTTATAGTTTGAACAAAGAATTCTTCAAATGGAATGTTTTTACTCAGAAAGATCGAATCTATAAAATGTTCGGCTCAGCTGGAACCTTTGTGTTGTCTCCGTGTCTAATCTTTGGCAAAATCAGGTGTTTCTCAGCACCCGCACAGTTTTTGTCGAGCGCATAGGTTTTTAAGATTTCAGATTGTTAACATTGAATTTTTCCAATTATTTGGACTTTTTCTACGAAAAATCAGAGAAAATATTTTTTCAAAGCGCAGTTTTCAATATTTTTCGAGGTTTTTGGAAAGCGCAAAGATTTTTTATCCGCAATGCGGGTCAGAGAAACACCTAAGCAGAATGCCCAAAACTGAAACAGGCTAAGTTGAACGAAGCTTTGTGAATGATTTCGTCAGCGAAAATAGCAGAAATACTGAAGAGAGTGTCAGCTGATAGAAAGGCAGAGAAGAATGAGAATTAAGATATCACCAAGAGAAAGCAGAAAATCAGAGAAAACTCTGCACTGTCTGACGCTGCACCACACCTAGGTTTCGAGCATAGCCAACTATTTGTAACCTCTTCTTCTCATTTCAAGCTGCAAGCCGCTTTCGAGTCGGGCCTTCTGAAATCAGATCGACTGAACTACCTCGTAGAGAAGAAACGACCAATCATCAACAAATCGGTAATTCTGAACACTTTCTACACCTCTTGTACATAGATCACCTAAAATTGTCACAAAAGATTTCGCAGGCGAAATGCCGGACTGTGAAAAATTTTTTTCTCAAGTTCTGTGTCTAAATTTCATTCCTCATTGTACTTTATATGGTAACCATTTAACCCCTGCCTCCATCTCTCGATCACCATTTAACCCCTGCCTCCATCTCTCGATCACCATTTAACCCCTGCCTCCATCTCTCGATCACCATTTAACCCCTGCCTCCATCTCTCGATCACCATTTAACCCCTGCCTCCATCTCTCGATCACGCGTAATAGTTATCATGAAAAAAGGGTGAGTGCGGAAATACAGACAATTCCGCTAGCTTCAAATCGAAAAGAAAAACCAGAGGGCAAATAACAACTTCTCACTTCTACCAGTTCTACGTTCTCTCTGGTATCTCTCTCGCAAACAACTAGAGTTCATTTTCAGAAACAAAGGCACGTTTTTATGTAAATGAGATTTGCTCCACTCTCTCTGTCTCTCTCTCTCTCTCTCACTCGCTCTCCCTCTCTCTCTCTCTCTCTCTCTCTCTCTCTCTCTCTCTCTCTCTCTCTCTCTCTCTCTCTCTCTCCTCTTCAGGCCGAAATCCGGGAAAGGATAATTGGATTTGCCAAAAAGTTGCCCTGGATAGAGACGCTGGACCTGGCTTCTCCTTCGGGGATCAATGAGACGAATGCCCAGAACGATTTCGAGCGAGAAATCGCATTGTTAGTTTTATGTCATTATTTTTAGTCGCGTAGTTAATGATTTTATGAGAGTTCTTAATGATTTTATGAGAGTCTGGATGTTAGTGCAAATTACTCTTGAATTTAGTGAATTTTTTACGTCGCATGTTTTCTTCAATATTTATTTGGGTTGACAAGTCTGGCTCTTTTCTAATCATTCCAGGCCTCTGATTTGATGAGCGGTCGGTAGTCTAGTACCAACAAAAAGTGCAGCAGTATTTATACTTCAAATTCTCAAAACATTAGTTTTTCTGATATTTCAAGGTCAGCTTATCGAGACGTCGCGAAACATAATGTTTACTCATAAGTTATTTTTTTTAAGTTACAAGCAAGCAGAAGATTCGGTGAAGAAGGCGGTTGTCCGATTACAAGCCACTGGAGTGAAGGTTCTCTTATCTTTCTTATCAAGGTTCCATACTAACAGGATCAGCTAGATTGACACATGGATGTGATCTACAATCCGAGAGTGATCTACAATCCCAGAGTGATCTACAATCCGAGAGTGATCTACAATCATTTCTCCTTTCGTTCTTTTTAACTTTATCTCTTCTTTCCCCTGCATTCCTTTGATCCTTCATCTCTTTTGATTCTCTTATTGCCTACAAAAAACTCTCAGACCAATCTCATTCGACGAATGCTTCTGATGCGTTGTTTTCGTCAAGTCTCAGTTCCCTCAGTTGGATATTGCTTTCAAAAATTGACGAGGGCCCCAGACCCGTTCCGCGAATGAAACTATCGAGTCGAAGCGGGAATTCGGTTCCGATTATCGGTGGCAGACGTTAAATGAAACCTGTTTGTACGCGCCGAGCGAAATGGAAAAAGTATGAAAAGAGAAGCAGAGGGAAAGTAAAATAGAATGGAAGGAGAAGCGAATGTAGATCATTCTCGGCGCGAACATGTATGCGCCAACATAGCTGGACCGGTAACTATTCAAACCCTGGTCGATGGGTATATGTGCCCAGTTTAAAAGCATCTTCAAAAATTCAAATCATCTCCCCTCTCAACTAAATTAATTTTTCTAGCCTCGTTTGCAGAGGTCAAATGAAATTGTCAACAACAACAACAAAAAATTTGCGGGTGATGGACCGGGCGGTGAAAAATTTTGCCGTTTTTTGTTTATAAATTCGATTCCTTATTGTGATTTCCTGAATTTCATTTCGAGGTAAGTGATGAAAAAATGCAGTTTGTAGCGAAGCGTTATTGGAAGCGATTTTTTTGTGTTGTGTTTTTGACTGTATTTTCTTGAACTCGAATGCAACGATAAATAAACTGCTTCATAGTTCATATAAAACGACAAACACAATAATACTTGAGGAAAGATGTCTAAATTGGATGAAAGTTTGTGAACGTAAGAAATTTCGATGATAGTCTTTTTTTTTCTTGTTGTTGTTGTTGTTGCCGGATGTAGCAGGCTTCGAAGAACGTCTGTGTTCTCCTTCGTTTCTCGTTCTTCTATATATATTTGTTTTTCTTCTTATATCTTTAAGAACGCTGCGACCTCCAGCGGCTTGGTCCAGAGGTCGATTGGAGACAGCGCTTTTTTTCTTCGAAGAGCTCCGCTGTGAACTGCAAAAAAACATTTTTTTGGGCGGGGAGACGGGGGATTTTTTTGTACCCCTCGGTGATTTATGCTCGTGTTTCTGTGTTCGAGAGCAATCATGTTTACTCCGTGGGTTCTAAAGTCACTGGGTTGAGTTTACACAATCGCAGTTTTGAGGCATACCTAAACAAAGACCACTTACAATTGTGAAAAAATTGAAAGAGCGACCGCTCTTCGAGTTTTTTCGACTCACGCTTCTCAGTCCTTTAGCTCTAGTTTGCTTCTCCTTATTCCAGCCTCACCCGCTCCGAAAACGATCGCTTTTTAAATCCTCAACTAGTAACCTATGATTCCAGGTGTTCCGCCCGCCCGATTACTACGCGGAAATGGCGAAGAGCGACTCTCACATGCAAAAAGTTGTTTTCACTCTTCGACCATTTATGATGTTGCAGTCCATAAAGCACCTGAATACAAAATATAGAACATTCAAGAGCGGAAGATTGTCGAAAAACAAGAGGAGTTGTTGTTCTTTCTTGCCTGTGTGGGTTTTCTTTAAAGGTCATAAGGTAATTTACGGGCTTCTTGTGAAAACTCGTGTACACAGTCTCTCCCTCTCTCTCTCTCTCTCTCTCTCTCTCTCTCTCCCCCCTTTTTTTTACCAACGCGAGGAGTAGACGATGAGAGAGCAAGCGAGCAAATCATTGAAAAACGGACGATAGATTCGAGAAATTTAATTACCTTTTGTGACCGGTGACGTTGAGAAAATACAAACATGGCATCTGTGAGCTTTCCTATGAAATAGAAATTATTTTTGCAAGAACTCTGCGTTTTTCTGTGATTAAACTGTGGAACAGAATCAAACATCTGCTTTGAAATCGTAAGCTTGATTTTTCCTAGTTTTATGTTTCTCACCGGCCGCCAAAAAAGCGTGTGTGTAGATCAGAAAGACTAATCTTAAGGGATTGACGGACTTGGAAGAAAAACCGAGATCGAGACTGTGTCTGAGAAATAAAGAACGTTTACGAACGTAAAATGTGTATCACTGGCTATTTGAGAATAGCGCATAGCTTTTCAAATACATTTTATTCGCAGTGCGGGATAGAACCCTGCTCCCTAGGCGGGATAGAACCCTGCTCCCTAGGCGGGATAGAACCCTGCTCCCTAGGCGGGATAGAACCCTGCTCCCTAGGCAGTGCGGGATAGAACCCTGCTCCCTAGGCAGTGCGGGATAGAACCCTGCTCCCTAGGCAGTGCGGGATAGAACCCTGCTCCCTAGGCGGGATAGAACCCTGCTCCCTAGGCGGGATAGAACCCTGCTCCCTAGGCAGTGCGGGATAGAACCCTGCTCCCTAGGCAGTGCGGGATAGAACCCTGCTCCCTAGGCAGTGCGGGATAGAACCCTGCTCCCTGCGGGATAGAACCCTGCTCCAGTGCGGGATAGAACCCTGATCCCTGCGGGATAGAACCCTGCTCCCTGCGGGATAGAACCCTGCTCCAGTGCGGGATAGAACCCTGCTCCCTAGGCAGTGCGGGATAGAACCCTGCTCCCTAGGCGGAAAGAAATGTAAAAATGGTATGATTATCGCAGTATTTGTTATTAGAGAAAGTACATGAGGCAACTCCTCTTTGTTGTACGAAAACCTCTTGGGATGAGTCATGTAGTCTGAAGAACGAGTCATGTATTAGTCGAAAGAATGAGTTATGTAATAGTCTGAAGGAGAATTAGAATCGATGTCTGTTTTGAAGGTTCGAAAGCGTCTGTTAGACGTGCAGGAGAGCAAGGAAAAGGCGGAGCACATCAAGAGAATGCGAAATGAGAAGAAATACGCAGTTAAAGTGCACAAGGTACGCAGACAGTCAGTTTGGGTTGTGGGATTGAAATTCATTTCGTCTATCTAGTATCTGTCGATCGAAACATATAATTAGCGGCATCGTATTACTAGAAATCAGGCAAATCCTAGGAAGATGCTGGGTTTAATCATGTGCTGAGATTGAGATAACACTAGATAGACAATGTTTTTACTGGAGTAGAGGCAGAAGTAAGTCGGTGATTTCCTCGTCATAACCGAGTCCGTACTTTAGTGAAATAACGAACAATGAGTTATTTGAGTTGTTCACAGTGACGAATTAGAAAAAAATACAGCTGGATTGAGGGGAAAGAACCAAGAAGAAAAGTACATGGGCTCAGAGGCGTTTCGAAGGGACTTAGAGTTGAGAATGAAGAGTGGGGAGTCTTCACATAGTAGCCGCTCAGGAAGATGATAAAAGAGGAGAAATGATTTTCATGAAACTTGCATCACAAAACTAGTTTTCGCTGAATTACGTCTAAGAAATCCCCAATTTTAACAATAATATCTTACTTAACTTGAAAAAAAACTTTTCAAAAAGAGTTTTTTGAAGTTAATAGGTCGATGGTGCTAGTGGGTAGTTTATCTATTAAAGAAGGTAAGAATTGGAACAAAACAAAAACTTCATTTCGCGAATTAACTCATTGTTCTCTAACACTTTTTTACTTCTCTTTCCAACTCTCGAATTTTATGATGTCATTGAATAAGAAGTATAGATTATTATTATTATTATTATTATTGAATAAGAAGTATGTACGTAGAGAAACGGTATGTTTTTTGTTTCTGTGAGAATTCTATAATTGAAGTATTTGAGCAAGGTTATTTTTAGACAAATATGTATGTAAATAATTTCTATTTTGGTTCTACTTATTTCAAAAGTGAGGAAAAGGCAAAAAAAACAGCCTTCAGAATGAATTATAGATTCGATATTTAAGATAATGTACATATATTTTGAAATTTGTTCAATTTTGGAGACAGCCGAGTTGGAATAATGGAGGAGCGGAAATGAATTCTCTTAACTAGATTCGAGAAAAAAATCTCAGGTAACTTTGCGAAAAAAAGGATGCTCGGATTCCCCGCTAATCTTGTGCCAGGAAATATGAAGACCTATTTTGTGACAAGGGAAAGTGGGCTAAAAAAGATAAAGTGGCAGGGGAGAGAGAGAGAGAGAGAAAAAGAGAGAGAGAGAGAATTTCTCTGATGGAACCCGAAAAGAAAGGCAATGATAACAGGAAGTGCTGGCAAAGCGAACACAAGAGAAGAAGAAGCTGTTCGAGGCGGTGAAGAAGCACAAAAAGGGCATGAAAGGCCAATTGGAGGAGATGCTCAATAACGCCAAAAGCATGCAACTCGACCAGGTTAGAAATCAGAAGAGACACTAAATGAGACTGATCTAAGAAAAGATTTGTACCAGGGGTTGAATGGTTACCGCACCAGCTATGTGGGCGCGTACGTGTTCACGCTGAATATGATCTACATTCTCTTCTTCCATTCTATTTTACTTTTCCTCTACTTCTCTTCTCACTCTTTCGGCTTTCCCCCAGTAATTGTTCAACTCGTTCTGCGCGTACAAACATGCATCAGACCGGTCTCATTTAACGCCTGGTTTGTACGCGCCTGGTGAGTTGGAGAAGAACTGAGGAAAAGCGGAATGAAAGGTAGAGGAAACCCAAAATAAAACGGAAGGAGAAGAAATTGGAGATTATTTTCGGCGCGAACATGTATGCGCCAACATAGCTGGCCCGGTAACTAGTTAACGTCTCGATCAGAATCACTTCCACTGTCAATAATTCGGAAGAAACTATCTTCAGTGGTTAAATGGTTAAGTCCTACCGTATAATGGCAGGCATCTGATCAAAACTCCTGCGGGTCTTTGTTTTTTATCTCGAGCACAGATTACAACGTCAAACTCCCTGTTATTTGGATGAAATTCCCTTTTAACACCATGCGCGGGTCTATGTTCTAGCACATTTTTGCTTTCGGCGGGCTTCTGTTTCTGAAACCTCTCCCTACCGTTTTGCGATTGAAGGCCTAGGATGAAGAAAAGCGAAGGAATCTTCTCATTTTCTACTCTCACTTCTGCCAAATCTCTATCTTTCCTAAACTCTTCAAATTTCACATTAATATTTTTGTTGTAGATGTACACGCAAAAAGTATTTTTACTATTTCGCACTGCGGGCAAAATATATGCGCTATCCCAAAAGACTAGTGAAACGAGTTTTCAGCTTGAGTTCTCTTTTTTCAAACACGCTCTACATCTGTCTTTTATAACTGCCGCTCTCTCATGAATAGTCTCTTTGATCTACTTGCTTTTTTGGTAGAGAGAAAACAGCCTGATTACCACCAAACTATGAAGAGTTTAGCCTGATTAACACCGAAGTATGAAGAAATTAGCCTGATTACGACCAAATTATTAAGAAATTAACCTGAATACCACCAAACTATGGAGAAATTAGCATGATTACAACCAAACTAAGAATAATTTAGCCTGATTAACACCAAAGTATGAAGAAATTAGCCTGATTAACACCAAAGTATGAAGAAATTAGCCTGATTACGACCAAATTATTAAGAAATTAACCTGAATACCACCAAACTATGGAGAAATTAGCATGATTACAACCAAACTAAGAATAATTTAGCCTGATTAACACCAAAGTATGAAGAAATTAGCCTGATTAACACCAAAGTATGAAGAAATTAGCCTGATTACGACCAAATTATTAAGAAATTAACCTGAATACCACCATACTATGGAGAAATTAGCCTGATTACAACCAAACTAAGAATAATTTAGCCTGATTAACACCAAAGTATGAAGAAATTAGCCTGATTAACACCAAACTATGAAGAAATATGCCTTATTACAACCAAACTATAAAGAGCAAAATTCGCCAACAATATAGTGTTTCTAAAACAAAAATTGAATGGGTTGCAGTTGGGTTTTTTGATTTTAAAATTTGAAAAGTAATTTACGATATTTCCCAGGAAGAAGATCTGCAGCGAACGGCTTTTCGAGGAGGCTCGAATGCGGAGATGAACCGTAGCAAGAGAAACTTCAGCCGAGACGCCAGAGACAAGAAGTTTGGCTATGGAGGGCAGAAGAAGAGGGGCAAGCAGAACAACCAGAAGAGGTACGCAGCCAAAATTTTTGTTGGTTGCTTTCTTTAAACATCATCATAAAGAAAAATGAAGTACCTGAAACTATGCCGTGGAACTTTGATAATTAATCAGTTTTGTATAAACTGAGAATCTCTAGAAATACTATGGACTCAAATCGCTTCTCAAACAAGATCATACATCTCAGGTAGTGAATTGAAATGCTTAATCCTCTCCTATTATTAATGGGTATTTCTGTCCTTATCATCTTCTCAAAAGGTTGAGAGGAGTAAAATAAGAGAATTGAAGCATTAAAAAAAGATTACTTTACAAATGTTTGAGGCGCTTTAATAGAGCATTCTAGGAGGAAGAAATAAGAGGAAGCTATGTTAAGTCGATGGAAATGTTGGTTAAAGTATGTCATTGCAGTTTCGACGATGTTTTTCGAGCACCCCGAGGACGAAAAGGACGACTCGGTAATAAGAAGAGGAAATGATGTTGTGATTTATTGAATTATTGATTTTTTTTTGAATTATTGATTTTTTGTTGTTTTCCATTGACTAATGGAATTTTTGATGTTCTTGTTGCTTGTTTTGGTAATAAATCTGTTTGCTTGTCTGGTCGTCAATTGTTCAAGAAACTCCTGGAACTGGAACCCGGATACCTGAAATGTATTAAACAGGTAGACAAGCTATCATGCGACTACAATGAACACAATACACTTATTTGCTGTATCGTGCCTTTTTGAATGCGCTGTTGAAGAGACAAGATGGGTCCGAACTGAAGATGCTTTGATAAAGCGAAACGTTTGGACCCATTTTGTCTCTTCAACAGCGCATTCAAAAAGGCACGACACAGCAAATAAGTGTATTGTCTTCTGGATACACCTCCAATGCGTTTAACTCAGCACCAACTTTACATTGACTACAATGAAGAGTTCAACATTGGTCATCTCCCGACCCAGGGAATTCATGCGAAATTTCGCGACGTGAATATTAACCCTTGAAATTAATTTTGAAGAGGGACCAACTACTCCGCCTTGGATGGAGATCTTCCCGTCTTGGACAAATTTTATTTGAGAGGTAAGTATTACTGTATTGCAATTTGAGTTTAAATAACGATTGGGAACATTAGTCTCAAGCTAGAATAAAATTTCACCGGAATTTTTGTTGATAATTTTGAGGGAATTTTCAAACGAGACGATTCCTATCATTTGTTGATAATGTTGAGGGAGTTTTCAAACGAGACGATTATTATCATTTGTTGATAATGTTGAGGGAGTTTTCAAACGAGACGATTATTATCATTTGTTGATAATGTTGAGGGAGTTTTCAAACGAGACGATTATTATCATTTGTTGATAATGTTTAGGGAGTTTTCAAACGAGACGATTATTATCATTTGTTGATAATGTTGAGGGAGTTTTCAAACGAGACGATTATTATCATCCGCATGATAATTTAACATTTAAAAAACATTGGGAGTGCGCTAAAATGATGGAAGAATAGGCATTGTTGGAAGATGAGCATTGAAATGTATCTGACAAAAAGCGTTAGAAAAAAATAGATTATCACCAGCTTAGCTCTCAGTAGCTTGGAGCACCTAATGTTGACCCTAAAAGAAATTTGTCGGTAATTTTGATAACATTGAGGGTGAGGTTTTGATCTCAAGGGTAGTTTTTTTACGTAGTAGAGAATTTTGTTGATGAAAATGTTGGAATTTGACAGCCTTATCATGTTGGCTTATCGACTCGGCTCCGCAGTGCTGATATTTATCTGCCTCGTCTTTTTCTCTCTTCTTCCCTATTGCGGATTATCGATCGGAGCCAGGAGTAAAAGGTCAATTCAAATATGAACACAGTTCCTCTCGATGTTTCTTTCAGTTTCAAGATTGAGAGCTTGGTCCAAAAGTAACATGAACTAGGCAAAAAATTGATAAGTGTGAGTAATCTCGATTGATAGTGTCAAGAGAAATTCGACTTTGTCAAGTGTCAAATTGATAAGTGTGAGTAATCTCGATTGATAGTGTCAAGAGAAATTCGACTTTGTCAAGTGTCAAATTGATAAGTGTGAGTAATCTCGATTGATAGTGTCAAGAGAAATTCGACTTTGTCAAGTGTCAAATTGATAAGTGTGAGTAATCTCGATTGATAGTGTCAAGAGAAATTCGACTTTGTCAAGTGTCAAATTGATAAGTGTGAGTAATCTCGATTGATAGTGTCAAGAGAAATTCGACTTTGTCAAGTGTCAAATTGATAAGTGTGAGTAATCTCGATTGATAGTGTCAAGAGAAATTCGACTTTGTCAAGTGTCAAATTGATAAGTGTGAGTAATCTCGATTGATAGTGTCAAGAGAAATTCGACTTTGTCAAGTGTCAAATTGATAAGTGTGAGTAATCTCGATTGATAGTGTCAAGAGAAATTCGACTTTGTCAAGTGTCAAATTGATAAGTGTGAGTAATCTCGATTGATAGTGTCAAGAGAAATTCGACTTTGTCAAGTGTCAAATTGATAAGTGTGAGTAATCTCGATTGATAGTGTCAAGAGAAATTCGACTTTGTCAAGTGTCAAATTGATAAGTGTGAGTAATCTCGATTGATAGTGTCAAGAGAAATTCGACTTTGTCAAGTGTCAAATTGATAAGTGTGAGTAATCTCGATTGATAGTGTCAAGAGAAATTCGACTTTGTCAAGTGTCAAATTGATAAGTGTGAGTAATCTCGATTGATAGTGTCAAGAGAAATTCGACTTTGTCAAGTGTCAAATTGATAAGTGTGAGTAATCTCGATTGATAGTGTCAAGAGAAATTCGACTTTGTCAAGTGTCAAATTGATAAGTGTGAGTAATCTCGATTGATAGTGTCAAGAGAAATTCGACTTTGTCAAGTGTCAAATTGATAAGTGTGAGTAATCTCGATTGATAGTGTCAAGAGAAATTCGACTTTGTCAAGTGTCAAATTGATAAGTGTGAGTAATCTCGATTGATAGTGTCAAGAGAAATTCGACTTTGTCAAGTGTCAAATTGATAAGTGTGAGTAATCTCGATTGATAGTGTCAAGAGAAATTCGACTTTGTCAAGTGTCAAATTGATAAGTGTGAGTAATCTCGATTGATAGTGTCAAGAGAAATTCGACTTTGTCAAGTGTCAAATTGATAAGTGTGAGTAATCTCGATTGATAGTGTCAAGAGAAATTCGACTTTGTCAAGTGTCAAATTGATAAGTGTGAGTAATCTCGATTGATAGTGTCAAGAGAAATTCGACTTTGTCAAGTGTCAAATTGATAAGTGTGAGTAATCTCGATTGATAGTGTCAAGAGAAATTCGACTTTGTCAAGTGTCAAATTGATAAGTGTGAGTAATCTCGATTGATAGTGTCAAGAGAAATTCGACTTTGTCAAGTGTCAAATTGATAAGTGTGAGTAATCTCGATTGATAGTGTCAAGAGAAATTCGACTTTGTCAAGTGTCAAATTGATAAGTGTGAGTAATCTCGATTGATAGTGTCAAGAGAAATTCGACTTTGTCAAGTGTCAAATTGATAAGTGTGAGTAATCTCGATTGATAGTGTCAAGAGAAATTCGACTTTGTCAAGTGTCAAATTGATAAGTGTGAGTAATCTCGATTGATAGTGTCAAGAGAAATTCGACTTTGTCAAGTGTCAAATTGATAAGTGTGAGTAATCTCGATTGATAGTGTCAAGAGAAATTCGACTTTGTCAAGTGTCAAATTGATAAGTGTGAGTAATCTCGATTGATAGTGTCAAGAGAAATTCGACTTTGTCAAGTGTCAAATTGATAAGTGTGAGTAATCTCGATTGATAGTGTCAAGAGAAATTCGACTTTGTCAAGTGTCAAATTGATAAGTGTGAGTAATCTCGATTGATAGTGTCAAGAGAAATTCGACTTTGTCAAGTGTCAAATTGATAAGTGTGAGTAATCTCGATTGATAGTGTCAAGAGAAATTCGACTTTGTCAAGTGTCAAATTGATAAGTGTGAGTAATCTCGATTGATAGTGTCAAGAGAAATTCGACTTTGTCAAGTGTCAAATTGATAAGTGTGAGTAATCTCGATTGATAGTGTCAAGAGAAATTCGACTTTGTCAAGTGTCAAATTGATAAGTGTGAGTAATCTCGATTGATAGTGTCAAGAGAAATTCAACTTTGTCAAGTGTCAAATTGATAAGTGTGAGTAATCTCGATTGATAGTGTCAAGAGAAATTCGACTTTGTCAAGTGTCAAATTGATAAGTGTGAGTAATCTCGATTGATAGTGTCAAGAGAAATTCGACTTTGTCAAGTGTCAAATTGATAAGTGTGAGTAATCTCGATTGATAGTGTCAAGAGAAATTCGACTTTGTCAAGTGTCAAATTGATAAGTGTGAGTAATCTCGATTGATAGTGTCAAGAGAAATTCGACTTTGTCAAGTGTCAAGAAGTCCGAGGAAATTCGCTACGAAAAGGTTTTCTGGGGTTTTATCAATAACATTGGGGAAAGAGAAGATGGGGCAAAGTTCTCTACTGCAGGACAGATTTCAGATTTCTGCGCTTTTGGTTCAATGGTCAAAGTCTAAAGATAGTAGCTTGTTATTAGAGTATGCTCAATTTGTATATGTTGTTGTTTTTGCCCATAGGTCCTGCCGAGGGGAGTATTTAGGGATAGGTTGGTGAGGATCCTTTTGAGTCCGGAGAAATTTTCTCCGTCTACACTCGCACCGCAGTCGGCGATCCTCTTCGCGAGACCCATTCGTTAACCGGAGAAGGGCAAGAGGTTATTTTACTGGCGCCTCGACTCGCCATTACAAAGTATAGGGGAGTATCGGCTGATGTTTTATCCGGTGGCATGCCCAGGCCAGTCCGGCATCGCCCTCCTTTGACGAACTATACTATCCAATTTTGGTCCGCGACGGGCAAGCCCGCTATCTCCAATGCACTTGTGCAAAGAGACATCCCTCTATCCGCCACCTGAGGACGCGCTCGATATTGGTGAGGATGAACCGGTCCCTTGCGATTGTGTGAACCTGTGGGCTGTAGCACCATCGAAGGCGAGTTAATTTGTATATCGAATAGAAGCAGTCTCTCAAAGATGAATGGAACGAAAAAATAAACCTCTGACTACCTTTTGTCTTTTTTGCCAGAGGAGCTTTCGTTCTGTCGCTCTGCAATTGCGTCGCTTGTGGTATTTTCCTGTCCACATGCTTTCTCGGCCTAATTCCGCATGTTCAGATGCAGGTTTTTTCGACGTTTATAATTGAAAGATAGACAAACTACTTGGAAAAAAACTTGAATCATTATATGCAAAACAAGCCTTTCCTGTCGGCTTCTTTTTTTGGGAAGTATAATTTGAGAAAGGCTCAATGAACTTGCTAGTCTAAACATATTTTCGAATATCTTCCTTTTTCGTTCATGTCTTCTTGAATGAAATGAATGAATGAATGAATGAATATGCCCTTTTTTATACACTTTTTTATATATCCTTCTCTTTCTCTCGATATTTTCCGTTTTTTTAAAAATCATGTTATTCTTTTTTTAAAAATCATGTTATTTTTTTTTTTCAAGGAGAAGGCGTTGCGAGATGCGTATTCAACTGCTCAATCTTTGTATGCTGCTCAATCAAATGGTTTTAAATCAAATTATTATTATATAGAATGTATTCGATCTTTATATATAGTATGTAATATTATTTTTTCAAGTGGAGTCATATTTTTTACCCATAGGTGAACTGTCAACTGGCAACAATAATTTCAAGTTCGCCCGACCTACCGACCCTCTTTTAGTCATTTCATTATTTTTCACGGACGTCTAATTGAATAACAGAATTCGCAAAGTTTTTCAAGGTATAATTGTAAGAAAAAGGGCACATATATTCAAAAAAGAAACTTCCTATGTTTTTAATTAAAAAGTTTTGTTCGCTATATTTCAGTGCTAACAGGTTTAGTCAAGTTCAAAATGTAAACTTTTAACTTAATCGGGCGATAAAGCTATTTTGAAATCGAGACATGTTTTACCTATGATTTCACCCCTCACCTATTACTGGGCAGTGTTATTGTTTTGGAATTTACCGGTCGATTTGAATAAGAGAAGATGATAGGATACAGAGGACCACTGGAAGTAAGACAATGCCTGAAGAGAGAGAATTAGTTTTTGTTTGTAGAAAAGGAATGGGTCATTATGGGAAGGTTATTCCCCTGAATGAAAACAGACATTCACCCGAAAAGGTCCGCCAACAGTCGAAGTTCGGTTATTAGGAAGGTTTTTGGTTCCCGCGTGAATGAACTTGCTCAAGTTTGCAGGTAATTCAAATGCGAGTCACCCAGGCAGCGGGGGTCTTCCAATCGCTTTTCTCAACACACAGCTCATAGTTCTCGTGGGATTCGTTCTCATTCTCTTACTTGAACAGGTGAAAATCACCATTCATATCAATTAAAGTGTTACTGGATTGCAGTTAATTCTGCCGAAACTGGTATATTGGCTATGTCTCGAGAAGAAGTAGATACTGTATCTCCTAATGAAGAAGTAGATACTGTATCTCCTACTGAAGAAGTAGATAATGTATCTCCTAATGAGAATAAGTAGATACTGTATCTCCTAATGAAGAAGTAGATACTGTATCTCCTAATGAAGAAGTAGATACTGTATCTCCTAATGAAGAAGTAGATACTGTATCTCCTAATGAAGAAGTAGATGCTTTATCTCCTAATGAATAAGTAGATACTGTATCTCCTAATGAAGTAGATACTGTATCTCCTAATGAAGAAGTAGATACTGTATCTCCTAATGAAGAAGTAGATACTGTATCTCCTAATGAAGAAGTAGATACTGTATCTCCTAATGAAGAAGTAGATACTGTATCTCCTAATGAAGAAGTAGATACTGTATCTCCTAATGAAGAAGTAGATACTGTATCTCCTAATGAAGAAGTAGATACTGTATCTCCTAATGAAGAAGTAGATACTGTATCTTCTAATGAGCCTTTTGATAACGTATGTATATGGTGTCTGTACAATATTCACATGCCACCAGCTAGATCCCAAGATAAGGTTTCGATAAGACAGGATTTTAACACCCACAAAAAAGTGTAGTTCGAAAACCTGTTTTGAATAAACAGAAGATTATAAAGAGACCAAGAGCTCGCGTTAACAGGAAAAATGCCCATTTAACAGAGAATCCATTTGAGTAGCTTTTAGGATAGCGCATAATTTTACCCGCAGACTGTGTAAAAACTATGCGCAGCACTCTGATTTTGATCCGATAAAGATATTGTTTGACATCAACAACTCCTGAAACTCACCAAATACCTCTACTTCGCTTTCTCTATTATTGAACGTTTCTCTTTTCTCTCTATTTATCTTTCTCTCAAGAAAACGCTATCAAACCTTTTAAAACTCAGCATCTTCAAATCCAACGTTAGTGAATGCTCTTGAAAATTGATCGAAAAGTTCAATGAGTCGAGTTCATTTAACAGACGATTATGGCGTGCTCATCAAAAGAGACACACACGCATGCGGTGCTGGGAGGCGGGAGCTCCCCGGGAGAAGATCAGCATCGAATGGAGATAATCAAGAGAGGGCGGAGGGAGGCCGAAGAAAGAGAAGCCCTCGTGGCAGGCATCGATTCTGATGAAGACGACTTGGACATGGAGGAGATTGTCTTCAGGAAAGAGGTGTGGAAGAGTGCAGAGGCATTTGTCAGAATTTCTTTTCAAGTGCAAAAGATATGGGAGCTTTGGTAGCTCAAAGGAAAGAGCATCACCTGGGAACGCAGAGGTCGCGGGTTCGGTTCCCGCTCAGCGCAAAAGCTTTGCACGAGTACTCGGGGCGTTTTGAGCTACTTTGTTGATGCCAATAGCGTAGACAAACTGCCAGCTGACAAAAAAATTCTAAGGCGATCTACCTACCTTTCTCACTCCTCGAAATGCATGTATCAGAGTTTTCTGAGCTAAAAGTTAAGGTGAAAAATCTCCATTCCTCTACGTAATTTACACGTTTCATCAGCCATAACTCAGCCTCAACCGGTTTCGTAGAGTTGAAAGTGAAGCTTTTGACCTACTTCAGCGATTGATCTATAGAAAAATCAACAAATATTCTAAATATGTGCACTAGAAGCGATGTTAGATATTTTTCTACGGAAGCTTTTTCTATACAAAATATTTTTATCTAGGTTTGAGAGAAAAAACTAATTTTATCACTATACTATTCATTTTTCTAGTATAATTGTTAATATTGTTTAAATTCAAAAGTTTTGGATATTTATTTTGAAGGGAAGTGCGGAATCGGAAGTGACGCGTTGTCCAGAAGCAGCTAGAGGACATGGTCACTCACATGAAGTATCACTTAATAATGGTAAGCTTAGTTAATGTTGAAAACAGTCATAAGATGATATCAAAGTGATCTTTAATATCTTGGTTGAACTGACTCGGAGTATTCGAGGCGTTGTTAGGCGGTTGATGTTATTTGTACATTTGGCAGAGATCCTCATTGAAAAGTATTTCACCGAGGAGGGAGGGGTTTGGAGATGAGACGACTTTTAGAACCATATAAGCTTGAGAGCCCATTATTGAAATTAGCTTATGCTAATGCGTTAGCCAGTTTTGCTTCTTTTTTTCGTTGGGAATCAGTGAATGGTAAATTACGGATGATTGAACGTGAGAGAGAGAGAGTTCTAAAAATTAGTTCAACTTTGTGAATGATGTGATTGAGGCCTCTCTTTGCGAACCTTCTTCCTATTGCTTGGCCTCTCAATCCACTCGGTCTTCGAGGGCCTGGCCCTCGGATTGCAGAGTGACCCGATTGACTTTGCACATCTCCTTTTTGCCATCATGCTGCATGAAGTGAATTGGTTTCTTTGACTGATTGGAACTTTTTTAGTCAGGACTTGAAATAATAAGGTACAAGTTATATAATAGTTCTTATTCAAGTCAGATTAAGAGTTTTTCTCTCATCCGCTTTGCGAATCCAAACGAAAGCGCAAATCCAAGTGGTTTTGCGCAGAAAAAAGTACGCAGGCAAGAATCCTACACATATCTTTTACAGCATGTTCTCTTTTCATCACAAACACTCGCTCTCTTTCTACTAAACGTTTCATTTCCTCGTTTTTAGTGTTTTGATGAGGCTCGTTTTTTGAGAGTCAAAAAAAATGAGTGTGGTCATCAGTTTTTATGAAATTATATGAAGGAAAACTTTCAAAACATGAAACTGGTCAGTGCTCGGGTCTGATGTGCAGGTACTTTGCTGCTTGGCATACGGTATCTCTCTGGCGCAGCAGAGAGCACCGATGGCGGCAGCCGTCTCGAGTGTTTGCATACTGTCAGCGTGCATTCCAGTCGGGATGCTAGCTGCGATGCTGGTCAGTTCTCTATATCCTGGCTTCTCATGCAAAGTTAATTATTTCATTTTACAGGCGAATTTTTTTACGCCAGAATTTTTGAAGTATTGAGAAAAAAATGCTTGAAACCGGTCAAGTTCAACCGTCTTTCGGCGAACTTCTGCTTCGAACGTTTGTGGGTCTTTTTTACCAGTTTGGACCGGACCAGGACCAAATCGGACCAGTTCGAAAACTGAATCTTGCGTGAAACCAAATTTTCTCTCGATGAAATGAAATTTTTCGACCACTCGTGGGTCTGGTCAGAGTAATTACGCTTCCGGTGAACTTTCGCCTTCTTTTTTGCTTGGAATGCTATAGTCTTTCAAAATAGAAAATCAGTTGCCCGATTCCTCAGAATCATTTTTGAGTTTTACTTCAAAAATTGCTTAAGACATAATTCATCAGTTTAAAGTTGGCTGATTTGCAAATTGTCATGTTTAAGGTAGACTCTATAGACGGCTCTTCTGCGCTGACTATAAGGTTTTTGCTGGAAGGAATTGCGGCAGGCACTTTCGTATATGTCGCCTGCGTCGAAATGCTTTCGGTTAGCATGGAAGATGTAAAGTATTTGTAAGAATCTGGCTTTCCGGAGTGACATTCACAAATTGCTTCATGACCCTAAAGCGGTCGATTGAAAAGTGAAGATGAGCGAAAAAAATCTTTCTATTTTTCAGATTGAGAGCAGGGTGTTTCTTAGCACCCGCACAACTTTTTTCGTGCGCATAGAATTTTGAAATTCCAGAGTTAAAATTTCAATTTTTCAGTTGGTTTGAACTTTCTCTACGAGTGATTCGAGAACAAAAATTTTAAGCTTATAGATTTCAATGTTTTTCACAGTTTTTGAAGAGCGCATAGATATTTTTTACTCGCGGTGCGGGTCAGAAAAACACCATGATTGAGAGTGGACGATGGGATAAAAATCGAATGAAAACTTCACTTTAAGGGTGATTTGTTTGCAAGTTGAGAAGGCAGAGAGGTTTGTTTATAGAGATGATAAGTTAAGAAAGACGAGGATCGCATTGATACACTGGGGAACGGGGGGGGGTCTCGCATTGATACACTGGGAACCGGGCAACAAACTCTGGAAAACGATAAAGGCTATCGACGGCAAATCAATAAAACCGACGCAGTTGACCATCACCCACGACGGGAAAAGTCTATGCCCAACATCTGCCTCAAACGCTTTTGCCAGAAAATTAGCTAAACAAGCCCCTAAAGAGGTCGACAAATCAGCAAGAAGCACAACACGACTAATTAAAGGCCTCAAACGGACAGACGCTCCCCAAATTTCCCTGGCACAGATCGAAGAAGCAATCAAGAAAACCAAAGGTTCCAAATGCCCAGACAGTGAAGGCATCTGCCCTCTACTACTCAAAATGGCCGGTGAAAACTTCAGAAAATGCCTCTGCATCCTCTTCAATAACACGCTGCAAACAGGTATTATCCCGTCCAGATGGAAAGATGCAAGAGTGATAATGTTACCTAAACCAGGAAAGGACTCCAGCAACCTGAACGGCTATAGACCAATATCAATACTATCACCTATAGCCAAAACATTCGAACGGGTCTTATTACCATTCCTGGCGGAAGGCTTTCAAATCGCTGACTGGCAACATGGATTCCGCAAAGAGCACTCGACTACTACCGCACTCCTGGAAATAACCGGGAAAATAACAAACGGCTTCAATCGGAAACCACCCCCGGACCGCACTCTCATGGTCGCCCTTGACCTCACTGCAGCATATGACTTAGTGAACATATCCCTTCTCTGCAAGAAACTCACTGAAACGAATATGCCAAGAGCCATCGTCCGATGGATGTCCAGCTACCTAAGAGGCCGTACAATCAAGGTAGATTTCCAAGGAAAAAGCAGTCGACGTCTCACATGCAGATCTGGTGTTCCACAAGGAGCAGTGCTCAGCCCCCTCTTATTCAATCTCTACATAAACAACCTCCCGCAACCCACAGGAAACACGCAGATGACAGCCTACGCCGAAGACATATCAATTCTCTCCTCAAGCCCCTGTATTGAAACCTGTAAAGATCAGATCAACCACTTCCTACCGAAACTCGTAGAAGAATTGGAACAACGTAAAATGATCATATCCAAGGAAAAGACTACGGTCACTCTTTTCACAACCCATACAGGCGAATGTAAAAAAGAACCCAAGGTAGAAATCCACGGAACCCTTTTGCCGACAACTAAAACACCCAAAATACTCGGTGTCGTCTTAGACCAACTCGGCACCTTCCGACAACATGCAGAATACCTTAAACAGAGAACGGCCAAAAGACTGAATATACTACGTGCCCTCGGAGGAAGAACATGGGGCCAACAGAAAAACACCCTTCTTGCAACCTACAAAACAATGACCAGATCCGTTCTCAACTACGCCGCACCAATTTACTCCCCTCAATTGGCCGAGACGAACTGGAAAAAACTACAGGCAAACCAAAATAGAGCAATTCGGATAGCAACAGGAAACCTAGCAATGGCCGGCACAGAGCACTTAGCTCTAGAAAGCGAAATGTTACCCATAAAGGAGCACAACACGATGCTTACCAAGCAATTCGTTGCAAGAGCAAGACTCCTCCCAAACCACCCCTCCCATCGTCGATGCATGGAACCCAAACCACCTAGAACTATTCGTAAACATGCCAAGGACTTAGAAATTATGCTAGTAGACAGTGATCAGAAAGCCGCACTTAAAAGAATACATACTGAAACTGTTAGAAATTTCATTAGATCTTGCTCCCCTAACCCAGTTCTAGGTAAGAAACCTCCCAGAATCCATAAATCAACGAATCAACTTCCCAGGGAACAACAAATAACATTATCGCAACTACGTGGTGGCTATGCAAGTTCCCTTAACAGCTACCTACACAGAATAGGAGCTGCCCTATCACCTCTTTGCCCAAAATGTTTAGAAGAGCCACATACAACTAGTCATTTATTCTCGTGTCGCTGTGACCACACACTTTTAAGAAGTATAGATTTGTGGAATAGCCCGACGTCTGTTGTTAAGTTCTTATACCAGTGATTCCTTTCTCTCTCAAAAAAAAAAAGGGGAAAAAAATAATAATAATAATTTAAAAAAAATAAAAATAAAAATAAACCCCGAGAGAGAAAGAGAAATAATGTAATTAGATAAATGATGTAAGTAAGGTTATTGTTTTCTGAGCCATGTCAAAGAAGACCTCGTCTACCCAGCCGGAGACCTACGGCGGGCAATCTACAACAACAACATACACTGGGGAACGGGGGGTCTCGCATTGATACACGGGGGAACGGGGGGAGGGTTTCGCATTGATACACTGGGGAACGGGGGGTGTCTCGCATTGATACACTGGGGAACGGGGGGGTCTCGCATTGATACACTGGGGAACGGGGGGAGGGGGTCTCGCATTGATACACTGGGGAACAAGGGGGGTCTCGCATTGATACACTGGGGAACGGGGGGTCTCACATTGATACACTGGGGAACGTCTCGCATTGATACACTGGAGAACGGGGGGGGGGGTCTCGCATTGATACACTGGGGAACGGGGGGGGTCTCGCATTGATACACTGGGGAACGGGGGGGGGGTCTCGCATTGATACACTGGGGAACGGGGGGGGGGGTCTCGCATTGATACACTGGGGAACGGGGGGGGGGGTCGGAATTTCATTACAGCTAGAAACGAAAGTTTGGTAACAAAGGACAAGAAGTCTGACAGTATGGAAAATTCTTTGGCTGTAGGTAAATGCCTGATTTAGAAGAGATGTGTGATACCGAAATATTGTAGATGGAATTGGCGAATCTACACGGTAAACAAGGTGTGGCGGGAGCCTTCTCAGTTGGATTGGGGGTGCTGATATTCGCGGTTCTCCGGAATACTGTAGACCAGCAACACGAGGGTCTCAAAGCAGATCACTCAGGATTATAACTATAATAATTACTTAATTTTCCAGCTCATCGTTTCAGACGATTTACTAAGGAAAGTTTACCCCAACTATTTGTATTTATAATTTTGATGTTTTTCTCCAAAGATTGTGTATGTCTTAGAGTAATAATAAAGTACGCCTTGTATTGAGATACCGACCGGTTCTATACTAACTTAATATTCGAATGATAATAAAAGTTTTTTATTGTTAAAGAAAATATTATCAAATTGATGTATAGTTAAGTGTGGATTTAGTAATATGATAATACCAAATATTTCTAGGTAAAAGAAGAATTTTTCACTCAATTTTATAATAAAAGTGTTTGTAATTGATGATAAACTAAGTTAAACAATTAAATTTTGAGTACGATCTTAAAATCAAAATTTGATCTTTTACATTCTGAAACATGAGTTCGCTATTCAAATCTGGCCTAGATGAAGAAATTTTTTGAATTTTTTTTCTAGAGTTTTTATCCCGTATGGGAAAAACTATTCTGCGATTCAAGGTAGATTATTGAAGAATTTTATGAAATTTCCTTAATTTTACTCCTTGTTTCATTTATAATTTTGTTTGTATGTGTTGGATATAAACATATAATCGATAAACTGTGTTAAATGCATGATTATTTAATGTTCGAATCATCCGCAGTTTTATCTTCAAGTAATTTCTTGCTAATAGAAAAAAGCACAAAAGAACTGATGTTTGAGAATGAGCAGAGAAGGGTTCGGTGTTTTGCTGGAAGACGAAGATTTCATCGTGTGGGACGAGAGAACTTACATGGATTCCATATACGCGGATATAGGGTGAGGCAGGATTCCATATACGCGGATATAGGGTGAGGCAGGATTCCATATACGCGGATATAGGGTGAGGCAGGATTCCATATACGCGGATATAGGGTGAGGCAGGATTCCATATACGCGGATATAGGGTGAGGCAGGATTCCATATACGCGGATATAGGGTGAGGCAGGATTCCATATACGCGGATATAGGGTGAGGCAGGATTCCATATACGCGGATATAGGGTGAGGCAGAATGGTCTGGCTGTGCTCAAGTATTCAAGTGACTTCTTTCTCATTGCATTATACATATGTGAATGCGAAAACCCCAAAAAGTTACTCGATCTATCGAAAATCATCCAAATGTCTTCACTACACGTAACATTGTTTGAGATCTGCGATTCTCTGGGAAATGAACAAAATCAGTTTGTAAGTATAACTTTCAATCGGTATTTCGCACCATGACAACTCACACCCTGATTTTCAAAAGTGAATTATTTCCATGTATTTTTTAAAATAATATTTGTGCTTAAGCTCAGGTAAAGAAAGATTCTGCTAACGAGGCCGTACTGGCTTAGCTCGATACCCTATACAACAACCAGCCACATAATTACGCTTTGGAGAAAAAATATTGCGAAATCCGTGTGCGAGGTTTTTCTCTCGATACTAAATTAATATTGTTGAGAAATGTAGATCTTGCCTTAATAAGTGTGCATCGTTTCGAGGACATGGGCTGAATAGTATTTTATCTGATAGATCAAAGGAAGTTCATTAGGAAAGCGTATATCAATTTCGGCACATGAAAAATCCGATTAGGTTCGTCAATGTTGCTTTCTCGATGTTGAAAGTTCCTACCAGGAGTTAGAAAGTCAATTCCTAGTATCTGTTTGCGGGCCTCTGTTTCCAACTTCGCGGGTCTCTGCCAGGGGTTAAATAGTGACCGGATCGGTCCCGTCGGCGGATACATGTACACACACTATTGACAAAAAACTCCCTCTCTTTTCTTACCCTTTTCCTTCATCCTCTCTTCTTTTTTCCTCCAAACTTTGAGCGGCGGATATATGTAAACCCAAATTGGTCGGCTCCATTTAACCCCTGGTCTCTGCTTACATTACGAGAGCGGACTTTCACTTGAAACACTATTTTCTCTGTATGAAACGACATTTTGTTGCCATCTGCTAATCTCTGTCAGGGCTAATTTTCCCTTTCGGTGGTCCTCTGTGTCCTTTTCGGACGCACTCTGAAGCCTATGGTTCCGATTAATTCTAGTTCTGTAAGATGAAGATTATGAACCTCCCAGATTTTGCGTCAATCCGGCACTTTCGACGTTCACTGCCCGTTTATGATGGATTCAGCATTCGATAAGAAGAAGAAGGATTTGCAAGAAGAAGCCTCAAATGTAGGTCAACTTGTGTTTTGTATTTAAAAACTTTTTGATATGGAGTTTGAGGTTTTTAACTTTCGACTTTGTGCGTTTTCTCAATCTCTGATTCTCTCTCTCTTCCTCCATCTCTCTTGCTTTGTCTTTATCTCTCTCTCTCTCTCTTTGCGCTTGTTTCCTGTTTTCCTAGCCTTTAACAAAGTTTTCCCTTGTTCGCTCTTTTTCTCTCGCTCTTTTGTCAAACTTCTCATACCATATCTCTCTCTTTTTTTTTTTATTTCTCTTTAGAACGGATTGAACATACATGTAAGTACATACCGCAAAGTTTAAGTTTCTTTTGATATCGAATATTTAGAATGTATGAATTTTGGAATGGTGACAAGGTTGCTAATCATCAGGCCCCGTCTCCGATTGTGACCTGGCGAAAACCAAAAGGGGCCCGAGAGAGAACTCCGAATGCACAGCTTCTCTTTGATAAACTCAAGGCAGTTTCATGATAACATTAAGAGTTATATTATGACTCTGCTTATCATCATCATCATCTTTATCTCGTGATCATTACAGATGTTACAAACAATCACAAAGTATCCAGCAAAAGGCATTGCACTCACATTGCTTTCGTATATAAATAAAAATAGAATTGAATGAAATGAAATTCCAATTAAAGTTGTAAACAAAATCTTATCTTAAATACTGACGTGGAATTATCAACAATACACGGTTAGAGAATGATTCAGAAGAAATGCTAAGAATGCTATCATCCATATTGTTGACTATTGCATACGTACGATTAGAAAACGAATGAGCAGTAATGTTGTCACTAGCTTTAACAAGCGGAAAAAGCTTATTTGAGAGGCCACGAGTATTTGATTCTTTGATAGAGAAAAAATCAGTGATATGGATATTTTTCTACTCTGATGACTCAATAATAATAATTCTGATGACTTAATGATCTAAATTATCTTAAATCTAAACCTTTGTCTTCTCTATTTCGCTGACTGCCTTTTTGAATAAGCAATAACTTTGAATTACTACTTTATCCTATCGATCAATTTCATTTTTTAGCCCGAAAATTGAAATTTTTGAGGGAGTTTTGCTTTTTAATTTCGAAAAGAGAATATTTCATCAGGAGATTGAACGGGTAGCAGACTGTGCTGAGCGAGTTCATGAAATAGGCTTGGAAAAGGGGCTATTCAAACGGAAGACAGAAGTCAGTTATCGATTGGATATTTGATGAGAGTAGGAGTTATCGATTGGATGTTTGATGAGAGTAGGAGTTATCGATTGGATATTTGATGAGAGTAGGAGTTATGGATTGGATATTTGATGAGAGTATATCGATTGGATATTTGAAGAGAGTAGGATATATTGTCCTTCTCCTCGTGACACAAAAGATTACTTTCAATGCTCTTTACCCTCTATTGTTACTTTCTCTCTCTCTTATTTTTTTCTAGGATATCTGAGCACAAAACATTTGAAAAGTTAGACTAGTAGTTTTGAATCATGCGCATTTTTTTGCTCCTAGTGTCTAGCTTGAAAAAAACTGTTGAGTATGTATCTAGTCTTAAGGCATACCCTGCCGCGAGGCAAGAATAAGCTCCAGGAACAGGGGCTTTTTAGTGTGCAATAAAAAGGGACAGACGCCCGCCGAAGGCGGGAAAATTTTTTCACATAAGGGTCCCTTCCCCCTTACGATTTTTCAAACAGAGACCCGCCGAAAAAAACATTCACATAAGTGTCTTTTTTCCGCCCCTTAGGGCGGAAATTTTTTTCTTTTTTTTCTCACATAAGGGTCCCCCTTATCTTTTTTTCACATAAGGGTCCCCCCTTATAGTTTGGAAAACAGAGGTCCGCCGACAAAAGATCTTACATGACTATTTAACCTCTGTCCAGGAAGATCATAATTGATAAGGTTTAGACATTTCACACAAATCTATAACAAAGCGGGCAAGTGCGAATGAGCTCGTCGAGCTCGAATATATCTCGTCGAGGTGGAAAATGTTTCTATGCTCAAGCTATCCGACAACAACGTCGCTGCGAGGAAGACGGCAAAGTCCGCGATAGAGCGCTCTATTTGGATGGCAGGCGGAAGCGGAAGATCAGTTGAGAGCCAGGAAGATATCGCGACTTGGTTATCTTGACCTATGATCAATCAATATGAACCTCTAAACTCACACCAGTTCCAAATCAAGCAATAACAATCGCTATATCAATGAGTAGCATTCTTTAATTCAGTATTTACATCTGTTTGAAAAATTTACGGGGGAACTTTTTAATAGATTTTTACCGAACAAAAAACTGTGAATGAAAAAAATACGAGACCTGCAGGATGAAAAACTCCGAAGAAGTGCCCTACCTGCTTTTGAAACGAGGTTTTTTCTATAAGCACGCTAGCAACACTCAAAAGAAAAACGGCTGGATTACACCCCGCTATGTGGACCAGGTTTCACCAGACGAGTATTTGATCTATAGAGTGTATCGTTAGAGAATATATGAATCAACGGCGCATGAATGAATTATTCAATATAGAACTTCTCTAGATAATTGATTGTTGTAACTCTGCTCAGGAAGTAATTAGTTTTCTAGTCAGCCATCGGTGGACCTGCTCTCTTTGTTCTCTCCTTGGTTCAACACCAGATCAAAAGTTTCCTATTTTGACTATCAACGGCCATCCGGTTCAAATTTTCAGGTATTATTGAGACTAAGTGTATAAGGATATTGAGCCAAGTAGTAAATACCATCGCGCGGGTAAGCGATATTTCCCTGGTAGAGTGCTCGCTTTTTTCTAAGAGAGATACTGCTGAGTTCGATTCCACCGCGTGGATTTATTTTTGCCCGAACGATAGTTCAATCTTAATTCATATTTTTATACTTGCTCAAGATAAAAAGTTTGTCCAACCGAAACTTATATTTTGGCTGAAAGAGATTGAGCAAAAATATTCTTATTTCTTATCAAATTCTACATTACTTGTAAACTAAAGTAGAATTATAAAAGTTATTCTAAGATAGCCATCTGTAAGGTTATTTTCTTCATGTACAATAAGGGGGGGTGGATTTTCATCACATAAAATATGTTTTTTTTCGAGATGAAGCTTTTCAACCGGTACAAGCTGATTTTTGGTTGAATGACAAATGAGATTACAAAAGGTTTTCGACACTCACTTAATTCAGTGAATGCGAAGGAAACGGAAAAGGAAGGGAGAAAGAGAAAGAAAGGATCCACTTCTGGAGCTTTTTCCGAGTTACCCGAGTTTGAAAGGTGAGTCGTTTTAATATTTACTCTCGGAACTTGAAAAAAGAGAGGGGGGCAAAGAGAGATAAAGAGGGAGACAGAGAGCGAAAGAGAGAGAGAGAGAGAGAGAGGGAGGGAGACACACACAGAGAGGGAGACAGAAAAAGAGAGAGGGAGACATATAGAGAGAGAGATTGCCAAGTAGTTGATTTTTTTCGAAATGAGGTGCGACAGGCCACTACAGCAACCGCGATAGCTTAATTAATACCTCGCAGAATCAGAGTTGAGACGATCGACCTGCTGAACTCTCAAAAACTTATTGTTGTGAACAAAAATATTCAAAGTAGAATAAAAAAGAGATCTCAAACATTCTTCATTGTTCTGCCCTTGTGAAAATGAAAAGTTCAAATGGCTCCCTCCTTCTACAATAGTTAGGGATAGTTAGTTCTCTCAATGAGTTTTAACAAGGAGGTTGTGCGTGAAAAAACATACTTTGTCTGTTTGAGATTTAAAAAAAAACTCTAATTTGAGAAAGCGATCAGCCCATTAGAAAGTTGAGGCCTCTACCACCTAGGCTCAGAAATTTTAGTGGGCCTGAAAACGGTCTGGGCTAGGATAATTTTCCTTCGTCCAAGATATCTGCTTCCACCGTCATGTACATTCCACATTGGGGACGTACGAGACTTCTCCAGTATGCGTTTCTGAATGGGATACAGTATGACTGTGTTTTGATGGACCCACCATGGATCAACCGGTTCGCTTTGTCATCAACTTTGAGTATTGACAGCTCAGTATTATAGTGTTTCCATAATTGGGTAGTCAAAGCTGTGCCAATTTCAATGTTTTCCTTTTTCTTCTTTTTAGCTATAGCACTTCTCCATGCTTCTGTCTCTATATCTCTTTCTCTATATCTCTTTCACATCCTTTCTCTGTATTTGACGCGCTTTCTCACTCTCTCGCTACCTTTTTCCAACTCTATTCTCTGTGACTGTATATCTCACTTTCTATCTAAATTTACTTCTGACTCAATAAATGGATAACAAGTGAGAGATGTGTATTAGTGCAGTTCGTCGCACACAAAATTATGAGATGGAAGAGGATGTCTTCGGCGAATTGGATATTGATTCTTTTCTGGCACCGGGAGGAATCGTCGCCATTTGGGTTAGCTTTCAATGATTGAGTGGTTCCAAGTGAGGATTGCCGAGAAAAGTCCCTTTAAAGACGAAGAATCAGAAGTATCAGCGCTTAAGAAGTTAACAAAACATGGTTGAGGCTGATATTTTTTTACTGAGAGATTGATGGAATGTATGCGCGCATATTTTTTTACTGAGAGATTGATGGAATGTATGCGCGCATATTTTTTTACTGAGAGATTGATGGAATGTATGCGCGCATATTTTTTACTGAGAGATTGATGGAATGTATGCGCGCATTTGATCGACCAAGTTTGGGCAAGTCCACAATGACAGAGCGTGCTCTATGTGCGGCCACAACTCTTTTGAGAATTTATCAAATAGAATGAAATTTCAAACATTTAAAAAAAACACATGAGAAAAGAAGATATGTATGTGGAAAATTGCAGCTCAGCATGCACTATAAATTGAATTATAAACGCGGAAAGATTCGTTGCCGAATACATGGGCTACCCTTTATAAATTTTTTCTCGTTCGGATAGAGCATAGATTCGCGCATATAGTTCACACGCAATGCGGGTTCCTTATGTTTTTTTGTTTCTAAGTCGTCATGCCTTGCTCTAGAAATGTGTTCCAGTCATGTCCTCTTTTTTCGCAGATAACCCACGCTGTCCATGTTCACCGTCTAGTGTCCGAGTTTCTCGCCAAATGGAACTTGGAGAGTTTAGCAGTTTGGCATTGGCTGAAGGTGAGAAAAAGACATTTTGCAGTTCGAAAACACGGAAGTACTGATGTTTTACGGTATGAATTTACGGTTCAGGTCACATATGTACATTGCCTCCATTTGCAATACTTTCTTAACAAATCGGAGCTTTGATTTGAGCACAAATGAACACGATTTAGGGCGTCGAGGATCAGGGGTAGGGGTACAAAATAGAAAATTATATCTTCAAAAAAGAAATTTTTTTTGATGAGCCTATTCCAATGAAGTTCGCTATAAGTAGTAAGAAAAGTTTTCGATTTTTTGTGTAGTTCGTATGTATTAGAACTCAATATCAATATATTTGAAACCCTAAACAAAGTGACTCATTGATACCATCGAATGGGAAAAAGCTGTTTTCACCGGGCGGGATCGAACCCAGCCATCTCCTTTCAATCTGTTTTCACCGGGCGGGATCGAACCCAGCCATCTCCTTTCAATCCGGGAGTTTTCACTGGGCGGGATCGAACACAGCCATCTCCTTTCAATCCGGGAGCAAGCGCGTTACCATTACACCACGGTGACACATTGCTGTTTATGAAAGGCTCAATTGCCTTGCTCTCTTAGTCACGCATGCTCATGAAACGAAAGCGTTGTGAATGGAGCATAACTCCAGAATTCATAATTAAGAGTGATGGAAGATCGATGATAAATCTTCAAATCGATAGTGCTCAGTTTAAAGGCAGTGAGTGACGCCTTGTTAAGACGACAATTGAATTGGTGTCCCTGCGTTTAAACTGGGTAACTGGGCATTTGAATATTCGATAAATCTAATTCTCAAGTTTTCTGATTTAAAGTCATTCAAGAAACATGCTACCACGTAATTGAGATCAGTAAACGCGAGAAAATTTTCCCCGAATTTTCTCTTTGGCATTGGCTGAAGGTGAGAAAAGAAAGAAATCATGGTTTTCTACCTACTCAGGGTAAATTGAAGAACAAAAGGTTTTTTGTTTCTCGGAGTGGTACGAGCATACCGAAATCTGCTTGACGTTTGAAGTTTTATTACGCAAACTATTTTGGAACATCATGTGTAGAATCATAAGTAGGAGGGAAGATAGAGGTTTTCTGGGGCATAGGGAGAAGAGGAATTTAGGGGTTCAGAGGTGTTTTCCGATGGGAGTCCCTACGGAGGGATTCGAGAATGGAAAGAATCATTGCATAGCAGCGGCTCAGAATGACGCAAAAGAGATAGTTACGAGAAGTGGGGAGAGTTGTTGTTGTTGTTGTCTTGCCCATAGGTCCTGTCGAGGGGAGTCCTTTTGGGATAGGTTGGTGGTGAGGATCCTTTTGAGTCCGGAGATATTTTCTCCGTCTACACTCGCACCGCAGTCGGCGATCCTCTTGGCGAGACCCATTCGTTAACCGGAGAAGGGCAAGAGGTTATTTTACTGGCGCCTCGACTCGCCATTGAAAAGTATAGCGGAGTATCGGCTGATGTTTTGTTCGGTGGCATGCCCAGCCCGGTCCGGCATCGCCCTCCTTTGACGAGCTATACTACCCAGTTTTGGTTCGCGGCGGGATTTCTCCCGCTACCTCACAGCACGAATTCTTCGTAGGGAGGCGTCCCTCTATCCGCCACCTGAGGTCGCGCTCGATTCTGGACTGGATGATCCGGCTCCATCCGTGACAGGCTCTTAAGGCTGTAGAGTCACGAATGGCCACTGTTGCCAGTGTGTTTCGAGTGGGAGTGGGAGAGTTGTTACATGACGGACGCTCAGGAGAATGAGAGAGAAAAATTATTTTCTATAGAGTTTCAAAATAAAAGGCGTTTTTTTATTATTCTATTCGAGGAAGATTACGTGCGTTCGATCTATGAAAGCATTTAAATTGCAAATAAAAGGTCTGAGGGTCCGATTTTTATAAGGTTACAACGGCGGGAGAACCCGTGGGGCCTTTCGTGAATGATATCACGGCAAAGCAGCCGTTCGAGACGGTCATCTTGGTATCTCGGAAGGGTCTGAAAGGACAGAGAGAGAAGCAGATTGCCTCCAGCTCCGGAAAGATCATCGTCAGGTACAAAACATCCTTTCCTACTCCCTTCTCTCTGAGTTCCTCCCGTAACGATATGGTTTTCTTTTGGTTTGACTCACACGTTCCGAACCTTGAGATGCAATTGATTAACTTGAATTCAAGGTTCTAATGTATGGTTTGATAAAGACCAAGCTGAAGCAGGGGTTATTTAGTCATGACATATTTTCTGTCGGTGGCCCTCTGTGTTCCAAATCTTTAGGGGGGGACCCTTATGTGAAAAAAAGGTAAGGGGAAGCCTTATGTAAGAAAAAAAAGAAAAAAAAATTTTTTACCCCTAAGGGGGGACCCTTATGTGAAAAATTTTTTTTCCGCTTTCGGCGGGCCTCTGTTTTTCCAAATCGTAAGGGGGGACCATTATGTGAATTTTTTTTTTCGGCGGGTCTCTGTTTGAAAAATCATAAGGGAAAATATGTGAAAAAAATGTGAAAAAATTATGTGAAAAAAATGTGAAAAATGTGAAAAATGTGAAAAAAAAATTTCCCGCCTTCGGCGGGCGTCTGTCCCGTAATGTGTCACACTAAAAAACCCCTGAGCTGAAGTATCTTAAGTGGTGCCAGTATTAAAATAATAAGACGGTACCGACTTTTGTTGACCCTGTTTGATTAGTGTAGTTCAGCACCGGTGGGTGCTTGAATTCGGACCTGTCGCGTAGTTCAGCGCCGGTGGGTGCTTTAATTCGGCCCCTTCGCTTAGTTCAGCGCCGGTGGGTGCTTGAATTCGGACCCGTCGCGTAGTTCAGCGCCGGTGGGTGCTTGAATTCGGACCCGTCGCGTAGTTCAGCGCCGGTGGGTGCTTGAATTCGGACCCGTCGCGTAGTTCAGCGCCGGTGGGTGCTTGAATTCGGACCCGTCGCGTAGTTCAGCGCCGGTGGGTGCTTGAATTCGGACCTGTCGCGTAGTTCAGCGCCGGTGGGTGCTTGAATTCGGGCCCGTCGCGTAGTTCAGCGCCGGTGGGTGCTTGAATTCGGACCCGTCGCGTAGTTCAGCGCCGGTGTGTGCTTGAATTCGGACCCGTCGCGTAGTTCAGCGCCGCTGGGTGCTTGAATTCGGACTCGTCGCGTAGTTCAGCGCCGGTGGGTGCTTGAATTCGGACCCGTCGCGCAATAGCAAGGCTCGCAACCATAATCTCACACAAGCCTAAGGACTGTGTGATCGCTAAGAGTTGAAAAAGGTAGCGCTTGTAAAGTCTTGAGTCTTCGTCTCTCTAAAGTCTTAAAAGAGTGTGTTGATGCAGTATTCCGCTATGTGTTCACTCCCGAAAACCTTCCTTGATGCCACTTCTCGAAAAGGTTTGACGTTTATACATAACTCCTATTTTAAAGCCGGAGAGAAATTTTCACGAATCTAAGATTTTCATAAATTCCAGAACATTTTTTTAATATAAAGAAGGAAACCCTGTAGTAAAAATCAGTTCTCTGAGTTTGAATTTTTTCAAATTGAATATATTGAAGCTAGGAAAGTAGAGAGTTGATGAAACTAGAGAATACCGATAGAAACGTCTTCAAAAATTTGTATCCACTTCCTACGATCTCATTTTAGCATAAATTAGAATTTAGAAGCGTAATTTCAACATGAATGCTGTTTCATGAAACAAAATGATGATCACAAAGCGATTAATGATAGAGTAAGATTGAGTGTGTAAAGGGCTCGGAATGAATAAAGGCGACTCTCAGGTGTTTCCGACTTCACCTTTTACTTTTCGAGCAGAGTTATTCGCTCGTTCTCTTCATCCTAACACGACTTGTGTGGGTTTCGAGCCCCTTCTTCTCCAGTCAACTTCGTTTTTCAGCGAATTAGCGAGTCGAGATATAGAGAACAAAGTATAGAATACTTTTTAGATATTTTGTTTATGTTGAAATACTTTTCCTATCTAAGTTAAAAGTATAAAAGTATCCGATGACAAACATTTGTGTTTTCAATAAGTTGACCTAAATTGAATCAAAGCGAAAGCGAAACTATTATTTGACTTTTCTGCGTTGTAAATTGGTGATATTTGACTTATGATAAAGATTAAGAACAATTTTACTGGTTTCACTGTTAGGGTAGTGAAGAAAGAAAGTATTGAAAACTACTCGGCTGCTCGAAGCGCTTTCTTCAGACATGAAAATGACTGCTTTGAAGAAATTATCATCGAATTTTTATGTATAAACGTATGAGAATTATTTGTGAATTACTGTTACATCTCAATCATAAGGAATAAAGAATAAATTAAAATTGAGCTCATTCATCCACTTTTCTGGCTTCATCATCGGTTTGCACCCGGATGGATCCGTTTATTTGATTTGATTTGATTTGGATGAAGAGAATAATAGTCAAGACAGAACATTAAAAAGAAGATTTGTTTTATTTGTTAAGTTTTTGTATTAGAAAAACATGATTAAACTTGAATTCACAAATTTTTCATTTGAAATTTTGGAAACAACAATTCTTAATTTGATCAAAAATTACTTAAATTGTTCGCGTCACTTTTTCATTTTTCTGACACTTGAAATTTATGTGAAAAGATTGAGAAATTGGATGACCTACTAAGCTCATTCATATTTAACATTTAATTTCAAGGGTATTTAAGTTTTTCTTGTAGACCAGGCATTCAATAAAAGCTTGCAAATCAAGAAAAAAATTGTGGAAAAGTTCGATGTACTATGAACATTAGATGAAATTGATAACCGATGCACTAAATTCGACAGTCGATATGCAGTGAAGTCAATAATCGATTCTTTATACGATTTGTTAATGGGCATGACTACGGAAAACTGAGTTTACAAAGTAGTTTTAGTGTACGAAATTATTATTGAGTGTGTTCACAGTGCAAACTCAATATGGTTAATAAAGTCGATAATCTAAGGCAATCAAGTTGATGAATTATATTCAGGTTCAAGGGAATAGTAAGTGTCTGGGTGTAAAATGTCTGGTCGAGCAGCTCGTTCCCTGCTAGAGAAGCTCTCCTCCGTCCCCTCCTACTGTCCCCATCATGGAGGCGGAGAGGCGACGCCCATCAAAGTCGCCAAGCTGTCTTCCACTTCTTCCACCAGAGGTAGACAGAATAACCTGCGCAGCCTACTACAACAAGAATATTGAAGAAGGCGGAAAAATGTCCTTGGTTTGGGACTTCTGATGTGAGAAGCTCTTTCGATATGTTTCTCTCACTCTGGCCCTTCTCTCTCTGTCTCTCTCCCCTATCTTTCTCTCTCACATTTCTATTCATCTCCCTCTCTCTCACCTCTCTCTCTCTGATTTTATTATCTCATCATCTACTCGTTTTCTTCATCGTTCGTTCGTCCTCACGTTCCCATATTTTTTTCTGTCTCTCCCTCCAACCTTCTCTCCCTCTCTCTTCTTTGTTTAATTACTTCTATTCAATCGAACAGTAAAACGGGGCTAGGCTTAATTTGGAACAACTTGTATAACATTGCGAATTCGCTTCTGAGCGAGAAATTCTTTCTAGAAATTTGATTACAGATTCCACAGACTACGCATTCGAGATGATTTCTTCAACTCTGCGTTTTGGTCGAGGAGTCACAGCAGAGGTTCTCATAGAGTCACAGCAGAGGTTCCCATAGTCACAGCAGAGGTTCTCATAGTCACAGCAGATGTTCTCATAGAGTCACAGCAGAGGTTCTCATAGAGTCACAGCAGAGGTTCTCATAGTATCAGATCAGAGGTTCTCACAGAGTCACAGCAGAGGTTCTCATAGTCACAGCAGAGGTTCTCATAGAGTAACAGCAGAGGTTCCCATAGTCACAACAGAGGTTCTCATAGTCACAGCAGATGTTCTCATAGAGTCACAGCAGAGGTTCTCATAGAGTCACAGCAGAGGTTCTCATAGTATCAGATCAGAGGTTCTCACAGAGTCACAGCAGAGGTTCTCATAGTCACAGCAGAGGTTCTCATAGTCACAGCAGAGGTTTTCATAGTCACAGCAGAGGTTCTCATAGTCACAGCAGATGTTCTCATAGAGTCACAGCAGAGGTTCTCATAGAGTCACAGCAGAGGTTCTCATAGTATCACATCAGAGGTTCTCACAGAGTCACAGCAGAGGTTCTCATAGTCACAGCAGAGGTTCTCATAGTCACAACAGATGTTCTCATAGAGTCACAGCAGAGGTTCTCATAGAGTCACAGCAGAGGTTCTCATAGAGTCACAGCAGAGGTTCTCATAGTATCACAGCAGAGGTTCTCACAGAGTCACAGCAGAGGTTCCCATAGTCACAGCAGAGGTTCTCATAGTCACAGCAGAGGTTCTCATAGTCACAGCAGATGTTCTCATAGAGTCACAGCAGAGGTTCTCATAGAGTCACAGCAGAGGTTCTCATAGTATCACAGCAGAGGTTCTCACAGAGTCACAGCAGAGGTTCTCATAGTCACAGCAGAGATTCTCATAGAGTCACAGCAGAGGTTCTCATAGTCACAACAGAGGTTCTCATAGTCTTAGCAGAGGTTCTCATAGTCACAGTCGAGGTTCTCATAGTATTTCGGAAAAAAATGAGTAAATTCGTGGTGAGTTTAGCAATAATGGAAGGGCACTTTGAATAACTCAAGTATTGAAAAAAATGTATTATGTTAGTTATAAGATGTGGGCGTGTATTATGTTAGTTAAAAGAAGGTCCGGGCGTGGCAAAGTGGTAGTGTGATAGACCATTGTGCGAAGAGTCCCGAGTTCGACTCCCACCCCGGACAGATCCACCCAAACCAAGGGGGTTAAGAAATGTTGGTAGTGCTCATGCACGAATCTGACTCTCCCCACTGCTGCTAATCACACTAGCAGTGATCTAGTAGGCAGCCACTGGTTCTACCAGGATAGGTCTGTCCTGCATCTCAGGGGAGCGCGTACCCTGCCGCGAGGCAGGAACAAGCGCGAGGAAGAAGAAGAAGAAGATAAGATGTGGGCGTGCTAGCTTGACCAGCTAATCATCGTAGTCCAACACATTGATTCAATCAATCAATGTGTTGGCTACTCAGAAAGTGGCTCTATAATAATGAGGAAAGATCATTCAAACCATCGAAACGGTGCATTCAATAGATTGGAGAAGACATTCTGTCGCTCGGAGCGAAGAACACCGTTGTCCTCACAGACAAGCAGGTCATCCACACAAGAGCCTTCAGGTTAAATTATCTAATGTAATTCGTTGTTGTTGTTGTTGCCGGCAAGCATCCGGCATCGAAGACTTGGTTATGAACACTCTCTTTAATGAGAGAAGTTCTCGTGTTCTTCGGACAAGATGCGTCCGGAGAAGGGTTTTGATGTCCTTTGCAGTCCTGAGACTGTCATGCTGCACCTTGTGAAGGCGGACATCGTTGTAGCAACCTGTTCATGCTATAGGCCTTGTGAGTGGGTGGTCAAGCCGGCCTAGCATCGTTTTGGGTGGGAGTAGAGACGTCTCGCCTGTCGTTGACCGGAGATAGGCAAGAGGCTATTTGACTGGCGCCTCGACTCGCCATTGAAAAGTATAGCGGAGTATCGGCTGATGTTTTGTCCGGTGGCATGCCCAGGCCGGTCCGGCATCACCCTCCTTTGACGAGCTATACTACCCAGTTTTGGTCCGCGGCGGGATTTCTCCCGCTACCTCCCAGCACGAATAATTCGTAGGGAGGCATCCCTCTATCCGCCACCTGAGGTCGCGCTCGATTCTGGACTGGATGATCCGGCTCCATCCGTGACAGGCTCTTAAGGCTGTAGAGTCACGAATGGCCACTGTTGCCAGTGTGTTTCGAGAAAAATAATGTAATTCGTAAATAGCACCTGCGAAAACAAATAGCAACTTTAATAAAACGCGCTAGCTTTTGGTAAAAGAGAGACGGTTGTGTTCGTACCCATATCTACGGATCTGCTTTTTGCTTTGGTCATATGAATGACAATGCCTCTAACTGGGTAAATAAGCTTCAACTCGTTTCCAGATTCGTTCTAAATTTGTCAATCTCGCTCGAGTCGATTACTTCAAAACCATCCATTATTACCTCTGTTTTAATTCCTGCGCTCGCTTTTTAGTATCTCATAGTTTCTTATATGTATAAGTTAGAAAATAAAATACATAATAGTTATTCAATCACTTATTCATTATTTCATCCGTAAACTCGTTGAAAGAATGTGTAAAATTGTTTGATTTATGAAAAAAAATCATCAGCGATGAAATTAGTTTATTCGCATTTTATCTTTTTTTTTCCATTCAGGGCAGTCGCTGATTCTCTTACTAAACATCACCGTAGTTTTGCTGTCTTCGAGGATGTTCAAGTGGAGCCTTGTGATAAAAGTTAGATAGTTCTTGGAGAAAAACTCATCTTAGAGAAGAGAGATAAAAGAGTAAGATAGAGAAAAGAGGGAGGAAGAGAGAAGTTAGAAATTGAGAGAGGATTAGAAGAAAGAGCGACATAGAGGCAAGAGAAAGAAGTGGAGATAGACAAGGAAGAACGGAAGAGCCCGCGATGGCTTATTCGAAAGCAGAAATTTTGGTTGAAAAACTTATTGATAACCATAAAAAGTTGAATTTTTCTCGAATATGACAGGCATGATAACAGCAATTGAATTCGCGCGGAAGCATCGCTTTGATAGTTTCATCGCCGTTGGTGGAGGCTCCGTGATGGACACTGCCAAGGTTGATTCTTTTAGACATTTCAGTAGAAAAAAATATATTCTTTCAGACATTTTAGTACCAAAACTGATTCATTCAGACATTTCAGTAATGTGCGTTCTATCAAATCTTCTCCGCTTTGTTAACTCTGGTACTCCCAATTGCTGCTATACGCACTGACCTCTTAGCAGACCTGGTATAATCGATCAGGTTGGCTACAACAACAACAGCAGCCTTAGTTTCACGAAAATAGATCTGTATCTAATCTGAGGAGAACATGATCTTCACCTTTACTAAGTTCAAAGCGCGATAAAGATGGATGATGTGGTATGGGAGAGAATTGTACATATGAATACTAGATTCATCATAGATACTGAGTCTGAGTCTAACCAATCACTGATCCTCAATTGGTCCAGTTATAAAAATTGTTTTGATTGGTTTTCACTGTGCATATACAAGAAACCTGCTAGGGAAAGTACCAAGTCTGTTTATGTGGAGTTGTGCTGCAGGCAGCCGCGTTGTACACCTCCAACCCTCTGGCTGACTTCCTTGACTTTGTCGGCCCTCCCGTTTGGTCGCTCTCTGCAGCGCGAGAGGCCGATGCTGCCGCTCATCGCTGGTCCCGACCACTTCGGGAACCGGGTCGGAGACGACTGGTTAGTATCGGTGTCTTCTGAATCTTTCGCCGATGAAATGCGACGTTTCATTCATTTGTTTTGCACATGTTTCATATCATTTGGAGGTATACGGAACGCCGAAAGTCAAGTATTTCAGATGAGGGTAAGAGGAAGGAAGATGTTGATATGGCTTATAAGATACGACTTCAAGGTGTCCAATTTCAGCTGAAGCCGGGTTTTATGTCGACTATCACGCTAGAAATGAATAGAAAGGAACGAAGATACCGCTCTGAACCTTGAGATCAAGGGAAGAATAGGACAAGAGAAGGCGATTAACTAATGTTTTTGAGGGTTAAAAGCAAAAAAAAAAAGCTATTGAATAGACTTAAAGACCCACAACAAAAATTAGTTTTCGTTCTTGAATGAGCTATTGAGAACAAGAAGAAAAAAAGATTAACAATAAGTTTAAATCACAATTCTCGGTATTATTTCGAGGATTAAATGAAAATGGAAAGTTTGAGAGTATCCATTCAGAATAATTCCTTTTCTTCTATTATACAGAATAGAATTATCCTTTTCTTGAGAAGTTTCGCAAATTTTTTTTGATTTTCTACTCTTTTATTCTTCTGATAAAAAATCACCAGAAACGTTGGGAATTTTTCAGGAAACAATGTTCTCACAGCGGGTAGTCTAAAATATGGAGGAGCTATTTTTTCTTTGCCCTTTGCTTCTAGCTCGATTCTCATTAATTTAGACTCTCGCGCTCGGATAGCGGTCGTGTTTAAATCTTTATCAGAAGAAAGTAAACTTTTTCTGAGCTATGCTTTTTTTCAGCTTCTTCTCATAATACATATGTTTTCCTGCTCTCTTTTTGCTGTCATTGAATTCGATGAAAAATAATTTGTTTACGAATTTAGGTGTCGCTATTATGGACCTGCCGGAGCATTCATGCAAGACAGGTTACTTTTAAATTTTCGCAGATCATTCTTATAGCAAGTGATTGAACTATCGCACAGGAAAAGATTATCCACCGGGCGGGATCGAACCCAACCATCTCTGACTCAGACCGGGAGCGCGTGTTACCATTACACCACGGGGACACATTGCTATTCCGTGCGATAGTGTTATATGAAAGGCTCATTCGTATGAAAGGCTCATATGCCTTGTTCATTTGAACATTTATCAACCAATCTTATAGCAATTATTTTATACCTATTTTGAGCAATCAGAACCAAAAAATAAATATTGATTACGCCATGAATCACTCGATGAGTGGTTTCATGGCGTAATCTTTAGTCTTTTTTCTTTTTTTGTCAGATTTTAAATAATGTATGAATAATTAAATGAGTACTCACTCTATAGCTGTGTAGTAGGGTGACTATAGTATAGATAACTACCTTGAGTATGTTGAAGATTACTAATTATCCTAGTTTCACGCAGGAATTCGCCTCCGCTGCATCAAACCTTTGCTGGCCATCGTTGATCCTCTCAATGTATTGTCCATGCCACGCAATGTGGCTGTCTACTCTGGATTCGATGTTTTGTGCCATGCACTAGAGAGCTACACGGCGCTGCCTTACAATCGGGTAAAGAAGAAAATAGGAACAAATAATGAGAGAGAAAAGAAAAAGGAAGAGAGATATTGAGAAAAAGATACAGAGAAATAGTGAGCAAGAAAGAGAGAGAGAGAGAGATAAATTTAAATGTGAGATAATCGCGGGGTAAATTAAGAAGGAGTAATTTGAAGATGATGTTGGTTTTTATCAGAGGTTTTCTAGTGTTCAAGATAAAGGTACAGATGCCCACCGAAAGCGAAATTTTTTTTCGCATAATGGTCCCCTTATAAAAAAAACCAACGCCCGCGAAAATTTTTTTGTTTTCACGTAAGGGTCTTCCTCATGATTTGGAAAAACAGAGGCCTGCCGACAGAAGGTTAGACTATTTAACCTCTGGTTTTGATATAAAAAGCATTGTGTCTTACCATTTAATTTTCGTTCCATGAAAGAATCCTTTTTTGTAACATGAATGTAATTTAAAAATTGATGCAGAGGTCCCCGTGTCCGTCGTCGCCTTCCAAGCGGCCTCTCTACCAAGGATCCAATCCGATCTCGGATGTTTGGTCTCTGGAAGCACTCCGAGTATGTGTTCTTCCGTTAACCTATTTGAGCATCGTTCAGCCGATCCTTTGAGAATTTCTTTACAGTAGGGACATTTGTTTGATAGTTAAGTTATCGTAGTATGTTTCTCAGAATAGTTAAGTTACCGTAGTATGTTTCTCAGAATAGTTAAGTTACCGTAGTATGTTTCTCAGAATTCTTCTTCAGTGTTAAGTGTTTTCTCAGTGTTTCGAGAAAAAGAATGAGAATGAATCACTACGAACGAATAAAACGTTGTACGTGTATTGAGGCTATCGCCATCGCCCCCCCCCCTATCACCATCGCTCCCCCTATCGCCATCGCCCCCCCCCCTATCGCCATCGCCCCCCCCCCTATCGCCATCGCCCCCCCCCTTATCGCCATCGCCCCCCCCTATCGCTATCGCCCCCCCCCCTATCGCCATCGCCCCCCCTATCGCCATCGCCCCCCCCCCCCTATCGCTATCGCCCCCCCCCCTATCGCCATCGCCCCCCCCTATCGCCATCGCCCCCCCCCTATCGCTTTTTTTTTGTGGTTTTGTCCCAAACGTAGACTCAATAGTTTTGGTATTTTTTCATGGTTTTCATCAAAAATCTGCTTCTTGATAGCTCTGTTCACGTTTCCAGATGTTTTCTTGTTTTTTTGTTCCTATCACTCGCTTTTTTCTACTTTTCTCTACAATTCCGTCTCTCTCTCTCAACTTGTCTTATTTTCTGCTTCTCTTACTACCCCCCCCCCTATATCGATGCACGACTGTTTTACTGCAGATGATTGCCCGTTATTTCCGTCGCGCTGTCCTCGATGAAGACGAGGAAGCAAAAGCAGGTAATATGTAGATCTCACTTGTAAGTTTTTTGACCTACCATAAATAATTTCAACTCTCTGCAGGAATGCTGATGGCCTCTTCTTTCGCAGGAGTGGGTTTCGGTAATGCTGGGGTGCATATCTGCCATGGACTTTCTTATCCGATCAGGTACGCTAAAAGAGAATCTCTAACCCCCTCCATAAAAGAAGAGCGTAATTATTTCGATATCCTTTTTTTCAATACTTGGAAAAAAAATTAATTGGTTGTAGATAATATTACTGAAGCAGATTAAATTAGCGCGTTAGATGTTTTTGTTTAAGTTTTTTTTAAACGATCAATCCGTGCATTAACTATTTTAATGCTTTGTTATATATCTGGTTCATGATTATCAAATGTATTTCCTCAACAAATTCAATCGATTCAATTCATCGCTCTTAAATCGATACTAAAATAAAAGTTTTTTCGACTGTCTGTGTTACAGTTCGCAGGGCAAAAAATTCACGGATCGCGATTACCCCATCAACAATCCTTTCATTCCTCATGGTTACTCTCTTAATCATAATTTTTGTGTTAAAAAATATTTTTTTTCTACTTTGTGAATTTAAAACTGCTAAAAGCGCGTTACACCATTACCTGAAGCTGCTAATTCTTACGATTTCGAAACACACTGGCAACAGTGGCCATTCGTGACTCTACAGCCTTAAGAGCCTGTCACGGATGGAGCCGGATTTTCCAGTCCAGAATCAAGCGCGACCTCAGGTGGCGGATAGAGGGACGCCTACCTGCGAAGAATTCGTGCTGGGAGGTAGCGGGAGAAATCCCGCCGCGGACCAAAACTGGGTAGTATAGCTCGTCAAAGGAGGGCGATGCCGGACCGGCCTGGGCATGCCACCGGACAAAACATCAGCCGATACTCCGCTATACTTTTCAATTGCGAGTCGAGGCGCCAATCAAATAGCCTCTTGCCTATCTCCGGTCAACGACAGGCGATACGTCTCTACTCCCACCCAAAACGATGCTAGGCCGGCTTGACCACCCACTCACAAGGCCTATAGCATGAACAGGTTGCTACAACGATGTCCGCCTTCACAAGGTGCAGCATGACAGTCTCAGGACTGCAAAGGACATCAAAACCCTTCTTCGGACGCATCTTGTCCGAAGAACACGAGAACTTCTCTCATTAAAGAGAGTGTTCATAACCAAGTCTTCGATGCGGGATGCTTGCCGGCAACAACAACAACATGAGGGAACTACAGGTCTCGAGAGAGGAGAAGAGAGCGTGTGATGTGAAGAGAGGATGCAGACATACAGAGCAATTGTATCACAAGCCTGTCTTAATTGCGTATATGTTTCATACGCAGTGCGGGTAAAAAAACACACTGATGTCCAGGTCTCTCCGTGGTAACGACTGCCATAGCGGACTTTGAATTTCTGGCGCCTTCGAGTCCAGAGAGACACGCAGAAGCAGCTCGGCAACTCGGCTGTCATATCCCGGTGTGTTTTCAGAATTGTGTCTCCCAGGTGATTGTGAAAAATTGGTTCTTACATAATGGAGAGGCAAGAAATCACTTTTTTATGAGCAGTTTCGTGTAAGCATAATTTTGTTCAAAAATTAAAACAGCATCGAGAAATTTTACATTTCACTCGCAGCTGTGTTTAAACTTGTCCTTTGAAGGAGTTAGAATTTGTTTTTGAATGAAATTTTCAAAGAGAAAAAGTCGATGTTTTCAAATGAGATTTTTAATGAGAAAAAAGTTTCCCGTTTTTGTTTTGATTGAATGTTGCGAGTTTAATTTTCAAGCTGCTAATTTCTGCAGGCAAACGCGTCTCCTGAATACATCGCGAAGACGCTTGGAGATCAAATACGGAAGTTCATGTTGGACTTTAACGTACCGAATGGACTCAAGGTTGCTTTAACGTAATGGATTCATGCTACTTTTCCAATAAGTTTCTGTTCAGTCTGAGCTCGAAAGGTAGAAGAATATCGCATGATCTCAAGAAACTTATTTTCATTTCATTTCTTTATTCCAAGCACATGAGATATCATGAAAACACAAATAAAAACAAAGTTGAATGCATGGACTTTCTTCTAAGTGGCGGTGTTTAGGGGTTGCGGTATAGATGAAAAAAAGGGGGGGAGGGTGATATACTTAAAATCGACAATTATATTAGTCATGAACGAAAGGTTTAGGTAATATCTTTTCAGTAGGCAGAGATAATAATTGTATTTTGAAACTAGCAGTATTAGGTGTACTGACGATCTCAAAAGGTAATGAATTCCATACTGATAGCTGGCGAGAAACACATGTAGAAATAGAACATTTGCTAATATTATGAGGTGTTTTTAGCCTGAGTTCATGAGAATGGCGAGAAAATCTCTGTACTGTAGACAATTGAAACAAGTTCACATTTTTTGTGGACACATTTATGAATAAATATCATGAAAACATAAATAAAAACAAAGTTAAATGCATGGACTTTTTGTTTTCTACAACACTCAGGGACTTTAATAGACGCCTCATAGCTCACCAGGATGTGCTGAAAAAATCATTTTGAAGCGGGCGACCGGGCCACCAGGAGGGAGAAGATAGGGTCAACAAAGAAGTTTTTCTTGTTTTACTTAATTAAATCCGACCCGAAATAAAATTTTTTTTGCACTTCTTGGCCGTTCTACAAAATTTCTTGAACATCTCAAAAAGGCGGCAAGCATTCACGCGAAATTCCAACCTAGCCTTTATGAAGAATTTTGTAAGAAGGACACAGACGCGAAGAGAGTTAGCCATTTTTTTTATAAACTTGAGTTAAGTAAATGATATTTTTCCTTGGAGATTAGGCGGGCGACCGGGAGAAATTTCACAGGTTTGGTGAGCTATGAGACGCCTCATGGACCATTGTTTACTAGTCGAACTGATGAAAATCTGAATTGAGTGTTTTGCCTAAAAAGCCGCTTTACCCATCATCTCCATTTTAAGGTTTTTATATGACGGTAACACATTAAGGTTTAATCCAATAGAATGCCTGGGTTATATTCGTAGAACACATAAAATTTTCAAACCATTCAAAATAGGCGGAGTACGTGTAAAAACACGAATTTGAACTCCTCGACGCATCAAAACCCCGACTGAGTGATAAGAATGAAACTTATGTTGAAGGCGCTCGGCTTCTCATCAGAAGATTTGCCAAAGCTAACGGAAGCAGCGATGCATTCCGTGCCCAACATTGCTATCTCACCACGAAAGACTGATGCAGAAATCATACAACGAATTTATGAAAAGAGCATGAATGTTTATTGATTACTTCGAAAAACCGCATGTCATCGGAAACTCATTTGATAAAGCTTCATTGTGATTTATCAAATTTCATTAATAATAAAAATAATAATCATAGAAATTAAAGATGCTCCTAGTCAATGGTAATTACATATGAATGAATTCAGAGTTAAAACAGAGTAATAAATATATTGTGTATTCGCATGTTACTCATCATATTGGCAGTATTAAATATGTTTTAAGAGACAGGTATTTGTATTTTTTTTTCATAGTTGTTGCTCAAATATTCACTTCAAGCTCAATGGATATACTCCACAATTGTAGTACTTTGTTACGTGAAATAAATCTTTGACTGAAATGCGGTTACAGCACAACGGCGAGAAGTGTCCAAGAACACCGGAATATCTCTCATAGTCATCTAATAGTCATCACTAGTCATTTCTATGTTCTTATCTTCTTCACAAAATTTTTTTACCAGCATTGTCTTTTTATTCTGCTCTTCATCTTTCTGTTTCACGCGAAAAATATGCTTAACTAATCTTAAATATTACTTTTTCAAACTCTAGAGCTTTCTCTTCCCTCTGATTTACCTCTATCATTTTTTCACAATCGTCTACTACTCTGTTAGACTCCAAATCCCTAAGTCATCGAGTGAAAAGGTTTTCACAACTTCCATGCCTGTCTCATCATAAGGTCGAAGTATGTGTCATTGTCGATCAGTGCGGAGACTCCCGCATAGTAGTTGAGAAACTCCTCTCGAGTCACCTTAGCAGTAATATGTATGATGAGTGACTAGTCACCTGAACATGGAAAAGTCACCTCAACCGTCATTAATACAAAAAACCCTATTTTATGGAGAAACTTGAGAAAAACTGGTAACACTAATACAAGTATTACAATTGAAAAGACTAAATCCTCCGGAATAAATTCACTAACAAAATCAGACATAACAACTCTAAAAAGTCGAACAACAGCGCACAATAAAAATAATTTCCGTAGAAGTTTTTTTCTATATTCCAACTGAAACACAATTTTTCGAACTGTGTAAACGAAGTGAAATTCGCTGACCTTTCCATCAACTTTGCCAGGTAGCTCAAAGTTGGCTAGGAACATGTCACATACTTGCTCTTGAGTACTCTCTCCGGATAGAAATTTGGGGTGTTTTGTCGCATCGAAAACTCCCTGTTCATATTGACGTGATTAGTTTTAACAGCTGTTACATAAACTATGCGTCTCAAGGTGTATCGTGGCTTTATGTTTAGGTGCTGAAGTTACCCATTTCGTGCTCCCACGAATGTCTTGCTTGTACTGTTCACTATTTTTTGGTTCGTAACTCGGGCTTGCGATTGAACGGGCGGAATATTCACAGTGTTTGTAGGCGACTCATAAGACATTCGTTTCTGCATAGTCATGAAATGCGAAATAACCTTCATGTCGGCCGCATCCACGATTCCGTTGCCACTCTTGTCCATTTTGGCAAACGCGGCGTTTATCAACTTCTCACGACGGAAAGACATTGGAGGCTGTGCACCAAATGAAACTCGTTGAATAGTTTTCCTCGGGGTCACTCGAGATAATCAGTTTCTTCCGGATGTTTTCGAGGTTTTATCTAGATGTCTTTTGATGAAAACCATTTGAACTGGCAAACTTTTTTTAACCAACTGTTGTTTTCAAATCACTAAGGCGTCATTCTAGTTGCATCACTAAGGCGTCATTCTAGTTGCATCACTAAGGCGTCATTCTAGTTGCCTTATATTTGATTCGTTGCTCACTGTTCTTTTTTGTTTTCTCGATTGCCCTAATGAACTCGTAGGAACCATAAGGCTGCAAATCTCAGAAATCTACAAAACTTTTCAGCGCAACGACACTCTTGGATGACTCTCTGACAATGTTTCTTCTTCATGTACATCTCATCTCTTTTTCTCTTTCTGTCGACGATGATATAGATGATTCTAGGGTAACTATCTTTTGGCGAGAAAGCAAATTTTGAAGTTCATGCAAGAATTTGCTTTACCCTGAGTGCATTGATGAACTCTTTGAAGTCGATGGCACCCGTTCCATCCTTGTCGAATGCTGCGAAAAGCTTGCTGATGTCTTCATCGTTGATTTCTTCTCGTGTCTGCTCCTGCATGGATTTGTGTTTTTGAAGGATTTTTTTACCCTTTTTTGTTTAAGTTTTTTGTTGTTGAGTGAAAAAGAAGATTACCATTATGCTCCAGTGAATCACGTCGGTGAAAAATTAAATATTTGTGTCAAGGCTCGAAGAGGGTAATTCATTGTATAATTCAATTTCGCCTAAGTACTCCCTTGAACAAATTGGATTTTTTTCGACGCGTTCTTTAAAATGAAAAAAGGTTTTCAAGAACAAAAATAGAAGTTATATTGTATACAAATTCAAAAGTACAAGATCGCCTACTAATTACGAGTTTAATAAACGAGCAAGGTGGTCAAGCTATTCTTGTACCATAGTTCACAAGTTAGTGGATGAAAAAAGAATGTTAATATTGTTACGAGGCATCCTTTCTTGAACTCATCCAGGGTTATTGTCCCAGTTTCGTTGTCGTCCAGCACTCGGAACAGTCTTGAATCAATAGTTTACAGTTAAAGCGGAAGTTCATATTACTATAGCAGGATGAAACACTTGCTTCAGCTCATCTTTATTGAGTCAACTCCAGAGTTTTATCGATTATTTGTTGCATGTTATTGATTTTATCCACAGTTCTGGATGAAAACTGTAAGATTGGTGAGTTCTTTGCTAGCAGTGCTTTGAATAGTTGAAATACCGGAAACAAAAAATATAAGGTTTTCATTTTGAACCAAGAGGATAGGTACACCTAATAAAATGACTCCATGTATGTCACTAGCTTATTTTAGTTAGAAATTGAACAAGCCAGTACTTTTTATATGCCTATATGTATATAGAAATAATTCAAATATTAGCCGTATGTGATTTCATCTTTTGTAAACTTTTCAGATCACCTAAGTATGCTAGCAATGTTTTTTCTCCAAAAACTCTAGCTGAGGTGAAAATACACCTAAAATTAACAAATAAGCCTTACCTGGAGAAGGCGAGTATACCAGTTGTCCCCCTGACAAGTAGAGCGAGACGCAGCTTTTCGAGGGGATCACTAGTTGTTCTAATGATCTTTCGCGCATTTATTCGAAATCCTTCCTCTGACACTATATGGTGACTCATTTTAAATCTCTTCGAGTAGGTTCTGCTTACAAACGGTATTTGAAGAAGATGCTAAAGGTTCAACTGTATGCTATCTATACTCATCAGAAGGTCTTCGATGACTTCAGAATTCGCACAACAACATTATGTGTTTCAATACAAATTGAAGATGACTTCACTGTGGTCCAGCTGCTCAGAGTTGACTATAAGAGAAGGAAGTGGTTGATATTACTAGAGTGCTGCTTGAAACATACCCCAGTAGACTGTCGGGGGCGGGCCCCCTAGCATCTTTATACACATTATATAATCGCCCTAGCCAGTGCGGCGTGTGCTAGCCACGCCCCACTGGCAGTGGGTGCTGGGCCCTTGACGGGGACCAGCCGGCCGACACTCCTCTCTCGCAATGCTCTCCGTCCCATTCCCATCTGTCCAAAGTCTACACCACACGACAAGGGAATGAAGAGCATCCCACGGAATGGGGATGCTACGTGGAGGTCCCGGAACCAACACCCGGAGCACCGCTACACGTCGATGCCCGCACAAAGGAGGAAGGTTATCTAGGGCCCGTGCGGAAGAGCTAAGAGAAGTAAAAAAAAGCTAGAAAAAAAGAGCGCTTTAGATCTCTCAAATATACGACTAGGTTAGACCAGTCGTTTCCACGTGGAATAGGATAGGAAAGGGTTCCTCGTTAGGTAGAGCCTGACTCACTCATAGTTCTTCTCAAAAAACGCGCACATTTTTCATTTTGGTGAGTCGGTCTCGAAGACCAACGTCAGGAACCCTCTCTGAGCAAAGGTTTGAAAAAAAAAACAAACAAACCTGATTAAAAAAAAAAGATTAAGAGAGATAAAAAAAAAAAAAAAAGGAGAAGCGAGAGAGTCGAGGCGGACCCCACTCATTTTGTACATATTCATGTATATGTATATTTATATATATTCATCTATAATCTTGTTTATCCCGGTAACAATGTTTTGTTATAAGGTTTTTTTTTTTTGTTGTTGGAAGTTTTTTTTCTTCTCAATTTTCTGTGCTGGTTTGTTATTGTACCTATATTTTTGTTCTAAAGCAATAAAAAAAAAAAAAACTCGTTTAGAGTTTTGTTTTTTCAAGTACAGTGTTTAGAATGTTCTCTTCTGTCTTCTAAGTTTCGCAGAATGTTTTTTGTATGGTCTAGTCTAGATTTTACGTAGAAAAAAAAAACCTCGAATCGTATAGACTTAGTGCTAAAAGTGAATTCGTATAGTTGTCGCAAACCCGCCTCGCTCGAAAATTTCTCTGCTTCTTGCGATTTTCCATATGTTATTTTGCCAGGCGTTATCATTCAGTGCGCTAACAATCAAGGCTAGTAATACATCGTACCAGGCAGGGTAAGGCTCTCGTCGTTGTACTATAAGAAATATAGAAGGTTAGACGCATAAAGATAGTGGGTGGAGTCTCTTCCTGACAGCCCATCGTAAAATAGAATATAAATGGCAAGAGAGTGTGTGAGAGAGAGAGAAAACAGCTTTACCTAGAAAAGGCTATGGAGATTGCTCTGAGAAAAGAGAATGCGGACCCTCGAGCTGCATTCGACGACATCAACGACGAAGATCTACCATACTATCATGGTGCAGAGGAATACGAAACGCCAAAATACGACAAAACGACTAATACAACGGTTCAAAGATTGAAAAAGAGATATGACGCGTCATTACATGCGTTCTCAGAATTCTTTAAGCTTCTACAAGAAAGACAGGTCAGATTGGAAAACCTGAGGAAAACAGATCCAAACGCAACGCTGGCCCCGATGTACCCGAATACAAATGGAACATCTTCTCCTCAGCAAACGACTCCAAAGCAGCTGAATCTGGAAAGAGCATCGGCCAGCACTGAAACGAAAACTGTTACTCCAAAACCTACTACGATCACCAAGCTTACAACTCTATTAACAACCTCTACCTTAAAACCGAATCCCAAAACAACAACACCAACAACAAGTACAACAACGAAATTTCCCTCAACCACACCAACGACCTACAAATCGACAATTCTGCCTCGTAAGATAAGATCAACCGAACGTTCTACGACACAACCCTACACGGGAATGGTTGGATCGGAGGCACACGTCAAGTTCATGAAGGACACCTATGACCACGAAGAAAACATTCGAAGGAACATGACTCACCAAGGCGTCAATCAGAAGATTCAATACGCCGTGGAAAACATTCAAAATGACAATCTTCTGAACTTTCAACAGCTTTTCTACAGCATATGCAACATTCAGAACAAACAGATTCAAATGTTCAACACGATGCTTCGAATCGAACCAACTATCACGATGAGAACGATATTACAAAGGGAAGACCTACATGCACGATTTGTCGGTACAAAAGTTCTCCAAGTCACAAGATGTGGTCCAGTCAAAGCAATCAAAATCATAAGGCACAAAGAGATAGATGGGAAGTGCTTTCTATACACGCCCATCATCAATGACCAGAACACCACCATGTTCATCTTACCAGGAACTCATGATGTAACCATCACAAGTCCAACTGTGAACTGCAAACATGTTTTCCCCGATGTATGGCAGGACAGTAACAGGACATATCTAGCTGGAGAAGATTTCGCCAACGTCACTCAGTTAGAAGGACTCACCAACGACCACCAATATATTGCAACGAAAATGGAATTCAGTGCAGGAGACATCTATGACAACGCTAAAGGAAGCTCATTCCCATTGATGTTGGCCCTATCCTACGGTGCGAGTCTAGCAGCACTTCAACAAAACCAGAATCATCTTATAAACATCTTAGCAGGAGAAGGCCTTCTGGGAATTTCCAATATCTCGGTACAGACTGGATTTGACTTCGAAGCCCTTCAGGAAATGGGAATCGCGGAAATGGTGAAAGCCTACGCCATCAGAAGTCTTCTATGGCTTGGTCTACCCGCAGTGATAGTCATACTTATCATCATATTACTCATCATCGCGAAGGCAACCCTCCTGAAGTTCATAATCAAAGCCTTCACCACCTTGCCACGTCCGCAAATACATTTCGTGAGAACAAGGGAAGCCGAGACAAGGATAAATGTTGTCGAATCCTATCCTTTGACTGCGTTCGTCACTCAAAGGGACTTCGACGAAGCTCCTAAATTCTACTTCGCGAGAGTAAACAACATCAATTCAAGTTCAACTCCCCTGCCAATCATTCCAGTCACAATTGAAGATCGAGCAACGCATGCACTTTGTGACTCCGGATCTACAATCACCTATGTGAGAAAATCACTTGCAGAGAATGCAGGGATCGGTATACAGAAAAACAATCAGAAAGCGACAACAGCAAACGGATCTACTATGAAGTTCATCGGTTCATCCAATGTCCAAATCAACATTGGAGGAAACCTACTGATGCACGAAATACTCATCAGCGAAGACAAGGATTGCCCCGCTCAAGTACTCATCGGATACGACGTCATCAGCAAATACGCACACAACGGAGTATCATTCACTTTGGAACCTCACAAAGGAAGACTAGTGATAGGAGATAGCGCAGTTCCCCTTCTAAGCTGCGCAAGAGAAGCTTATCAACCCACAGGAGAAGTGTGGAATGTCATCACGGACGACAAAAGTTACAACATCAAACCGACAGAGTCTTCAATGATACAGCTCATCATACCCAATTCTGACATATCGAGCCTAACCGACATCTTCCACATACAGCAGAAAGGCAATCTGGACACCATATCCATGCAACCTTTCCTGGTTCATGCGATGACGTCACAGAATAGTCAACCTACAGCAGTGAGGCTCCAGAACAAAACAAACCACACTATAGTCATCAAACCACATACGGAATTGGCAAAAGCAGAAGGAATGTACGCAACGAAATTCGAAAACGACGTGCCAGAAGAAGCAGATCTAGAACCAACCCTCTTAAGAATGCCCGATGACACATATGACTACATGGTAGATGTCAACATATCACCATCATTAGTCGAGGAGAAACATCGGAACCAAATACTCGAAATCATAAAGGCAAACGCGAACGCTTTTTACAACCATGATGGATGGAATCATCGGAAAATTTCGCGGAAACATCGAACACTCAATCAAGCTGAAACCAAACGCGGAAATCCCAAAGCCGAGAACATACAGAATACCAATCGGAAAACAGGAAGAAGTGGAAAAGCAAGTCAACATGATGCTCGAACAAAATATTATCGAACCCTCCAACAGCCTGGTTCTATCCCCGCCTGTACTGGTCAGAAAGAAAGATGGCAGCTACAGATTCACAGTCGACTACAGAGCAATCAACGCCATCACGGCACCAAAACACTACCTGATACCAAGGATAGAAGATCTCATCGATTCTTCAGCAGGAAAAAAGATTTTCTCTACTTTGGATCTACAAAGCGGATTCTATCAGATACCGCTCAGAGAAGAAGATCGCCATCTGACAGCTTTTAAAACTCACATAGGCATATACCAGTTTAGAGTCATCCCAATGGGACTTTCAGGTGCGCCAGGTACATTCCAGAGATGCATGGAAATCGTCAGAAGAGCCTCTGGAGGAAAAATCCAAGTCTATCTGGATGACATTCTCATCGCATCGGACACACTAGAGGAACATCTCAGAGACCTCAAAGCCACCTTGGAAACGATACAGGAATACGGTCTGCGCATCAACACCAAGAAATGTGTGTTTGCAGCAAACAGCGTCACCTACCTAGGATTCATCATCAGTAAGGATGGAACTCAACCGAACCCAAACAAGGTGGAAGCCATACGAAAATTCCCGCGCCCAATCAACAAGAAAGGTGTAATGGCGTTCCTCGGGATGTGCAACTACTTCCGAAAATTCATCGATCATTTCGCAGAAGACGCAGCCCCGCTTACAGATCTTCTGCGCAACGAAGAGTTTGTCTGGATGTCCACACAAGAAGAAGCATTCGAAAGACTGAAACTAAAACTGAGCCAGGCCCCAGTCCTGGTCAGCCCCACTCGTCACGAACAATTCATCATGGAAACCGATGCGTCAGGAATCGCTGTCGCCGCGGTTCTCTACCAAGAAAAAGAAAATGAACTGCATCCCATCGCATTTGCTTCCAGAAAAATCAAACCAGCAGAGAGAAGGTATCCCGCTATAGAAACGGAAGCACTTGCGATCGTTTTTGGTTTGAAAGAGTACCGACAGTACATTCTTGGAGTTCATACCAAAGTAATCACAGATCACAAACCACTGGTCTCTCTTCTAAAAAGAAGAGACCTAATGGGCAGACTAGCGAAGTACCAACTAACGCTACAGGAATATGAGCTCGAGATCATATACCGCCCAGGCAAAGAGAATGCAGTACCAGATGCATTGTCACGGTACACCGAAAACGAAATCTCAGAGCCAAAAGGATTCGTGAAAGAAGACGAAATCAACCCTAGATCAGTCAACAGTGTTACTTCAAATGAACTACGAACAGCTCAAGAACGATGTCATTGGATTCAAGAAACCATATCCGCTCTTTCTAAGCAAGAAGAAACTCCAGCGACGCAGAAACTCCACAACAGATACTTCGTGGCAGAAAGCCTTCTCTACGAAAAACCGAACAAAAACTCCCAAACACCAAGACTCATCCTACCGCGAGACAGAACTTTCACGCAGAAAATAATCAAGGAGTTCCATGAAGAGGCTAATCTGGCAGCTCATGCAGGAATAGCCAGAACCACGGAATGTATCAAAAGAAGATTCACATGGACAGGACTCAAGGAAGACGTCGAAGAATTCGTCAGAACGTGTCAAGCATGTCAGCAGCGGAAACCTAATCCCCACACCTACACGAAAGAACCACTTGGCACATACGAGACCCCTACAAGGCCATTTGCTAGAGTCCACGCAGACATCTGCGGCCCACTACCGATCACGATAAACGGCAATAGATATTTCATTGTCTTCATCGACGCTTTCAGTAAATACATCATAGCTGAGCCCATACCGAACATTGAAACCAAAACAATTGCGGACATCTTCATCAGCAGAGTCTACTGTCTACACGGAGCACCAGAAACTTTAGTCACTGACAGAGGATCAAACTTTACCTCGAACACATTCAAGGATACAATCAGCTCCCTCGGCATCACACTAGCCACCTCCCTCCCCTACCATCACAACAAACGGACTGGCAGAAAGAGCCATCAGGACCATAGAAGAATCGATCTCCCAGTACACCAACAACTCTCAGGATAATTGGGACACAGCCTTGCCACTAACAATCATGGCAATCAACTCATTAAAATCGAAAGTCACTCAGGAGGCCCCCTTTACAGTTCTTTTCGGCAGAGATGCGCGAATCCCCGCGGATGCAAAATGGAGAACGCCTCAAAGAAGCTACGCGTCACCGGAAGAGTACGCAGCACAAATTCGCGTTCAGCATCGCGAAACTTGGGAATCAGTTCATAAAAACATAGAAAAGGCATCGGAACAGTACAAGGAGTACTATGACACTAGAAATAGAATCAAACCGAAGAAAATTTCTGTATCGGACGAAGTACTCATCAGAGGAGCCCCACCGAAGACTAAGCTGTGCCCGACTCGCGTCGGACCAGCAAGAGTTGTTGCAACCGAAGGAACAAGTGTTGAGGTACAAATTGGCAGATCCAGACGATCGTATCACCCAGATCGCCTTCAGAAGTTCTACAGACGAGAAGAGACACGAGTCCGAGACGATGAGCCCAGCAGTGCGAGGCCACGAGCGCAGCAGATGATCGACAAGAGACACGAGTCCGAGGCGACGAACTCAGCAGTCCGAGGTCACGAGCCCAGCAGACGATCAACAAGAGCGAAAAGAAGAACTGCAAGATACGAATATTGAAAAAAAAATAATAATAGTATAAATTTCTACATATGCCTAATCGGTGTGTGTTCCAACCTTTACTATAAGTCATGTTATTTTTTTTTTCAAACTAAATAACTCGATATAATTGAAATATGTACGTGAGTGTAAACATTATTATTACTATTAAAATTCACATTGACAGGATGTTAGATATCGTAAAAACAAAATCATGTAATATTCAAAGCCTATTTTCGTAATATATATGATTTTCTTAGTGTGCGTCTTTTGTAGAAAAAATTGTAAATAATAAGATTCCGTTACATGTATTCTTATTTACTGTACTGAAAATAGTATTTTCGTTACTAATATTCTTATTTACTGTACTGAACATAGTATTTTCGTTACTAATATTCTTATTTACTGTACTGAACATAGTATTTTCGTTACTAATATTCTTATTTACTGTACTGAAAATAGTATTTTCGTTACTAGTATTTTTATTTAGTTCAAAAAAAAAAAAGTAAATAAGTCTAATTTCGTTGCTAGTATTCTTAGTTAGTTTTGATATTATTTAAAAAAAAAAACGGATTTTAATAACTCAATACACGTTCTTAGTCACGTATGAAAATGTATCAACTCGAAGCTATTTTAAAGGTTTTGAAATAGCTATCTATTCTTAATTTAATTTTCTCAATCGGATTTGTAATTAATTTAATTTTCTCAATCTGATTTGTACTTAATTTAATTTTCTCAATTTGATGTGTGATTAACTGAAAAGATATGTAGGGTTTTTGTCGCAGACCCAATGGAAAAAGAAGTACCACTTGGTCTGCTTTTCCCTACAGCAATGAAAACGAAGATTTGATAAACGAGGGCGGAGAGACTTTTTCGGAGGGGGGATGTCGGGGGCGGGCCCCCTAGCATCTTTATACACATTATATAATCGCCCTAGCCAGTGCGGCGTGTGCTAGCCACGCCCCACTGGCAGTGGGTGCTGGGCCCTTGACGGGGACCAGCCGGCCGACACTCCTCTCTCGCAATGCTCTCCGTCCCATTCCCATCTGTCCAAAGTCTACACCACACGACAAGGGAATGAAGAGCATCCCACGGAATGGGGATGCTACGAGACTGAGGCGTGATGTTGCCTTACCAGCTCTGCTCAGAGTTGACTATAAGAGAAGGAAGTGGTTGATATTACTAGAGTGCTGCTTGAAACATACCCCAGTAGACTGAGGCGTGATGTTGCCTTCTTACCAGCTCCACATCAATGCTTTTCTTTGTCTTTTGAAATGTCGTTCCCGGCGTAACAGAATGAAGCGTAGTTGTTATAGCAACTTTTTTTTACCGCAATTTACTCAGGTAAGAAAATTCAATTTGTATTGTTGCAGAAGACCAGGAATTTTCTGACAATTGGAAGATAATATCTTGTATATATGTGCAATATGCATCTAGATTGTGTTTAACATGAGCTGGAGAGTCTAAATTGGCTTTATCCAGTTAGTGCTATATTTTCAATTCATCAGCACCTAAGTTATACATCAGGAAATTCGATTGAAAGCTCATTAGCGAAGGCAGGCAGCTTTATATTTGAAGGGTATTGCTTAGAGCTAGTCCCAGACTTCGCACCGCTTGCGATTAACAGAAGAGTAATTTAATGATTGTAAGCGAATTATGTTGAGTCGGATACTCTGTTGGGAATTCTCAAGCATCAAATCTTCCACGCTTGCCGCATCATGAGGTCAAAGTAGATGTCACTGTCGATTTGAGCCGACAATCCCGCATAATAGTTCAGGAATTCTTCTCGAGTCACCTAAAATTACTGATTTCATGGCATACAAATTGGTTAATTTTTCATTAATATTCACTATTTTGTTAGTTTTTTCCTCTTTAAAATATAAAAACTTCAAGTTAGTTTTTGAAACTTGTCTAAGGTATCGGATCTCTCGAATTTTTCTAGAAGTGAGAATGTAAGATCAAAAAAGATTAGTAGGAATGTATGTATAGGTAACCTTTCCATCCACATGTCCTCCAATCTCAAAAGAGCCCAGGAACATCTCAAAAAGTTGCTTTTCTGTTTTCTCTCCGGAAAGGTACTTCGGATGAGATTTTGCACTGTAGACTCCCTGCAGGATTTTTTTTAAATTCCAATTTTAAATTGAGAACACTTATGTATAATGAAACTATGTATGTTGGGAAATATTCGAAGATTATTTCTGGCAGCTGTTGAAGATAAAATGAAAATATTGTACCTGAGAAGTGGAAATATATAATGTATAATAAAAACGAATAAACTTTTGAAGATTAATTGAAAATAGAAATACAATATTTAAAACTGATTGATACAAGAATTTTTTCTGTCTATCCAAGATCTATCTCAATTTTTTAACTTTTTATTGAACAGCTATGTTGAACTTTTTCTCTCAAGTTTTATATAGAGAACAAAACGAATCATGAAACTACAAAATTTTTCGTATATTGTTTTCGAAATCTGTATTAGAAAACAAATACTTTTATATTTTATCACTGAAAAAAGACACAATTGAAGCAGTGAAAGTTAATACTTAACATGCAAGCGCGAGTCACTATAATATTGAGGATACTGAGAGATAGAGAGCGCGAGAGAGATAGAGAGAGAAGGAACGTTAGTATGAGAGTAAATGTAGAAATAGCTGGTAATTGTCCGACTCCTTTGGCCCCAATAACCTTCATGTCGTCCGCAGTCACAACTCCATCTCCCGTTTTGTCCATTTTGTCGAAGGCTTCATTGATGAGTTTGAGTCTTGAAGCGGACATTTTGGGCTTCAAATAAATGTTCTTGAGTATACTAGATCTGATTAAATCTAGTTTAGTGTATGTGTGTCACCAATCAAAGCCATCGGTTACTTGCTCTCTTGAAAATTTCAAGAAAAAACATCTCGGTGAATGGCGTGTTTAGAAAAATGTTGAGAGAATTCGAGTTTTGAACTCTTATTTAGCCATAGCTCTTTCTTCTCTCTCTATATCTCTCTCTCTCTCTCTCTCTCTGTTGTGTGCTCTTGCCCTCCAGCTCGCTTCTCATGTTTTTGTTTTTCAAGTGTTTAACTTTTGCTGGGATCTAAGCTTACCCTTAAGGCGATCAACAGCTCGTTGAAATCTAGTGCGCCGGAGCCATCCTTGTCGATTGTTTCAAAAACCTCCTTCACTTCATCCGAAGTGAGCTCTGACTTCTGCTCCTAAATAAGCGAAACCATTTGGAGGCGAATTCTAGGAACTTGAGTATTAATCGGCAGCGCTGTGGCTGAATGCTCACCTGACAGCCTTTCTCGAACTCATCCAATGTGAGAGTCTTGCTGCCATTGTCGTCCATTACTCGGAACAACCTAGAATTTCAGAGAATATTCTTTCTTTTTTTTCAGAGAGTATATTCAATTTCAGAGAATATTCTTTCATGCTTTTTCGTTAAAAAAAACTGGTCTCGAATGATTTTTTTTTATTACTCTTCAAGATTTCGCTTATTATTTTTTTTAAATAAAAAATTTTGAGTGGTTCTTGAGAGTAAAACCGGAAATAAGGAGCTTGTGTGAGATATGTGAAGCTAATGAGAGAATGGGAGTACGCCCGATTACATTTCAATATTTCACAAGGAATTCAAGCTTAATTAAAGCTTCGTACCTCGAAAAAAGTTCTTGAGGGCTTTAATGATTTATTCTCAAGTAATTAAAATTTTTAAAAAACAACTTAAGATTGAAAGTAATTATGTACATAAAATCCAATTTTTTTACTCTAACTTTAAAAAGTGTACAAGTAGAATGTATCAAAGTGAATGGATGAAACTAAAGAAAACTGACCAAAAAGGGTCGCTAAACGAGTTTTGAACCTCGCAATAAATTGTTCGAATAATTGAATGGGAAAAGAAGTAATACGCATGATTATTGTAAAGGGTAGGGATTAATCTACCTGCTGAAGGACTTGATACCCGTCGTTCCACGCAGGAGCAGTGCGAGTCTTAATTTGACAAGAGAGTCTTTCGTCGAGTTCATCTCTTGCCGTGCTTTGAGTTTGAATTCCGCCTCGCTAACGACATCGTGAGACATGAGGATCGCTGTGTTGCCTAAGAACACGTAAGAGCTCGAGAGTAGGCGGTAGAACAGAGGAATAAGAACCGTTCTGACCTTATCTAGTGAATCTCTGAGTTCTCAAAACTACGGTAGTTTAAGGCACAACTGCGGTTCAGCTATGATTTGGCACTAACTTCTTCACGAGGAAAAAAAGGTGGGAAATTTGGGTATCTCTAACTCTTAACTAATCGACTGGAAAAGAAACCAGGATAAATAAAGGTAAATACAAATAGGCTAGTAGCTGCGGCAGTACATCTGTATGTGTTTGAATTTTTTTCAATAATGATGTTTTATTGATGTTTCAAAGTGGAAAAATCCTCAACGAGTGGTTATTTCATGGAGAATTTACTTTAAAAAGCTAGATTTTTTAACGAGAACCAAGAAGTTTTTCGGTTATAACAACAAAGTTATAAATTCAAACAATAAGGTAGCAAAACTATAAAATAACTTATAAACAAAAAGATGATTATTTCACCTGCTATATGAGAAAACAATTTATTTTCAATTCTGTGAATTGAAAAAGTGAAATCAGCAGGACAAAAAAATGGGAATATTGAAGAAGTCCAGTGTTTATCTCTTATTTTTGTTACCATAGATACTATGGAAAGATGAGCAAGTTACTTTGATAGAAAATTGTCTAGTAAAATGAAGGCGTCTCTTATTGACAGAGAAAAGAGGTCTCACAAGGTCGCCTTTTTTAGGAGAACAAAGAGGCATTGTGAAAAGTAGTGGAATCCTTCATTACGAGCAGAAAAAACTACCACAGCTACTTTTAAGGCTTGCAAGCAAATATGTGTTGTGCGAATTGCGTCTTCCTCTCGTACGTATATTGTTTCAATGTCACCAGAAGAGGAAATTGTTCCTACCTAGAGTTTTCCGATAGCACATTCTGAGGCCCAATGAAAGTGCATTGACAAATGAGATGTTAAAGCGCACAGCGGAACGACAAAATAATGTTGTGAGCCAAGAGCTAGGCATGCAGGGAGCACGATTTCGGGTTAAGCACTTCCTGTCATGAATATTGGATGTTGCGAAAGAAAGAAATTTCTGAAAGAACACAGAAGGAAATAATATGCGTAGCTTGTCTAACAACAATCTCAATGAAGCGCCTTCACACCTCGCTAAGAGTAGCCGTGGCAGAAAACCAGTTGAAAATCTTTAAGTATCTTGCCTTATATATGCTGTTATAGGTCAAGATGAGTTTTTAACAAATATAGAATGAGTCAGCCGTTCAAAGTTCTACACACAGCCCAACCATGTTTAAAAAATAAACACGACGTAGGAGAAACCGCGGGAAAAGCTCATCAGAGAGAAGGAAGGTCATGAGAGAAGGAAAGTCATGAGATAGAAGGAAAGTCATGAGAGAGAAGGTAGGTCATGAGAGAAGGAAAGTCATGAGATAGAAGGAAAGTCATGAGAGAGAAGGAAGGTCATGAGAGAAGGAAAGTCATGAGATAGAAGGAAAGTCATGAGAGAGAAGGAAGGTCATGAGAAAGAAGTCGTATCAGAGAAAAGACGCGCTGTTTGATGACAATGGGAAGTTGTACTTTTTTGTTCTACTTCTTGGTTGAGGTAATTCAAGTAATGGTTACCATGAAAAAACTCAAGTCTAACCTTGCAGAATCTGAAAGCATGCAGAGCTGTTGGTGTTCATTGAACTGCTTCCGACTCCTTTAAACTCGAAATAACAGGCCGGAAGCACCCGCAGAGAATACGACTTGTAAGCGCTCTTTCTCTCAGTCTTTTCTCCCTTTCTCTTTATTTTGTCTCTCTTTCTCTTTATTTTGCCTCTAATTCTCCCTTGCTATTCATTTTCCTCGTGCTATCACTCCATCTCTCTATATTTCTCTTTCTCTCAGCCTTCTTTTCTCGGTCAGTAACATTCCCTCTGCATCTTTTTTTAGACTAAACAACAATATGTTCATAATTTAGAAACAACAATATGTCTCTTTTGTAAACTTTAGATCTTTCTCACAACTGAAAAATTCTTCGAGTGAAATGAATTCCTGGAGACATTGAACACCCAAAAGAGCCAGCCAAGAGCCGCGGTTTCATTTGTTTTCGTGTGTTTGAAGTTTTATTACGCAAAGTGTTTTGAAACATCACGTGGGAAATGCATAAAAGTCAGAGGGAGGATAGAGGCTTTCTGGGGCATAGGGGAGAAATTTTTTTTTTTAGAATTCAGAGTTGTCTTTCGATGGAAGTCACTTCAGAGGGATCCGAGTTAGAAACTCATGAATGGAAAGAATCATTGCATACCAGCCGCTCAGAATGACGCAAAAGGGAAAACTACGAGAAGTGGGGAGAGTTGTTACATGACGGCCGCTCAGGAGAATGAGAAAAGGGAAGAATGATGAAAAGGGAAGGAAGAATGAAAAAAAGAAAAAGGGAAGAAGTGTTCTCTTCTTGATGAAGAAATCTCATTCGCAGAAAAAAGAAGTTGGAAAGGGAAGACGCTTTCTTGCCGCGTGAACCTTCTTCATTATGGGCGGATGCCATTCGAATGGCTTCCTTTTCTCTCAAGGGAAAACCGACCAAAAAAGTCTGAGAAATGTAGGAGGGAACATAAAAGACAGAGATATAGCAAAAGAAGAGTAGTACAGAGAGGAGGAGAACAAGTTAGAAAACGCGAGAGAGAACAAGAAAGAAAGAGTGAAGGAGAAAGAGAGAGAGAGAGAACCCGTGGCTGAAGGAGATCCTTACCAGAAAGGCATAGTTTAGTTTATACCGATTCGGCTTAGACATTCTTTATGTTTATTCCTTTTCTTAGGTTCCTCTTATCATTTACCATAAAAACGTCCTATCTCTCTCTCTCTCTCTCTCTCTTTCTCTCTCTCTTTCTGTATCTCTTTGTCCATCTCTTTAGTCTCTCTTTTTCTCTACACCTTTCATCTCTGTCACTTTCTTAGGTAGCCGATTATCGCTTTGTTTCTCTCTCTCTATCTCTCTCTCTCTCTCTCTGTTTCTCTTTTTCTGTTATGACTACTCTGAAGGAATGCTACCAGTATCTTGGCACCGGTATGCAATTAGCTGAGAATGAGAAAAAGAAGGGTCCTTCTAAGGAACGCCGACTAGAAGAAAGATTAACGTTTTCCTTGCCCGCTAAGCTCGTTCCTCTCCAGAATGATTCAAAAACACGAAATAATTAGATCATCAAAACTCTTTCTCCTACCATGTGTTTCTCCCAGGGGTTAAATAGTGACCGGATCGGTCCCGTCGGCGGATACATGTACACACATTATTGACAAAAAACTCCCTCTCTTTTCTTACCCTTTTCCTTCATCCCCTCTTCTTTTTTCCTACAAACATTGAGCGGCGGATACATGTAAACCCAAATTGGGCGGTTCCATTTAACCCCTGGTTTCTCCGCTAGTTTAATCAGGAGTTTGTAGTTATACAAACAATTCGGTTTCTGTCTTTCACATCATCATAACATTCAAACTAATTCTTATAGGTTCAAACATGATAGGCCTTAACTTATTTCCAAAACGTTCATAAAAATCTTCAAGAAATTCAATAGAGAAAGAAGACTTGTGTAGATTTTGTGGAGATTCGGACACAAAACTGTCTTCACTGTTAAAACGAACAGCATATCAAACAGAACTCTTCAATAAGCATTGTTTTCGACTGAAGTGTCCTAATGATTTAGCTTGTACTTTTCTTCGAATCAAAAGAGAGTAGCTCAAATCATGTGGTATTCGGAGATCATTAACGCCAGCTCTCAGTCGAATTTCATTGTTTCAAGTTTTTTTTGTGTTGGCTAAAACGGTCGACTTTTGTGACTTATCTGCTCGGCTCATTTCGGATGATCGATAAAATAAAATTTGGCTTCGAAGTGGAATGAGACGCGTTAAAGCCGCATCGTGAAGAGCATATCAACATCTCCTTTCATATGAATTTTGTCCCTGACGTTGAAATCGAATGTTTGAGTTTAGTTAATACGTTGCAAAGTTCACGTGTTGGGAAAGGAATCACCCAAGTTCTCCATCGATGAAATCAGCAGCAGGATAAACTTTTTGTTTTCATCAGGGTTTCATATTTGACATCTTGTTCATTATCATAACCTCCTTAATCAGATTTACTGATAATCAGCATTTTCGTATTGAACAATAATCGACAATATCCGAGGAGGAAGAACAAATTTAGAGTTTATTTGAAATAAGATGGAGTGTAACAGGGAACCAACTGCAACTCTCACTCCCGCATTAACCCACGTGTCTCTTTTTCTCACTTTCTTTCGTTTGCCTCTTTGTCTCTCTCACTCTCTGTCTCTTTTTGTATCTAAATATACATACATATCTATGTCTCTACCCCGATTTACCTTTCGAAACTTCTCTCTACATGTTTATTCTCCATCTCACAATTAAGTGAAATCAGAAATTTGAGTTCACTCTTATCACGTTATCACGAAATCTTCTCACGTTTTTTTCAAATTACAAGTACGTTTTTCGTACTTGTAATTTTTACGTATGCTTTCTTCCCTGTTATTGTGATTTTTTGGGTTTTACACTACAATTGTTATCATTGCAGAGTAGCAGGGGCAGGAATGCTAAGCCGCGTCGCTAACACTATTGTTAGTGCTGTTTTTCCTGAACTGATTAATTTTTCAATGAGGGGAGAACTTGCTTTTTAGTTCAGAGGAAAAGAAACAGTAGAATCAACCTTCAGTCTACTCTCAAAAACTGACTCTAGTTAAGTTGACCCAGTAAAACTGACTCTAGTTAAGTTGACCCAGTAAAACTGACTCTAGTTAAGTTGACCCAGTAAAACTGACTCTAGTTAAGTTGACCCAGTAAAACTGACTCTAGTTAAGTTGGTTGACCCAGTAAAACTGACTCTAGTTAAGTTGACCCAGTAAAACTGACTCTAGTTAAGTTGACCCAGTAAAACTGACTCTAGTTAAGTTGACCCAGTAAAACTGACTCTAGTTAAGTTGACCCAGTAAAACTGACTCTAGTTAAGTTGACCCAGTAAAACTGACTCTAGTTAAGTTGACCCAGTAAAACTGACTCTAGTTAAGTTGACCCAGTAAAACTGACTCTAGTTAAGTTGACCCAGTAAAACTGACTCTAGTTAAGTTGACCCAGTAAAAACTGACTCTAGTTAAGTTGACCCAGTAAAAACTGACTCTAGTTAAGTTGACCCAGTAAAACTGACTCTAGTTAAGTTGACCCAGTAAAACTGACTCTAGTTAAGTTGACCCAGTAAAACTGACTCTAGTTAAGTTGACCCAGTAAAACTGACTCTAGTTAAGTTGACCCAGTAAAACTGACTCTAGTTAAGTTGACCCAGTAAAACTGACTCTAGTTAAGTTGACCCAGTAAAACTGACTCTAGTTAAGTTGACCCAGTAAAACTGACTCTAGTTAAGTTGACCCAGTAAAACTGACTCTAGTTAAGTTGACCCAGTAAAACTGACTCTAGTTAAGTTGACCCAGTAAAACTGACTCTAGTTAAGTTGACCCAGTAAAACTGACTCTAGTTAAGTTGACCCAGTAAAACTGACTCTAGTTAAGTTGACCCAGTAAAACTGACTCTAGTTAAGTTGACCGAGGAAAAACTGACTCTAGTTAAGTTGACCCAGTAAAACTGACTCTAGTTAAGTTGACCCAGTAAAAACTGACTCTAGTTAAGTTGACCCAGTAAAAACTGACTCTAGTTAAGTTGACCCAGTAAAAACTGACTCTAGTTAAGTTGACCCAGTAAAAACTGACTCTAGTTAAGTTGACCCAGTAAAACTGACTCTAGTTAAGTTGACCCAGTAAAACTGACTCTAGTTAAGTTGACCCAGTAAAACTGACTCTAGTTAAGTTGACCCAGTAAAACTGACTCTAGTTAAGTTGACCCAGTAAAACTGACTCTAGTTAAGTTGACCCAGTAAAACTGACTCTAGTTAAGTTGACCCAGTAAAACTGACTCTAGTTAAGTTGACCCAGTAAAACTGACTCTAGTTAAGTTGACCCAGTAAAAACTGACTCTAGTTAAGTTGACCCAGTAAAACTGACTCTAGTTAAGTTGACCCAGTAAAACTGACTCTAGTTAAGTTGACCCAGTAAAACTGACTCTAGTTAAGTTGACCCAGTAAAACTGACTCTAGTTAAGTTGACCCAGTAAAACTGACTCTAGTTAAGTTGACCCAGTAAAACTGACTCTAGTTAAGTTGACCCAGTAAAAACTGACTCTAGTTAAGTTGACCCAGTAAAACTGACTCTAGTTAAGTCTACCCAGTAAAAACTGACTCTAGTTAAGTTGACCCAGTAAAAAAATTCCTAGTAAACACTTACTTTAAAAAATATTGTTCGCTGGAAATCTTGTTCTCTAACGCTATTTAAGCGAATCATTTAGAAAATTTCATTACTTATTCTAACTTGCAATCGTAAACTTTTTTCGAAATGAAATCGATTAATGTTCAGAAACAATCTCGAGTTCAAGGAATTTAAACACTTCTTTCGATAATGGTAGTCATAGGTAAACTGGCAAAAAACTATCTAGGGCGACCGACCCTCTCCCTCACTCAAAATGAAAGTATCAGAGTTTTCACAGCTAAAATAGAAAGGAATAAAACTTCATTACTCTACAAAAATAAATTTTTTCATTAGCCATAACTCAGCCTCAACCGGTTTCTTAAAGTCAAAAGTGAAACTTTTAGCCTGCTTTAGCGATCTACCTGTTTAAAAATCAAGACATATTTTACCTATGATGGTAGTAATATTTTTCTTGAGTCATAAAAGAATCTTTCCCATAAAAAAATTCACAATTGACTTGTTGCAGTCTCAACCTGGACCAAGAGCGGCTCGCTGCTTCTCCAGTCACGAGAACAACGTCAAGATGTGGATCGATGGCAAAGCTGTCGATTCCAAAACGAGTGAATGGATCGATTTGACGAATCCAGTGAGTCTTTTTCTCAAAATTCTCAGAGTCTAAGCTGTAATAACAAATTTCAAGTTCATTCGAGTCAATTACCGTGATTTGTATTTTTATGCTGAAGTTCTCGTATTTCCTTCTCTACAATAACAATGTGTACATAATATATGTATACATCCATTAGCATACGTTAAAAAAGCCATGTTGTTCTCAAAATAGTGCTACCGCGTGGACTAGAAATGTTCTCTGAATAGTGTATTGGTAATGCTGGATACCGGGGAATAAGAGACGACTGGTTTCGATCTCGCCCCGTGCCCAAGTTTTGTTCTCGGGTAGTTTAATCAGGAATATAAGTTTTTGAAGAAACCACCGACTTCAAAAGGTTTGTGAAGCTTCCAAAAGTGGTTAGAAAAACATACTTAACACTGAGAATTAAAAAATTGAACGCCCTTCACGTAAGGAAGTTTTATAATAATGAGAGTGTGCTAGAATCGAAATGAATAGAGAAAGGAAATATTGGGCAAAACTAGAATATTAGACAAGATTCGCTTGCTTATCACCATTATAAGTCTCGCTACTTAAAAAAATCTTATAATAATGTAGGTCCCCTATGGAACAGGGTGTTTCTTAGCACGCGCACAACTTTTTTCGAGCGCATAGATTTTTAGAATTTCAGAGTTGAACATTCAATTTTTCCAATGATTTGAAATTTTCCTACATGAATCCGAGAAAAAAATTTTCAAGCGCATAAAATTGCAATGTTTTTAAAGGGTTTTGAAGAGCGCCTAGATTTTTTTTACCCGCAGTGCGGGTTAGAGAACGACCCTGCTATGGAAGCCCGCAGTGCGGGTTAGAGAAAGACCCTTCTATGGAAGCCCGCAGTGCGGGTTAGAGAAAGACCCTGCTATGGAAGCCCGCAGTGCGGGTTAGAGAAAGACCCTGCTATGGAAGCCCGCAGTGCGGGTTAGAGAAAGACTCTGCTATGGAAGCTACACTGCCGAATACAACAAAAGATTGGTACGTATTGCCCTAACAGACAAAAGTGATATTGAGCAGCAAATAATTCGAAGATCGCTTGAGGCAACGAATGAAGTGATTGGACGTGTCCCCAAGTGTACGCAAGCAGAGATGGAAGAAGCTGCCGCATCCTGCAAACGCGCCTTCAATACATGGAAGAACACGTATGTGGGAAGAGTATTGTATGGGCCTTGAAATGTGCATTTTATTGTGTGCGTAAATGTGCATTTTATTGTGTGCGTGTGTAGCTAGGTAAGAGTATCGCCCTGAAAGCGAAGGTCGTGGGTTCGGTTCCCGCAACACCACACGGTTCTCGCACATGTTTCTGCGAAATTCCGCTCCTCGGTTTGGTATACAAATTCGTTGCCCATAAACAACGAGCAGTTGAGTATAGGCAATTGACAAAGAAGGTGAGGAGATTAGAAAATTTAGGGTAAATTGTATATTGCACCACACACTTAACACATATTGGTCTCGTTCCTAAGCCGTACGACCTCGTCAGCGTAAACTTTATCTAAGCCTTGGCGAAAAAAACAGTGAAAAGTACCTGAAAGCTCAAGCCATAGCGAGAAAAAAAAACTGGAATGTAAATTGTACTACACAAAAAATTCAAAAAGTTCTCAGAATTTTGTAATCCCCTCATCTTCATTTCTCAATTTCCTAGAGCATATTCCTATTTTCAAGAGCGAAATATGTTTCACTTTGTTGTAATAAATTGGTTTGGATCGTTGGAAGCATTAGAAACTCGGATAGGAAGAGTCCTTGATTTTTGGATAGCATCAACTGTTCCTATGTCAAGACCAAAGTTTTGTGTCAGATTGCAGGGAGATCGATTTTGAGTCGAGAGCCCCTTGTAAGACCATATTTATTTTTGAGACTAATCCCGATTCGAAATCTTTACCTCGCAAAACAATATTCTTTCTGAGATCGATTCTGACGCGGACGCAGACGATGTTCAAGCTGCAATATCTGATCAGACGAGACATGCAGAAGCTCGCGGCGAACATCACTCTGGAGCAAGGGAAGACTCTTCTCGACGCGGAAGGAGACGTCAACAGGGGACTGCAGGTCGTAGAGCACGCCTGTGCTGTGCCATCTCTTCAGCTAGGAGAGACTCTTCCCAAGTTCGCCTTCCAGCCATTCTCTTCTCTTCAACACGAATTAGATTTTTTTGAACTGAGAAAAATGACCGATCTGCAAGCAAGAGACTTAGGATAATGAGGAGCAAGTGAGACTTAACAGTTTGACGTCTCATAATGCGCGATGTCTCTAAGTACTATGTCCTCCATCTCAAACTCGCTTCACATTTTTCAAGATTTTCCTTCGCTCAAAATTCTGACACCATATCAAGTTTTTAGGATGTGCAGGTTACCTATTTAGTACATATTTTAAAACGGTAGTAATTTGGATTACTATTGAATCTGTTGAAAAGTTCAATGAAGTTTTTTGTAGCGGAAAAAGATTTATTTTTTATTTATCAATCGATTATTAAGTATTTCGCGAGACATGGACACATACTCCGTCCGGCTCCCTCTTGGGGTAACAGCAGGTTGATTGACATTTCTTTCTAATTATGTTAAAATCAATAAATGATTTTTCTTGATATTTCTAAGTGATTACGTTGAGGTCTCTCTCTCTCTCTCTCTGTCACTCTCTCTCTCTGTCTCTCTCTCTGTCTCTTTCTCTCTCTCTCTCTCTCTCTCTCTGTCTCTGTCTCTCTCTCTCTCTCTCTCTCTCTCTCTCTCACTTTTTGATTGACTCGTTGAATTTTCAACATCGGCAAAAGTTATCCTTCATTAGGGAAAAAAGTACTTTCTGAGTAATAAGAATATTATTTGATGAAGAATCACGCCTTTCAATTTATCAGCAATCACGCCTTTAAATTTGATCAGGAATCACGCCTTTCAACTTCCCTGCCATGATTCCTCTCTGGATGTTTCCTCTGGCTCTAGTGACGGGTAACACAATGCTGCTGAAGCCCAGTGAGCAGGACCCCGGTGCATGTATGATGCTTGTCGAGTTGGCTAAGGTTCTCTTTTGTTGTTTTCCGAGGAATTTCGTTGATCTTTTGGTGTGATTAGGTTAGGATTCTCTCGAGTTGAAAGAAATGTGATAACTTTAGTTCCGATCAGGATGTTTCTCTGACCCGCACTGCGGGTAAATAAAATCTATGCGCTCTCCAAAAACATTGAAATGTATGCGCTTGGAAAAATGTTTTCTCTAGGTTTTTTCGTATGGAAGTCCAAATCATTGGAGAAATTGAATTTTGAACTCTGAAATTTCGTAAAACTATGCGCTCGAAAAAAATTGTGCGGGTGCTAAGAAACACCCTGGTTCCTATGTTTTCAAGCATTATATCACACATTACAGACGAGAAAAATTTGAGAATATCGAGTTGAGTTGAACTTCAAGCCATTCGAAATCAGCATTGCGTAGCTGTTTTACGTTTTAAATAGAAGTAGGCGAAAAATGTTATAGAAAGTTTTTGATCTTCCCGAAAGTTTAGCAGAATGAAATGATAGTGAAAAGAAGAACGTCGTGATAAATGTCAACGAGTGTTGTTGAAGGAAGCAGGAGTTCCTGATGGATGTGTCAATGTCATTGTTGAAGGAAGCAGGAGTTCCTGATGGATGTGTCAATGTCATACACGGAGCTCATGAGAGTGTCAACTTCATCTGCGATCACCCTGACATTCGAGCTATTTCTTTTGTTGGATCAGACCAAGCGGTTACTTTTCATTTTGTTTATTTGACAGAGAGAAAGGGGGAGTAGAGAGAAAAAGAGAGAGACATGGAGGATAAAGGGAAAGAGAGAGAGAGAGAGAGAAAGCTGAACAGAATCAGAGGTCGCGACGGAGGTCACCTACACGCGGTGCGACTGTGGACGACGCTACATGGCGTCGGACCCAATGGACCTCCAAAACAAAACTTCCCAATGGAATCTCCCGCAAGGGACAACGAGGACGGCTTCCCCCGAAACCTCATTTTTTCTAACACGGATCAGAAAGACCCAGCGTCTCTGATCCGAATACTCCTCCAAATCGCTGGTATCGAGACTAACAGAGGCCCAAGATGGCCTTGTTCTGTATGCTCTCTTAACGCGCCTTCGAATTGTGTTAATTGTAGCAAATGTAAGAAATGGGTACATTTCCGCTGTTCCAACCTTAACAATCTTAATGATTGGAACCCCCAATGGAGATGTAGAATTTGTGAGAGAGCCCCGATCCAGCAGACTGCCTCCCAGACGGTAGCTAACCTGAGGATAATCCAATGGAACGCTAATGGACTGAGAGCCCAACTAACCGAGCTAGAGGACCTTTTACATGAGTTGAATATTCACGTAGCACTCATCCAAGAAACCAAAATGGATGCTAGTATTCCATCTCCGAATATCGTAGGTTACACGATCATAAGAAAAGACCGCTCCAACTTTGGAGGCGGACTTGCGATACTAGTCAAAGAGAATATTCGCTATGCTAACGTGACCTCCCCAACAACGGACCAGACAGCCGAAACACTCAGCGTGGACGTGCCAACCGACCAAGGAACCATAAGAATCTGCAACATTTACATCCCACCTCGATCGTCCTGCCCCAACACATACGCGCCGAACTTCAACCGACTCCTAACACAGAAGAAACCATTCATTGTCGGTGGAGACTTCAACGCACACAATAAAGTTTGGAGTGAAGGTACGGAGGATAGCAGAGGAGATGAACTATGCGACTTCATTGACGACAGCGATCTTGTATGTCTCAACAACTCAAAGATGCCCACAAGACAAAAAGCATCACCAGACATCACTCTCGCCTCGAACGACATAGCCATCGACTGCAACTGGTCAACAATCAACAGAATGAACTCTGACCACCTCCCATGCCTGATTGACGTCGAAACACAGCCATCCAACATCTCAAGCGCACGTTGTTATACAAATTACAACAAAGCGAATTGGGAAGGCTTCGAAAGGGACATCAACAAGATTCTCATGGATTTCCCATTCGCCGGCAACTCAGTTCAGATGCACAAATTCCTGACCACCACCTTGACCAAAGCGGCTAAGAACAACATTCCCCGTGGAAAGGTGCCAAAATACACGCCTCACTTGAGCGAAGATGTGAAGAAGCTGATTACAGAACGGGACCAAATGAGGAGGGACAATCCTACGGACCCCTCACTCCCCTCAATAATGGCCGAAATCTCCTTCCGCATCAACCTCGAAAAGAGGAAGGCTTGGGAAAAGTACATATCTGAAATTAGCCACAACGAACCGGGCAACAAACTCTGGAAAACGATAAAGGCTATCGACGGCAAATCAATAAAACCGACGCACTTGACCATCACCCACGACGGGAAAAGTCTATGCCCAACATCTGCCTCAAACGCTTTTGCCAGAAAATTAGCTAAACAAGCCCCTAAAGAGGTCGACAAATCAGCAAGAAGCACAACACGACTAATTAAAGGCCTCAAACGGACAGACGCTCCCCAAATTTCCCTGGCACAGATCGAAGAAGCAATCAAGAAAACCAAAGGTTCCAAATGCCCAGACAGTGAAGGCATCTGCCCTCTACTACTCAAAATGGCCGGTGAAAACTTCAGAAAATGCCTCTGCATCCTCTTCAACAACACGCTGCAAACAGGTATTATCCCGTCCAGATGGAAAGATGCAAGAGTGATAATGTTACCTAAACCAGGAAAGGACTCCAGCAACCTGAACGGCTATAGACCAATATCAATACTATCACCTATAGCCAAAACATTCGAACGGGTCTTATTACCATTCCTGGCGGAAGGCTTTCAAATCGCTGACTGGCAACATGGATTCCGCAAAGAGCACTCGACTACTACCGCACTCCTGGAAATAACCGGGAAAATAACAAACGGCTTCAATCGGAAACCACCCCCGGACCGCACTCTCATGGTCGCCCTTGACCTCACTGCAGCATATGACTTAGTGAACATATCCCTTCTCTGCAAGAAACTCACTGAAACGAATATGCCAAGAGCCATCGTCCGATGGATGTCCAGCTACCTAAGAGGCCGTACAATCAAGGTAGATTTCCAAGGAAAAAGCAGTCGACGTCTCACATGCAGATCTGGTGTTCCACAAGGAGCAGTGCTCAGCCCCCTCTTATTCAATCTCTACATAAACAACCTCCCGCAACCCACAGGAAACACGCAGATGACAGCCTACGCCGACGACATATCAATTCTCTCCTCAAGCCCCTGTATTGAAACCTGTGAAGATCAGATCAACCACTTCCTACCGAAACTCGTAGAAGAATTGGAACAACGTAAAATGATCATATCCAAGGAAAAGACTACGGTCACTCTTTTCACAACCCATACAGGCGAATGTAAAAAAGAACCCAAGGTAGAAATCCACGGAACCCTTTTGCCGACAACTAAAACACCCAAAATACTCGGTGTCGTCTTAGACCAACTCGGCACCTTCCGACAACATGCAGAATACCTTAAACAGAGAACGGCCAAAAGACTGAATATACTACGTGCCCTCGGAGGAAGAACATGGGGCCAACAGAAAAACACCCTTCTTGCAACCTACAAAACAATGACCAGATCCGTTCTCAACTACGCCGCACCAATTTACTCCCCTCAATTGGCCGAGACGAACTGGAAAAAACTACAGGCAAACCAAAATAGAGCGATTCGGATAGCAACAGGAAACCTAGCAATGGCCGGCACAGAGCACTTAGCTCTAGAAAGCGAAATGTTACCCATAAAGGAGCACAACACGATGCTTACCAAGCAATTCGTTGCAAGAGCAAGACTCCTCCCAAACCACCCCTCCCATCGTCGATGCATGGAACCCAAACCACCTAGAACTATTCGTAAACATGCCAAGGACTTAGAAATTATGCTAGTAGACAGTGATCAGAAAGCCGCACTTAAAAGAATACATACTGAAACTGTTAGAAATTTCATTAGATCTTGCTCCCCTAACCCAGTTCTAGGTAAGAAACCTCCCAGAATCCATAAATCAACGAATCAACTTCCCAGGGAACATCAAATAACATTATCGCAACTACGTAGTGGCTATGCAAGTTCCCTTAACAGCTACCTACACAGAATAGGAGCTGCCCTATCACCTCTTTGCCCAAAATGTTTAGAAGAGCCACATACAACTAGTCATTTATTCTCGTGTCGCTGTGACCACACACTTTTAAGAAGTATAGATTTGTGGAATAGCCCGACGTCTGTTGTTAAGTTCTTATACCAGTGATTCCTTTCTCTCTCCAAAAAAAAAAAAAAAAAAAAAAAGGGGAAAAAAAATAAAAAAAATAAAAAATAATAATAATAAAAAATAAAATAAAAAAATAAAAATAAATAAAAATAAAAATAAACCCCGAGAGAGAAAGAGAAATAATGTAATTAGATAAATGATGTAAGTAAGGTTATTGTTTTCTGAGCCATGTCAAAGAAGACCTCGTCTACCCAGCCGGAGACCTACGGCGGGCAATCTACAACAACAACAGAATCAGAGAGAGAGAGAGAGTAACACTGAGAGTATATGGAATTTCCAAGTGAACCAATGGCCGATCTTTTCAGGGAAGATACATCTACGAGCGAGGCTCTCGCAACGGCAAGCGTGTCCAATCCAATATGGGAGCAAAGAACCACGGAGTCGTAATGCCAGATGCAGCCAAAGACCACACTATCAATCAGGTTTGTTATTTGCTTTAGAATGGTTTAGTAAATATGACATCCTTAAACATAATTGCGTATTCTAGTACATCACCTGTTAGGAATAACATGTAGTTGAGGAAAATGGTTTTCAATAGTATAAATCTGGCACGTCATGTCTGACATTTAGCTACTATTCACATTTAGCTTGACTGAAAAGCTAATATTGTTTCGTTTCTGCATTAGCATGTTTAAGTTCGAGCTTGAAAAAATCTAATTATAATCCGAAAGACACATAATCCATAGAATGTTTTCATTAATGGATTGCATTGAGCCCCAGAGAAAGAGTTTGAGTGGCAGACTCAAGAGGGGCCTTTCCAGTTAGCTGCAGCCGCCTTCGGAGCAGCCGGCCAGCGTTGCATGGCTCTGACGACGGTCGTTCTGGTTGGAGAGGCGCGTTCCTGGCTGCCGGACATCGTCGCCAAGGCGAAGCAGCTCAAAGTCAATGCAGGCAAGGACAGAAGCAGTCATGTCATGGATCGTATCCCAAAAAAAGACGCATAGTTGAGGCGTCGTTGTTATCAAACAGAGTTGATGCATTGGCTATATGAAACCCTAACCTTATAAGAAACTTTGATTATCAAACGTTTTCCAAGCGAATCACTGTGAAATAATGCGCGACAGAGATTATGTTATAACCGACCCAGTTTAGATACCATGAATTAATCTATTTCTAAACAATGCACAAGTGAGGAAAAAAGTTAAAGTAGGAATTGTGAAGTTTACCGTAATCATTTTTGTGGACGGAGGGACGAGGGTATCCGTTAAGGCTATTACATCCAAGCTGCTCAGAATGAAACTAAGAGAGAAAACGAGAGGGAAAGTATATGGTATTAATTTATAACGTATTTTTGCAATACGAATTCTCCGGGCGTGGCATAATGGTAGTGTGTACGACTATTGTGCGAAGAGTCCCGAGTTCGACTCCCACCCCGGACAGATCCACCCAAACCAAGGTGGTTAAGAAATGTTGGTAGTGCTCAAGCACGAATATGACTAACCACTGCTGCTATTCACACTGGTGATCTAACAGGCAGCCACTGATTCTACCAGGATAAGTCTGTCCTGCATCTCAAAGGAACGCTTGCCCTGCCGCGTGGCGGAAAAAAGCGCGAGGAAGATTATGTTATACATTACAAATTTTGGTAAAAATATTATTTACGCTACACTGCATGGTAAGGGCTCTGATGCAGTGAGATACAGGCCTATCGTGCTAAGACCTGTGGTTGATTCCTGAAAAAAAAACAGTGGTTTAAGAGTGAGCTCTCGGAATAGTCAGATGTGTGCCCTACATTCGGAAACACCTTTGGTTTGGATATTCTCTCTGCAGTGGGGATTTCGCATAAGTCAGCGACAATACGAGTATACCTAAATTACAAACTCAAGTATGAAAGATATTGGTAACTAGTATTCTTTATGTCAATCTTTCTAATAAGTTATACTGTTTTTCCCCAGGCAACCAGCCTGATACTGATATTGGTCCTCTCATTTCGAAGTCTTCCAAGGAACGAGTCATCAAATTGATTCAATCAGCTAAAAAGGTAGATTATTATTATTATTTTGCTGTTATTCTGACATTAAAACCTTTTCAAGTCATGTAAGTTTTCACAGTTTGAATTGTTTTTCTTCCTTTACGTAAATAAGAAAAAAACAAGTTGATAAAAAAAATTTTTGAGTTTAGTATGGACTTTAAAACATTGATCGAATTATTCTTAATTCATTCATTTATTCATTTTTTTAAAGTTAGTTCTCTGCAGGAAGGAGCGGATGTTCCTCTGGACGGCTCCAATATCGCCGTCAAAGGATACGAAAACGGTAACTTTATCGGAGCGACAGTAATCGCAGGGGTCAAACCTCACATGGAGTGCTACAAGGTAAGATTGTCTTCTAAGAGCTTTTTTGATTAAGCAACATGTTCAGTCGGAGTAAGGGCGAGGAAAGGGGTTTTAAAGTAACGAATTTGTTTAAACCGTAATATGAGTAATAATCTTCATCGCAATTGTTCCCGCTTCGGGCAAGGTATGCGCCCCTTGAAATGAGCAAGGTATGCGCCCCTGAAATGGGCAAGGTATGCGCCCCTTGAAATGCAGGACAGACCTATTCTAGTAGAACCAGTGGCTGCCCGCTGGGTCGCTGCTAATGTGTGTAGCAGAAGTTCACCGTCCGTTTTTAATCTTCTTGTTTTGTATGTCTCTGTGTTGGGTGGTAGTACATAGAATTGTTCAATGAAACAGTTCCATTAGTCAGTCTCTAAAGAAGTGAATCGGTACCTATGCATGTTAAAGGTATTTGTTCGGTACCTGGTCAGACATATTCTCTTGGCAAGCTGACTGATGTGCTATGGACCTAGTTTGAACTCATACCGATGAGATTCGCTCAAACTATTAAGCTTACTAGAAGTTGGTGAGGCTTGTACGAAATGTACTACCTCATTGCGGCTACTTACACTAGCAGTGACTCATGGTTTAGCCACTAGTTTCCACCAGGATAGGTCTGTATCGCTTTACAGGAAAGCGCGTACTCGGCCGCGAGCACTCGGAAGGTTATAACTGCATCCGTTTAGTATGAAAAGAATCATCTTCTCACAATAAAACAATAGAAGTTGTTAAAGGAAGAAATATTCGGCCCAGTTTTGTGTGTGATGGAAGCACAGAATTTGGACGAGGCCATTCATATAATCAACTCCAATCCGTATGGCAATGGAACGGCGATTTTCACGACGAATGGAGTAACTGCCAGAAGGTGGGTGTAAAAGAATGTGAATTTTTCATAATCTTCTTCTTCTTCCTCGCGCTTGTTCCCGCCTCGCGGCAGGGTACGCGCTCCCCTGAGATACAGGTCAGACCTATCCTGGTAGAACCAGTGGCTGCCTGCTATATCACTGCTAGTGTGATTAGCAGCAGTGGGGAGAGTCAGATTCGTGCATGAGCACTACCAACATTTCTTAACCCCCTTGGTTTGGGTGGATCTGTCCGGGGTGGGAGTCGAACTCGGGACTCTTCGCACAATGGTCTATCACACTACCACTATGCCACGCCCGGAATTTTTCATAATGAGCCGTGATAAATATGTACATCAAGCAACTAAGTTACGAGGATATACGGCCGAATAGTAAAGACCAAGAGAATGTTAGAAAACTAGGGAAATTTTAAATGATTTTATAATATGAGAGAAATATTTTTTGTGAGCACTGAGAACAATGAAGTTTGTTCTAAATAGTGATAATCATTGTTTAAGCAAAAAAAGGTAATTATAGAGAAGAAAAATACTAAGTGAGTAAATAGTGGGGTTAATCAGTGCAAATTGCTTGATTGATTTTCTGTCGTGTTTCTTATTACATATTCTCACCAGAAAACCCAATTTTATTTTATAGGTTCACGAATGAGATTGACGTGGGTCAAGTGGGAATCAATGTCCCCATACCCGTCCCCCTTCCGATGTTCTCTTTCACCGGTTCACGCGGATCATTTCTAGGAGATCAAAACTTCTATGGAAAAGTTAGTACACTCTTTCTCCCAGTATTATAACTTCGGCACTTTTCTAGATCTTTGTATGCTACTCTCCCCTCCTCTCCCCTGCATTTTGCTGCACGATTTTGCTCCCGTCTTTAAAATTTTCTCTTTTTTCTCATCCCTCTCCCTCACATAATGATCTTTCTCATCCCTCTGCCACTTAGGCTTAGTAATAGTTTACGCTAACGAGGCCGTACGGCTTAGGTCGATCTTGGCGCCTTTTCTCTTTTCCTCTGCCGCGAGAGAAATATCCAGAGAAAACTCCGCCCCCCGAAGGGGCAGAGGAGCGGAGTTTGCAACGATATAAAAATAACCATAACTTCAGTAATCTGAAATGAGTCCTTTTAAGGCTGGACTCAATTTCTACACACAGTGGAAGACAGTCACCCAGTTCTGGCGCAGTGATGATGCGCCCGCAGATTCCAAGCCTCAGACTGCCTTCCCCCAGCTGAAATAAATTCTGATGTGGTAGAATGCTTTAAGACCATTAAAGAGATTAAGAACATGATTATTTGTTGACTTATGTTCTGGGCGACTCATTCCGGTGCATGTTCAATATCATTGCGAACATATTATACAAACAATAAAGCAGGATTTCAGTTAAATCCCTATTCGTGGTTTTTTGTACTCAGTAGTTTCTCAGGGGTAAGCCTGAGATGACAACTAAAAAAAACTGAGTAAGAGTTGATGTTGACAGTTCCGAAAATGAGTCTGAGTTATATATCCAGAAAGTTCGCATAAAAGTAGAAGTCATCGCTTTTTGAACGCGGAAAGTAGTAGGTTTGAAGCTTTGAAGTTCAAATACTGATGACTACAACCAAGCGTTTCGAAGAGTTGAGTCATTAGTATGAATATTCTAGGGTTACACGACGTTAACCCTGTAACAGATGTGGGTACTGTTTATCTGATTCGACGATTTGAATCTGTTCAATGAGTCGTGTGTCTGCTACTTTTGGTAATTTCTTTGAGTATATCAGAATTGTTTTCGTGTCATGATGAAATTATAATAATTTAGCTCGTTGAGCTTGAATGAAGTTGAGTAGTAAGAGAGTGAATAACTTGTCTTACAATAACTTATCATCTTAGTAAAGTCATTTAGCCGAAAACTTCTTTACGAATTGCGAGTACTTTGAGAGAGAACTGATAAAATATGCTTACAATCAGTGAGTAAATGACAAGCTTATTCGCCCAAATAACATGTTGCCTCATCAATATACAGATAAGATCTTGATACAATCAATATCGCGCAGCGGACGTTCTATAAAACATAGTTTGTGGGGTTTATATTTATAATTCAAATTTTTTGTTAGAAAGAATTTCCTTTTTATCGGCCTCATTCTAACTTTACGCTGTATATTTTCAATTCAATTTCAATTTAAACGCTTTATCAAAATCAGCAAGCCACATCGGTAATATAACATCATCGATTATGGGATCTGTTGCGACATGTGACGACTCCACTCCTCAGCGTTCTCTGCCTTCCTTGGGAATTGGGGACTAACGGCTTTGACAAAGTAGTCCCTCCATCTCATTCTTCTGTCGCTGTATATGGTTGTGTGTAAAAACCGGAACAGACGTTTGTAAAACGTAGCTAAGTCATATACTAATAAAACTGATTCACGCGACTTTGTTGGAGTAACGCATGAGTAAAATCAAGTCATGAAGCTGAAAGAAAAATTGGAAGAAGCGTAAGACGAGATAGCATCCCAGGTAAACAATGGCAACCTTGTTATGAAAGACAATGATAATTTTGAGATTAACGGAGAAACGGTGATTTTAAGTAATTTTTGGCATAATTCCTCATCAACCTTTTTTCACAATATTTAATCATCGAGAGTGAGATACAAAGTTTTTTTTCCATTCTTGGAAACAATCAGGAAGAATATTCAAGTCTTTATTACTTCATTTTTTACATCTGTGTGCCGAAAAATTAAAGTTGCAGTTCCGTGTGCATAAATTAGAAGAAAAGACAGTGAAGCGAGATAACAACTTCGTCTCAGTCGAGATGAAACCCCGCCAGAACTGTTTCAATTCAAAGCGCCTAAGAACAATTCCGAATAAAATGTGCTCAAGAATATCAATCCATTTCGAAGCCGAAGATATGATTTGAAATTGAAAACACAAAAAACTCCCTCAATCAAATTCAAAAACGAAGATTGACAGAATCGTTTGAAATTGATGGAGAATTGTCATAATCATTTGAAATTTATCGATAAGTAACATTATTCCGTCTATTTTAAAAACTCAATAGACGAAACTAGACAACGCAATTTTTTTCAATACAATGGATTTTCGATCCAAAACTCAACAATCGTAAGATCATGCATGTTTTTCGGTCCTTCGGCATCATCAAAAGTTTCTTTCCTTTCTCCAGATCTTGAATTGGTAGAGAAACTCATTCAACTATGTAGAAGATTCAATTCGACATTCACATTTTAGACAAGGATAACTTTGCATGATAATAGTTTCCAAACAAAAATCAACAGCTCAAAGCACATAACTAAAGTTATATAAAAGCTTATTCACCTAAATTTTTTTGATGAATAACTAATAAAGCGAAACATCTCGGCAGGCAAAACTTTTCAGCGCAAAAAGTCGAGACTCGTAAGAAACTATAAACACATCTCGGATTTTTGTATCTTAAAGAGCGTTTTTTGTTATGTTTCGTAAATAGAAGAACCTTCAGAAACTCCTGAATTTGATCGTGAAAATAGTTTTCGAGTTTTAAATGCAATAAGGAGATTAATTATGAAAGGATTTTATGAGCATTTTTGAAACTACTCCAAAATGACACGTACGGCAGGATTGAGCTTTGAACTTCTACCAAAAATGTTTGGATCGATACGATCGAGTCTGGGCCGAAATCGCAGCCAAAAACTTATTCACAAGTACCCCGGTTTTCAGTAAATAACGACTATATTCTCGAGTTTATTTCGTCACTTCTTGAAGATTTTAGTCCACTTAGAGAGCATCTGAGGAAAGAGTTGTACATGCAAGTCATTGTTTTCCGTTGTTGGGGAGTAGTCGTTGATGAGCAAATAGGGAACCTGTAGGTATATTTACATTAGACGTTTTTCATCGTCCGAAGAGTCACTCAGTAAGAATTATCAGCTATCATGGGAAGTATCACAATAGGATATTCAGAGAGTTGAAAAGTTTTAGAAAAGTAATTGTCGAAAGTTGTTCCGCAGAGACGAGAACAGGGTCAGCAGAAAAAGCTGCATTATGCCTAGAGTGTTTCCATGGATGTAAAACGTCAAACAGAAGAGACGACCAACTTTAGGCGTTAGTTGGAAGGATGGCTTCCATGTTTTGCTTTAATTTTTCAGTTTTTCAACTCACGACTTCATTACTTATCGATTTAATAGCTAAACTCGCCTCAACAATCGGTTGCGGCTGCACAGACAGTGTTTTCTGTGCAGCAAGACGCTGCAAGTGAACACCGCGTTCCGTTTCATAACAGTGTCTGAAAGGAGCTTCCAACTAATTTGAAATATTGATTTAAAAAAATCATATAATTGGGCTTGAAGTAAATCAAAAATGAAGTAGACTTTGATTATGAGAAGAGTTCAAATATGATGAAAGTAAATGAATGATGAATGAATACAATTCGCCTAAGAAATCGGATCGAGAAGATAGGAGATTATGATGTGTTCCTATTCCGTTACTTGTATTCGATAGATAGGAGATTATGATGTGTTCCTATTCCGTTACTTGTATTCGATAGATAGGAGATTATGATGTGTTCCTATTCCGTTACTTGTATTCGATAGATAGGAGATTATGATGTGTTCCTATTCCGTTACTTGTATTCGATAGATAGGAGATTATGATGTGTTCCTATTCCGTTACTTGTATTCGATAGATAGGAGATTATGATGTGTTCCTATTCCGTTACTTGTATTCGATAGCAATTAAATTACGATTTCGGTTTTTTTATAACTAGGATTTGGCATACACATATCTTTGCTTTTATTATGTAATGATCGTTATTTTTTCAAAAAGCTGAACCAGTCAATCAATGATTTTCAGTGATTCGTGGACATCTTCAGTGGTTAAACAGCTCACAATACTCGCATTATTTTCTGCTTGGAAGGCATTTTCCGATTTTTATCACACGCTCCCGATTTCTCTCTAAAGTCGTTCTCTCTTGATGAATGTATTTTGATCTACACATTGTTTCTGCGGTTGCTTCCAACTTCAAGTAAGTTACCTGATCTCTCGTTGGTGACTTCTGATAAAAGCGGAGCAGGCATCCATTGCGTGTTCTACTGAGCCCTCGAAGATGTGTTTCTCGAAGCAGACGATGAAAGGAAGAGCTCCCTTGACCTTAATTGCAATTCGACATTGAGGCGTTCTGAATATTTTTTAGGAGATGCCTCTGATGGCAATGGAGTTAAGAAGCAGATTCAGAGATACTCAGAGAGAGAGAGAGAGAGAAAAACAGAGAGAAAAAATAGTGTTAGAGAGAAAAACAGACACAGAAAAAATATTGAGAGAAAGAGGGACAGAGAGATAAAGATATAGAAAAAAATATATTCAAGGTGGATTAACATTATGGTAGTAAAATAGTTTTTGAAGATCGATTAATTGTAATCTCCCGCTTTCTGTAGTTTTTTTTGAAAAGCACCGAAAACAAATTTTGTATTCTATATGTACAGTACCGCTCAAAATGTTATCATATACTGAATTATTGAACATAATTTGAATGAAGCTCAAATTTTCACATTCTTTCACTCTTATATCGATTTCCAACAGTTCCAACCATAACTTGAAACAAAAATTGTATGAAGTAAGTTCGCAAAACAAAAAATAATAATAATAAAAATTATGGAGAAAAAAAAGCTTCTTGCATGATTTTACTTGTATTTGTATTTCCAACAGTTCAAACACTAAGTTCGAAAAAACTATTCCTATGTCCAACAGTTCAAACAATGACTTGAAACAGAACTTGTATGAACTAAGTTCGAAAAAACTCAACAAAAAATCATGGAGAACAAACTGAAAAATAAAAGGTATACCAATTTTGATGTATTTTCTGGAGATAATTAATAATTTTCTATAAAAGATGTCCGGTACGATACAGACGCCCAACAAAACTTTTGCGGAAATTTGAGCTTTGAATGTTATCTTTGAAAAAAGTTATGTTCATTAATCTATGATAACATTTTGAGCGGTACTGTATGTTATTCATATTGAGCTAAGGGCTAATTAATTCAATTCAATTTCGAATTTTACTGTTCAATCAATGGTTTTTTCTGAAAGCAATATGAGCATTCAGACTCCTCCTGATCAGGCGTTAAATGCGACCGGTCTAAGGCATGTTTGTACGCGCCGAGCAAGTTTGAAAAGAAATGGGGAGAGGCAAAAGAGTGGAAGAGAAGTAGTGTTTTAGTAAAATATAACGAAAAAGAAGAGAATGTAGATTATTTTCGGTGCGACCATTTGTGCGCCAACATAGCTGGTCCTGTAACTATTTAACCCCGGCTCCTGATCCCGGTGAGAGTGAGTAAATCAAACCTGTAGCACATCCAACACACAAGATTGTAGTCTGTTTGCATCGCACTCCTTTACGCCGTGATTGCACGAGAAAGAACCGTCCTGGATAAAGAATTCAAATTTTATTGATTGATTTCTCTGTCGTCAAAGGATAACTGGATCGGCGCAATCACTTACATGGTGCTCCGAGAGTAAATTAGTTGTAAAAGTTTGGGAAAAGTATTGATCAACTGCCAAATAGCACTTTTTTCGGAACTGCTTAGCGTTTCAAACCGGTGAATCAGAACGTTTCCTAGCTCATTTAACATCACAAGGACGACCACGGAGAAAACAAGGCAAGCAAATGAGAAGGAAAGGGATCGAATGACAAATAGTGAGTCGAATTTTTTTCTTACGAGTTTTTTTTTAGGGTGCAAGAAAAAGGTACAGACGCCCGCCGAAAAATTTTTCACATAAGGGTCCCCCCTTATGATTTGGAAAAACAGAGGCCCACCGACAGAAGGTCTGGTATGACTATTTAACCCTCTTACGACTCGTTTCCTGCCATTCTATTACTTTTCCGACTCGTTTCCTGCCATTCTATTACTTTTCCGCTCGAATTACTCATTTCAATGATGTTATTAAGCATTGACCACTCCTTTCTTCCTTCCTATAATCTGCTTGGGATTCTAAACATGTCAGTCCAATAATATTTTGTTAGGAATTTCAAACTGGTGAGTACAAACACATCCTACGTCATTGGGAAGTCATTAAATTAAGCTAGAGGAAAACAAAGTAATTGAGAAAAGAAAGTGAGAGCGAAGAACAGAAACTAATTGTAGGTTGAAATGTTTTGGACAAGTTTTGTGCTTGATTATTGTTCTAGGAATTATCATACTAATGCGGCTGTTCTACTCATTAGATACAATCAATCCATCTGTCTCTTATTCCTATTCTACTATTTCATCATGTGTATCTCTTCCAAGGTTATCATCACTAAATCTGATTGCGTCACGTTTGTTATTCTCTCTCAATGTTTTACTTTGTTATTCTTGTTTTGATATCTCTAATCCCATCGAGACGCGGCGAGTTGTGAGCGTGGGAGGAAAATTCGGGCAAAGCTTTGAAGTATAAAAAATGGGATAACGAAAAAGAAATCAGAACAAAAGCCGTCGACGTAGACAGGGAAGCAAAGCAGAAGTGATAAATTGGTGATAGGAACCAAAACAAAAGATAGCAACCTATGAGAAGAGAATTAGGTCCTCTGGTGATCTTTGTGTGTTTGTCGAACAAAATTGCAGGCATGCTAGGTTTTCGAGTACTTAAATAGAGTAGTTGGGAATGTAGAATACTCAGAAGAAAAAAACAAAGAATAAAATAAAACTAGTTAGACAAATATTAATAAAAACCGCTTCTTGATGGGCTTAGGGGTGAGATTTTACTGAACAGTTAAAAAGTTTGTGAAAACTAATTTGCATAGAATGTTCGATGCAAGAATAAATAGAAAAGGAAAAATAACAGAAGGAAAATTGGGCAATGTTTCAACAAACAATGAGTAAAAAATAAAGAAATGCGGACAAACACACCGGCAGAAAAAAAGGGGGAAATGATTAGTAAATTATCTGCCGCGACATTAATCTCTAAACGATGAGATCATCGCGCCGATGATCTCATCGTTTAGAGATTAATGTCGCGGCAGGTTATTATCAAATTATCAGTTATAAAATGGGTTGAACTTTTCAACGAATAAGAAAAGAGAAAAATTGAAGAATACATATTTGAAAAATTACTAAAATAATCAAATTAACGATGTGAAAACTGAGACAAATAGTAGATGAATTAATAAGGGTACAATACTAGATGTTTTCCTTTATATAGCCATATAATGCGGGAAAGTAAGATTTCTGATATATCGTAGAACTGACATGCGAAAACTTCGAATTGCCCCATGGCACCATCTCCAGCTCGAACTGGTCCCGATGTTGACCAAATACACTTCCTAGTTGGTTAGCAATGAATCTGCGCAGCATGGTTAATGTATAACTTCGTAATGAATTACTGTATCATTTTGAAATGAATCACTGTAGTTTGAAGGCAGTGACGCCTGCTTAAGACGACGAGTGATTGAACCATTGCACGGAAAAAATACGCTTTGCTTCATCAGCATGCGTGACTGAGAGATCAAGGCAACTGAGCTTTTGATATAGCACTACGGCACGAAATAGCGAAGTGTCACCGTGTAGTCATGGTAACGCGCGCTTCCGGTTAGAGAAGAGATGGCTGGGTTTGATCCCGCCCGGTGAAATAGCTTTTTCCGTGCGATGGTTCAACCTATTATCCTTCGTTGTATTTACTTCACAAATAATTTCTAAATCCACTTCACGATTTAGGTGAGAATTTTTTGAACTTGACTGAAAAATCGATTATTTGTTAGCTCTTACATGTTTTTACGGAAATATTCTTGAATTTCATCAGAGAACCTTTCCAAGAAGCGCCTCAATGTGCTCACTGGGGCAATCGATCTTCATAATAAGTTTACAATCAGTTAAAATGATGATGTCAAAATGTTTTTTTGGCTGGAAAATTTTTCCTGACAAGCTATCTCAGATGAGTTTCTTTTCGGGATCAGTCGAAGAACAAAAGCCTGATGTTACGTCAGAACTGAGTGCATAGAGTTTAGTTGGTGAAGTTGAAGATGATGACATGTCTCACCTCTGACAGAAGGGACAGAGGGCCTCGTAGATGAGAGTGATCTTGACAGGCCGCCCCTTCCTCTTTAAGCTGTTGCACTGCTTCTCTACTCCGCAAGCCATCGCTGACTGATAACAAAAAACTGATTATTGCAGCTAGCATCGGACACTTCCATCTATACTTATACATTTAGTTTTAGTTACATACATATGTACATACATAAAACTTTGCCTTGATAGTTATGAACTTAGTTACACATTCTATAATCTAATTTTGTAGTCATAAACAAGTATAACATAAAAACACTACTCAAAAAAGGCCCAAGGGTCTAAGTAACAGAACGGAATGAAAAGCAATGACCAAAAATTAGCGCCGCAGCTTTATGAGAGCTACAGAAAAGGATAACTCATACGGCAACGAACCTCGCGCGAGTCACACCACAGATCAGGCGGTAGATCACAGGTTCCCGTGGCAGTGGAGCTGCTTGAGGCGGGCGGATGCACCGGCTCTGTCGTACTGAATCATTTTACTATCTTTATCATTTATTTGACAAATTCTTCAAAAAATTTTTAGGATTTTGTTGAATACCATGTCACTATAAACTTCAAATTCTCAGGGGGGAACTCGCCAGTTTTCAAGAATAGTTTTTTTAAAAATATCATTAATAATATTTGGGATCTGCTGTAAACCTAGATGAGTCCTGCGTCTCTAACATTCGGCAAAATGCCAAAAACTGAAAACGCTCACATAACATCTTTCATACGGTCTCGTCCCTAAGCCGTACGGCCTCGCTAGCTTAACCTTTGCTTAAGAAGAAGAAATTAAGAAAAGTACCCCAAAAACTTCTGTTATTGAGTTTTTGAATCAAAGGCTGACTTGTACAAAGAGTTTTGAATGATGGTGTCAAAGAAAAGAATGCGAGTTAAGACATCACGAAGAGACAACAGACAAGATAAGAGAAAACTCTACACTTTTTGACGTTGCACTACAACTAAACTTCGAGCAGAGCCGATATTTGTATTTTAAAATTAAAAAGATTCTACTTTAGGAATTCAAAAATTATGCAAAAAATGCGTCCCCCGTTTCTTAATCGTGTAAAAAACCTACCTTTTTGACAGTAAAGTCTGTTTTCCGATTTCTGATTTCTTCTGTCAGTATACTCCAAGAACTTACTAGTGATTCCTAGGGTTGTAGATGGTTGCGGCGGGAATGGGTCTTGGCATTGGGGCGTGAGTTGGAGTAGAAGTTTGATGAGCATGCTGGAAGAAATTCAGATGTGTAAAACACAATTTTATTGAATTGTATTAGAAATAAATTAGTTTTTAACATAATTGAAAGTCGCAAAAAAGGTTTAAATTTTTTTCTAAAAAGTGACAGACACAGAAAATATTCAAGCACAGTTAAAACATCTGCTTAGGTTTTTCAAATATCTCGGAAAGACTGAATATCTGCATAGTTCCAGTTAAAAATGAAAGCTGGTTAAAAGTTTCAAGGTTTCAATCTGAGAAGTTTATCCGAATTTCTAATTTTCAACAGTTTAAATTTTCTCCTAAATTTCTCCTTTTTTTCTCTCCTAAATGTAGGTTTTAAATGACCTATTGTAATAAAAAAGGTTCTGAAATTTTTCTTTGCTTGTTTGTGCACAGGGTTGTCCAACCAGTTGCAGCCGAATAAACACTCTTACCTGTGACCGAGTACGCAGTTGATGCTCCCTGTGCGACCGCTCTCTCTGCTGCCGCAATTGCTCTGCAATTTGAGAGGATCAAGTAAAAATCAAGTATTTAAGTGACTAAATAATATTCAAAGTAACAAATTATTTTCAATCTGCTATACTATTCCCATAAGATGTTTCAGTTTCTCTGCCGCTCACTCAATATAACTCAGTCCATCAACGATTGCAACTATAACATTGAACCTAATGCTTTAATGGTTCAAGACTTAACATGATACTATCACAGGAATAAAGCTTGCCCGTAGGGCGGGATTGAACTCGGCTGCATCTCTCTTGCCCGCAGTGAGCGCGTTACCAATCTACTAGTACATACAGGGGTACGTTGCTAGCCCATGCAATTGTGCCACTTGAGAAAAAATTAAGTTGTTCCCTCAATCACGCTTGCTCATGACGCATAACACTTTTTGAAACAGCTCTGGTTAAAAACATTATAGAGACAACTCTGAGAACATTCGGTATTCCAAGGAACCTAACGGTGGTTGATGAAGAAGTATGCATGCATGCTCTTTCCCCCGGAACGGCTGCGATGTAACGTCCATAAATAACCCTGGCGTAATGTTTTTGTTCTTCGTCCTACTCGAATGGCCGCTTTGTAACAACGCCCAACAGATCTCAGTTTAAAAAATACCATCTTATATTGTCGCCTGAAGCCTCTGCAACCCTCGCTCCCCATAAGATTCCATCTTCTCAAAAACCCTATTATGCTCTATCATAAATTGTGTGATAAAACAATTCAATCTTTCAGAAAAAAATGTATTCCAAAGACCTTCAGCGTGTTCTTGTTGCATTTTTGTCTCTGCCTCTGCTCGCTTGCGTTCCGCGGCTTCCCTCAGCAGCTGCATACAAACTCATATTATTCTCTCGCTACTGCAAACAAACTCATATCTTCTCTTAGCAGATGCAGACAAACTCATATCGATCCTCCCAGCTCCAGAAAAACTCATATAATTTAATTTTCTCCAGGAGTTGCACGCATTTTTATATTATTCCCTCAGAAGCTGCAGACAAACTCATTTCATTTCCCCAGTAGCTGGAGACAAACTTGAACCATTTCCTTAGCTCACAGATAAACTCATATCTTTTCCCTAAGCATCTGCAGACGAACTAAAATCATTTCCACAGCGACTGCGTACAAGAATATAACATTCTCTTAGTAGCTGCAGCCAAATTCATGCCATTCCTTTGACAGCTACAGACAAACACCTATCATTCCCTTAGCAGCTGAAGACAAACTCATATAATTAGCTTAGCAGCTGCATAAAAAGCACTGCGAGTCCAATGTTCTAGTCGTATCATCTTTTGCCTCTTCCGAATTTTGCGAGTTTCTGTTTTCATTTCAAAAACAAACCCTTACGTGAAATAACTTCATAAACAGCCAGCAACCTGTGGGCTTCTGTGGGGGGAATTTTTTTAGTTTTGAACGAGCCTCTGTGTCCTTTTCGGATGCATCGAAACACCCCTGCACAGCCCTTGGCTGCCGTTTTCTTCACACTGCACGTGTCCTTCACTCATATCATCCACACAAAGATCCTCTCAGATTTCCAGATGGACAGCTAGGCTTTTCTTTCTCTCTTCTTCCCACTATCCATATCTCATATCTCTATAGAGTTCTTCTCTTGCACTTTGCTTCCAGCGCTCTTTGCTTCTGACTCTTGTTTGTTTTTTTTTGTTGCATAAAGGGGGGAAGCTCTCCAGCTATTATTTGAGCGTATTCATAATACGTGCCATGATATCGGACAGGTACACTTCCCTTCCTCTGCCTCTGCTCTTTTGACCTGCTATCCCTAACAACTATCGCTCTTCTCTATATCTTCTCCATTCCTCCTTCTTCGTTCAGCTCGCTTGGCGCTGACTTAACATCTATTCTTCTCCTCAACTTTGTCTCACAAGGCTACTTAGTCATAACTTCTGTTTCGGTCAACTACAAGTGTTCTCTGCTCTCTTCAACGATGTCACGAAAGTTCTCGCTGTTAAACGGATCAGAAAAAAACACTTGAAAGGTAACCAAACACCGGAAAAAGATAATCGACGGCAGGAATGGGATAACGGCCGTTCAAAAGTCCACGGCACACATACAAGAAAGGAATCGGAATGATTACTCAAACCTAGTATGTTCCAAGCAAATCTCACACTCCTCTTGTGCTTCTGGGCACGCTATTACTAAATGCGGATACTGGAAATAGTATTTTGATAAGAATTATATTAACATAAAAATGAAAATCGATAAATATCAATGATTAATTAATTTCTAGACACAAAGTGCAAAACGTCCGAAGTATTCGTAGGGAATTACGGAACTGGTGAGTACAGCTTGATGGAAGCAGAGTGTGAGTTGTGTTGATTGTAGTCTGTTTTAGAACAGATGATTGTTTTTGAAACATCAACCTCGCTTTTTCTTTCTATGTATGTTCCATCTGTGTCAATCTACGTTCAACATTCTACTTCATATAAGAATGAATGAATGAAGAAAGTTATAGTTTAAAAGAAGTATAACTTGCCTTCTTCCTCTCAAGCTCCGCGTGATGTTCCGCGATCCTCTTCCGCTCGCTCACGACGATCATCTTCTTCCGCTCTAACTCATCGCGCTGACTTTGTTCCTGATAAGATTGAAAAAAGATGATGTACAATCATACAAAAAATTTGTGATACGCACTTTTCCTTCCATTCCTCTGTTAACTCGTTTAATCTTTCAAATGTTCAAATTATTCTTCCAAATGTACTCGTTCAAATGCGCTAATTTTCATGTTCGATTTCAAACGTAGTCAAATTGCTACTTTGATCTACCTCCTCTCGGAAAATGTCTTCACAAAAAAAAACAAAAAAGACTTCAGACTATGTATTAGTCACTTTATAACAATTTTCTTTTCAAATGGAGTCTTCAGCTCATCCAAGTTTAGTAGGCAACGGTAAATATTTAAATTATTCACACTAATCGTTCGATTATCAAAGGCTTACTTTAAACTTGAATGAACCTCACCTGGTGCTTCACAGTCCTATCATTCGCATGTCTTTGATGATGAGCTTTTTGCACAGTAACAATTGAGCTTGCTGTCGGCACATAATTCGACGTCTTAAAAAACAGTTTAACTGTTTGAAAAAACTTCCTAAAATTTAATAAATTGACTTTTAAAAACTTACTTTGGTGACTTCTGAAAACTGGCAACTTCAGAAGTATGCTTCGGAAAAATTAGCGGCAAAACCTGTCTATTGTGTGGCCTTCCGTGATGATGGGAAGGATTCCTCGTGTGAGAAGGGGTTCTGGCAGGAGACCCCGGACTTCTCCTGGGAGCCGCTGAAGGGAGAGAACGTTGAATTTGAGAAGTAGATGAATGATATCCTGGTTGGTGAGTCTGGTAGACATGAATGGGTGGATAGGAAGGGTGGACTGTGGATGAGTGGTGTGTGGCATGTGAAACGTGCGCCGAACGCTCGTCAACGACTGCCTCATTACGATTCCGGTCCTGTAACATTCAGGTTGATGATTTAACTACCAATCAGACAAAATATGGTCCGTGGGGCGAGCTCGAACCCAGTCAGCCCTCAAAATCTATCTCTTTCCGGAAGTGCCACCGCGTTACGATTTGCGTTTATAGATTTACAATTGTTCGGAGGTGTCCGGATGGAAAAAAAAAACGTTATTTTTTCTTTCCAGAAACTCGAAGAAGAAATAAATTTGAGGCAAAACTTTGGAAAAGTCTAAGTAGATTGGAACACAAATGTATTTTTCAAAACAACAAAGCTGAATTTTGATTTTTCGTACTGGTTACTTCTGGAAAAATTGTAAAGAGGTCATAAACGGTTGAAAGATATCAGTTTATCTTATCTTATAATTTTCCTAATCATAACTTTTTTATTTACATCAGGTATTTCTTGCAACTTTTCAATACCAATTTTTTGGAATAGAAAAACGAGCTACGTCAGTTTTCGAAAAAAAAACTTTGAACTTCAATTCAGACTAATACAATGACGATAGACAGCTTTTTGGGCAAGATGTTACAAATTTAGAAAATTTAAATGTTTCGAGAGGACAATATAAAAGTAATTAAACACTTAATTTGTTAGAACATAAGTAGATCTCTCGAGTTGCTTATCACGATCTACCGCATACCCGAACAGCTAATCACTCTTAATAAATCTTTTTTTACGACCAATCCGAATACAAAGGAGAAATCAGTTGCTGATAACAGTTCGACGCACAATGTAGTTCACTGCAAAACTGATACCAATTTTATGACAGATGTATTATGACAGGGCTAATAATACTGCCCTGTGAATTCAAAGTCAATGACGAGGGAACGGCTCTTTTGCTAAACAGTTGTTATAATTATTGGCCGTTGTGGAGATTATATTGCCAATATTCCACACAAGAATTCTAGATCAGCTTTGTCTAAAGGGTTGGGGAAGGGAATTATCTGCTGTATTCGTAGGACTAACGTCGTTGTAGGCTTCTGATGCTGCCCAGAGGCTCAGAATCAAGAGAACAGTAGGCAACGGGCAAGCCATAACATGTGCCGACCACTCACTATCCCTTCGCGGACTTGCTTGCTGCTTTGAAATGTGTCAGGCAGACAGAACAGACTGGTGAAGGGTGAGACGAGGCTTCGAGTGAGAAGTAAGAGAAAAGGAGAAGCATAGAGATGGATGGCGGTGGGTAATGATTAAAAAACAGAGAGAGAGAGAGAGATAGAGAGAGAGGAGAGAGAGGAGAGAGAGGAGAGAGAGGAGAGAGAGGAGAGAGAGGAGAGAGAGGAGAGAGAGGAGAGAGAGGAGAGAGAGAGAGAGAGAGAGAGAGAGAGAGAGAGAGAGAGAGAGAGAGAGAGAGAGAGAGAGAGAAAGTGCTAGATGAAGCTTGTGGAATGATCAATGATGGAAAACAGAAAGATGCAGAGACTAAAAGGTAGAACGGAAAGAAAGAGAAATTAGGTAGAAGGCTTTACAGATAAGAGAGTGAAAAAAGAAAGTCAAAGAGAGAGAGAGAGAGATAGAAAAAACAGATAGAGAGAGATATAGATAAACAACAAAGGACAGCACAGAGAGAGAGAGAGAGAGAGAGAGAGAGAGAGAGAGAGAGAGGGAGAGAGAGAGAGAGAAAGAAAGAAAGAGAGAGAAGAGTAAAAGACTAGTGAGAAGAAAGACTTCTGCTTGATTTCTCATTATCTTGACTCTGCTAGATACCAAAAGAACAAGAGGAAAGGAACAAAATTGCGATCCAAGAGATCAAATAAGTTTTACAACATTTTCAGCGAGATAAAGAGAAAGAGAGGATGGGAAAGGGTTAGGGGTCGGTAAAGATAAGGGGAGAGTTCGGTTATTCTAAGTTAAGGAGAAAAGGTTAGGGGTCGGTAAAGATAAAGGGACACTTCGGATATTCTAAGTTAAGGAGAAAAGGTTAGGGGTCGGTAAAGATAAGGGGAGACTTCGGTTATTCTGAGTTAAGGAGAAAAGGTTAGGGGTCGGTAAAGATAAGGAGAGACTTCGGTTATTCTAAGTTAAGGAGAAAAGGTTAGGCGTCGGTAAAGATAAAGGGAGACTTCGGTTATTCTAAGTTAAGGAGAAAAGGTTAGAGGTCGGTAAAGATAAGGGGAGACTTCGGTTTTTCTAAGTTAAGGAGAAAAGGTTAGGGGTCGGTAAAGATAAGGGGAGACTTCGGTTATTCTAAGTTAAGGAGAAAAGGTTAGGGGTCGGTAAAGATAAGGGGAGACTTCGGTTATTCTAAGTTAAGGAGAAAAGGTTAGGGTTCGGTAAAGATAAGGGGAGACTTCGGTTATTCTAAGTTAAGGAGAAAAGGTTAGGGGTCGGTAAAGATAAGGGGAGACTTCGGTTTTTCTAAGTTAACGAGAAAAGGTTAGGGGTCGGTAAAGATAAGGGGAGACTTCGGTTATTCTAAGTTAAGGAGAAAAGGTTAGGGGTCGGTAAAGATAAGGGGAGACTTCGGTTATTCTAAGTTAAGGAGAAAAGGTTAGGGGTCGGTAAAGATAAGGGGAGACTTCGGTTATTCTAAGTTAAGGAGAAAAGGTTAGGGTTCGGTAAAGATAAGGGGAGACTTCGGTTATTCTAAGTTAAGGAGAAAAGGTTAGGGGTCGGTAAAGATAAGGGGAGACTTCGGTTTTTCTAAGTTAACGAGAAAAGGTTAGGGGTCGGTAAAGATAAGGGGAGACTTCGGTTATTCTAAGTTAAGGAGAAAAGGTTAGGGGTCGGTAAAGATAAGGGGAGACTTCGGTTTTTCTAAGTTAAGAAGAAAAGGTTAGGGGTCGGTAAAGATAAGGGGAGACTTCGGTTATTCTAAGTTAAGGAGAAAAGGTTAGGGGTCGGTAAAGATAAGGGGAGACTTCGGTTATTCTAAGTTAAGGAGAAAAGGTTAGGGGTCGGTAAAGATGAGGGGAGACTTCGGTTATTCTAAGTTAAGGAGAAAAGGTTATGGGTCGGTAAAGATAAGGGGATACTTCGGTTATGATAAGTTATGGAGCGGTGCATCTTTCAAAAGCGTTGAGAAAAAAAGTGGAACGTTTGGTGCTTAGTACGGTTGCTAATAATGTAGAGTGAGAAGTTTTCTTGAGAAGGAAAAATAAAAGGTTTGATTTTGACTAGTGGAGGAACTGGATTTGGCTAAGGTCTGGTGCTGGAAATAAGGAACCGCGTTGAAAAAAAATGTAATGTCTGAAAAGATGTGTACAACGTAAGTTGCCAGTTTTAAGCAGTGTTTTATGAAAAACTTGATGTTTGAAGCAGAAAAGAACTTAGCTTGCTAAGTCATTGCATTATTACATTTTACTACACATACCAATATATACATATTTTCCCTCCGAAAACTTCTTTACGATTTTGAAGTTTTCAAGTCCTTTTTATACGTTCCATCCCACTCTTATGCTCTCATATCACTTTCCACAAATTTTTATTAATATTTAAACTGAACGTATCCAAGATGTGCTTTTCTACATTATTATACATATTTCAAATAATTTCAAATAACTTTATCCACCAAAGGATGAGTTGTCAAGACTCATCTACTGACATGGGGAGTATCACAGCAAGATAATATCCAATTTAAAAAGAAAACACTGCGTAGCATTTTGTCGAGACTTGTTTAGTAGAGCATAGGGGATTATGAGACGAGTTTGGGTCATCCGGACGACAAGAATCCTTATTTTATCGGATCTGAACGTTTGGTAGAAAAGACGACCATCTTTGAAGAGTTAAAATGAGGAGAATATCTATCTCTCTTTCAAAAGATGACACTGCCTCTGACTGATTCTTCCACACTATATTTTTATATTATCACTCTCCCTTTTTCACGTTGAAATCTCGCTCTATAATTCTAGCTTTTCTTCTCTATATCTTGGCTTCTCTTTTCTATAATTCTGGCTTCTCTTTTCTATAATTCTGGCTTCTCTTTTCTATAATTCTGGCTTCTCTTTTCTATAATTCTGGCTTCTCTTTTCTATAATTCTGGCTTCTCTTTTCTATAATTCTGGCTTCTCTTTTCTATAATTCTGGCTTCTCTTTTCTATAATTCTGGCTTCTCTTCTCTATAATTATAGTTTCTCTCCTCTATAACTTGGCTTCTCTTTCTCATTATTTCTTACTTGCTCTCTCTCTCTCTTTTTATTGTTTTCTTGCTATACCTCTCTTCCTCTCTAAATTTCATCTTATCTCTTTCTTTATTCTCTCGGTTTTTGTCTCACTTTCTTTATCCAGAGATGATTCTCTTTGCCGTCACATCTGGTTAAGGAAGGTCCTAACTGCTATACAACGCACGGTGGTCATCTGCGGAGAAGGCCATTCAACTGACTATTTATATGTCTCCTTCATATCTTCGAGACACAAATTCAGACGCAAAAAAGTGCACATTGCACTTTTAATCCAATTCATACGAGAGATCTCTTCTAAAAACTGTAAAACTGGAGTCAAGTTTTTTTCGTCCTCGTTCATGAACAGGACCTAACAAGGACCTAAAAAGGGTCAAGGACCTAACAGAACAGACTGAATGGATCGACATACAATACGCTATAATATGATTGGAAAACTTAAAAAAGAAATATAACTTTGAAATGTTTCACCACGTTTCTATCAACCCATATACCTAACGAAGACATGGCTCAACATTGTTTGAGGTTAAGAAGATACTTAAACCTCAAAGGGTTATCGAAAACTTAAAGTTTTCAGCCAGTTTGCTTCCTTAGCCGACTTAATGTTATAAGTGAACAGAACTTGAATGTCCTATGCTGGAAAATCTTAACGTGACAAAAAACTATTTGTCTACTTATGGCTTCTCATCGCTTTTTGCTCAAATCCTTGGGAAATTTTTTTGTTGAATACTTAATTTTTTTAAAAACTTTTGATATGTAGGAAGCACTAAGGTTGGGAAGTTCTTAAGCTTTCTTTATTCTCATATTCCTTCTCATATTCATTCATAAGACAAATTAGTAAACTAAAAGTGTTGCATGAAATCCTTCAAGACTTTGTGAAAGTTTTTTCCAACAATCACTTTACTTTATCATTATTTCTCAAACTAGCGAGGTGTGAAAAAAAGTTAGACATATGATTTTGGTTTCGTATTTTGTCAGCTTAGCGAGTGAGAATCAGAACTGGGTGGAAAGGTACGGGGAAAAGTCTCAATAGATCACCCCCAGCATCTTTCTCTTTCTCAGACTTTTCTCGCAAATGTATCTGGTCATGAGACTCTCTAAACCCCTGAACTACATATGCATGTTGTACAGATAAGGGTGAAAACGCGAAAAAGGGCAGAGATAGATAAATATTAGGATAGTGACGAGTCCTCGTTTCGTTAGAGAGCTCAGCCACTAAGACTCCCATCAAGGCTCGTGGTGTGATAAAACAGCCACACGTTTAAAATCACGAGAGTAGTCGAACAAGATACTGTCGAGAGTAACAGTTTCCCAAAACACATTTCCACACGTACCGTTTGGAACTCTTCGTAGAATGAATTAATGAGAAATCCTTTTAAAAAATGATATTTAAATCAAAGAAAATTTTGGAATTAAAGTAGAGTATCGGTAGACGGTATTTTGTGTTGGTCACATTGAGATCAATTGCTTAGCAGTAAATTATTAATTTTTGATCAGTCGTAATCACAATAATCTTCCGTATAACAACTACCAAAATTGAGTATGTGAAGTAATATGCTATTTTTCTCAGAACCTGATAACAATTTTTCAAAAGCCTGTTGAGAATAATTTATTCTTGATAAAAAAATTCAAAGTTCATAAGCATGAAGCTTCTTTAAAGATGTTTACCCAGTACGATTCCATACCTTAAGCAGCTCCAAATGACCGAATCTTCGACAAAAGTTTTTTAAACATTGTTAGTTGTATGGACGTTAAAATTTGCATTTCATCGTTTGCGTGTGTAGCTCAGTCGGTAAGAACCGCAAAGCGAAGCCCTTGGGTTGGATACATCCCACCACACGATTTTTGCATTTGTTTTGTTGTTCTACACGTTTTATCTGCTTAACCATGAAAGAGCATGAGTCCTATACGAAAATAATTTTTTTCTTCATTTATTCAATTTCAACAAGACGACAGTTTGAAAAAAAGGGTTTTTTTGCTACTCAAAACAATCTAGCTCAAAAATTTTTGCTACTAAAAAACTTTTTGCTGAAGGGTTTTTTGCAACTCAAAAGAGGGGTTTTTTGCTAGTCAAAACAACCTAGCTCAAAAAATTAGGAAATTCTAACCTTGATGGTCAGGCGGTAAGGACGAAGGGTGTCATGAATTTGGTCTTTTAAGGGACTCAGGCTCATATTAATGCCTCTTGTAGTGTTGCAATCATAATCGATGTAGATTCTGATTGATTACTGGAACATACCCTTTGAAGCCGAGTATCTCTGGTGCCTTGCATCAACCCATCGTAAACGCTTTTTCAGGAAAAAAAGAGATCATTTCTGTCAATGATATTGATTGACGCCGGTAACGAAGGAGCAGATGGGTTCGGATGGTTAACAACGATCCTTTTTTCTCGGAATGGGATCCATCGAATATGCGCAGCATTCCTTTAAAAGTTTTCGTTTGTTGTTCTCACACTTCAAAGATTCTCGTTATATAATTGCTCTGAGCAAGTTCAACAAGAATTGACCAGTATGAGGCTCAATTGACCAAGGAGAATTTCAAGCATCGCATTTGCTTTTCAATGGGCAATATAAGAGTATGTACCTGTGGGATAGTCTATCCGTTCTCATTCATTCTTCATTTCCATGTACATTTCTCATTCATTCTTCATTTCCATGTACATTTCTCATTCATTCTTCATTTCCATGTACATTTCTCATTCATTCTTCATTTCCATGTACATTTCTCATTCATTCTTCATTTCCATGTACATTTCTCATTCATTCTTCATTTCCATGTTCATTTCTCATTCATTCTTCATTTCCATGTACATTTCTCATTCATTCTTCATTTCCATGTACATTTCTCATTCATTCTTCATTTCCATGTACATTTCTCATTCATTCTTCATTTCCATGTACATTTCTCATTCATTCTTCATTTCCATGTACATTTCTCATTCATTCTTCATTTCCATGTACATTTCTCATTCATTCTTCATTTCCATGTACATTTCTCATTCATTCTTCATTTCCATGTACATTTCTCATTCATTCTTCATTTCCATGTACATTTCTCATTCATTCTTCATTTCCATGTACATACATCCCACCACACGATTTTTGCTTTTTTTTCGTTGTTCTACACGTTTTATTTGCTTAACCATGAAAGAGCATGAGTCCTATACGAAAATAATTTTTTCTTCATTTATTTAATTCCAACAAGACGACAGTTTGAAAAAAAGGGTTTTTTTGCTACTCAAAACAATCTAGCTCAAAAATTTTTGCTACTAAAAAACTTTTTGCTGAAGGGTTTTTTGCAACTCAAAAGAGGGGTTTTTTGCTAGTCAAAACAACCTAGCTCAAAAAATTAGGAAATTCTAACCTTGATGGTCAGGCGGTAAGGACGAAGGATGTCAAGACAAGATGCGAGAAGGGAGAGTTAGATGGTATGGACACGTGATGCGAAGAGACGCGACCAACATCGCAAGACACGCCCTTGACATGGAAGTACCAGGCAAACGCCCGCGAGGTAAACCGAAGACAAGATATATGGATACGCTCAACCAAGACCTGCGCCTTGCAAGACTCCACTCGGAAGACGCAACGGACAGATGTTTCTGGAGAGCTAGAAGCCGTACAGCGGACCCTCGGCCGGCGCGGGACAACGCTAAGAAGGAGAAGAAGTTGGGGGGGTTATCTCAGAGCTTGAGGTTTTAGAAAACCAGTTCTACAATCTGTCTGGTCATTTTGCTGAGTGTGAAGTAGTTATTGACTTGTCCAAATGGGAGCACGCTAGCAAAAACGATCGAGTCAGAAAAGCGAAAACATTGGTAAAAAGGATTAATGTTGACTTGAAACATTATTTGAACGCGCACGGTGAAGTTAGCAAGGCTATAGCAAAGATAAAAGACGCTGGTCAAAAAGAAAGGTATAGAAACGATTTCGAAAGATGGCAGAAAGCGGATAATAATCGTTATGTGGTAGCTGCTAAAAGAAAAGCTGATATTGCTTCTGTGGACTTGGGAATACTTCTTGATGAGTTAGAGACCTTGCCAGCGGTCATTAGCGAAGTGGATGAGAGTCTGGTCGAGCAGTTGAGAAACGTGAGTGTTGCGGCGGGTGAAACTGAAAGAGTAGAGAGAAGGCTTGGTAATGGTGAGAATAGACCAGAGTTAGGGTCAAATACCAGATTACCTAAGCTTTCATCTCTTCCATTGCAGAATTTTTCGGGTGATTGCCTAGAATTTTCGAAGTTGTATGATCGATTTGATGACATGGTACATGCTCGATCAGACATTTCGGATTCAGAGAAGATGAGTTATTTACTTGCGTGTGTGCAAGGCGTCGCGAGAGTCGCAATAACACAGTTTCCCGTGACAGCTAACGGCTATGCGGGCGCGATGAATCTTCTGAAAGAAAGCTTTGGAGCTAAAAAAAGTGATGAAAGGGCACTGGCCTCCCAGATCGAATCCTTGACGGCAAGTGATTGGTCATGGTCAAGTCAACTGAGTATGGTACTGACGTTGAAGGCACTGGTTGCCAGAATGGAAAGGTTGCGCGAGAGCGTGCAAGGAGATGTGATTCTGCAAGAGATAATAGTGCGTAAGTTTCCTCCTCAGTTGAAGGACGTACTTCAGAGATTCGCATACCACACGAAGAAGGCGACAGTGAAGATGCTGCTGGATAAGGCGGAGGACATCGTGAGAGAGGAGCTATTTGTAGCATCCCTGAATGGAGATGTTGGCAGGAAAGGTATTGGAGCTAGTAACAAACAGGTTGTTAGTGCTGTGAGAGAAAGTCAAACAGAGAGTTGTGCAAGGGACAACACACGGAACACTGAAATGAGAGACGGTGACAACAGAAAGTGCATCTATTGCGGCAAACACAAATTGTCATATGATTGTTACTCAATCAAGTTGATTGTGGACAGGATCGCATTCCTCAAGCAACGTGGACTGTGTCTGGCTTGCCTAAAACCTGCAAGCACTGTTCATAATTGTGAAGTGAGGTGTCCCATCTGCGATAAGGCTCACGATATATCTACTTGCATGCAGTTAGCATCCATGATGCAGTTTCAAAAAAATACAGCACGAGCCCCTCCGCAGAATTGAAATGAAAGTAGAAGAAACGAAGGTAACCCTCCAAGACAGAGAGAACATGGTCGTCAAAATGTTATCGCAAGCAATTACATTCAAGGGCATGCATCTCAAGTACACTCTCCAAGGCTCCAAACTGGTCAAGTAACGGTACATGGATCTACCCCGGACTGCAAGCGAAGAGTAGCATTCTTGTTAGATACGGGAGCTAGTGTCAGCTTGGTGTCTAAAGAACTTGCTGAGGAGCTCTCCTTGCAGAAGTTATATGATGTGGAATCAACGGTATGTGGATTAGGAGACAGGACAGATGGTCCGAAAGTCTATCCATTGTACGAAGTGCCGCTCCAGAGTATAACAGGACAAGAATTGGTTATCCGAGCGTTGAGCTATGTAGAACCAATAGTGGGCACATTGGAATACCCACCTCTGTCTCGATCTGATCTAGAAATGATCAAAAGGAAATATATTCTCATCTAATATTGGCGGACGAATGCGAGAAAACCATTAAAGTGCAGCCACGTCTGCTGTTGGGGAACAGAGACTATTCGACTGTGACTATGGTGAAAAAGAAGAGAATCAAGTTGCCCAGTGGAAACATTCTTCTACCGTCGCTTCTTGGATGGATAGCCAGCGGAGGTGAAGCGTATGACAGCAACAGGTCAACAGTGGCATATGTGGTAGATAGAAAAAGTGCGATGAGAGAAATCAACTAATCTTTTCAAACGTTTCTATCACTGGAGAATTGTGTCAATGATGACTCAGAGCAGCTTTCAAAGGAAACGTCAGTAGGGGACGATTATTTCCGTGACAATGTGCGAGTGGAAAATGGAAGAGTCCACACTCGATATTGCGTGAGGGAAGATGCTCTGGGGAAGTTGTCGACCAATTTGAAATGTTCACACGCCAGGATGCGTAATGTGATATCGAGCCTACGAGCCAAAAACATGCTTCAGACTTACGACGAAATCATCAAGAAACACATTGTGAGAGACCATGTGGAGATTGTTGAACCTCCGAGAGATGAAAGACGGACGTGTTACTTGCCTCATCACCCGGTCTTCCGAATAGATAAGCCAGAGGAGCCGATCAGGATCGTATTTGACGCATCCGCTAAGGAAAGAGGAAAACTTTCCGTGAATGACTGCATGAGAGAGAGTCAAGTGCGTTTGGAAAGAATAAGGAGTTGAACATCATGTCGAAGAGCGCTTACCGCCCCCTTTCCATACCCAAGTGTTCCAGACCTTCCAGAGGCTCGAGTGACTTCTTGTCACATGCATGACAACAAAGACCTTTCCAACATGTCGGAATGGATTATGGCCGGGTCCATTCTTAGTAAAGCAGAAAGAAGAAAGGGTCAAAGTCTATGTGCTTCTTGTCACATGCATGACAACACGGGCCGTACACTTCGAAGTCACAAGCTCACTATCAGCTGTAGATTTCATGACCAGCTTCAGACGATTCACATCTAGGAGGGGTGTTCCAGATCGCGTGATGTCGGATAACGCGCCCAAACATTTCATTGGGCGATTGACGCCCTGATAGAAGGCACCGCAAAAACATTTCTGATGATATGTTCCCCACGTACTTGGCTATGAAGGGAGTAAAGTGGGACTTCGCGGTTCCTCACGCTCCATGGCAAGGAGGCATATATGAAAGATTGATTGGGTTGATGAAGAGCTGCTTGACGTGAACCATTGGCAGAAAGTCCTTGACAGAGGAGAATTTGAAACCATGATCGTGGAGATTGAAGCGGTTGTGAACAACCGACCATTGGTGCACCTGTCCGACGACAGAAAGGACGAAGGACGTGTCATTCGACCATCCGATTTTCTCATGCCGATGGGAGGCGCAATGGGTCTTGCTAGCGATTCAAGGGAATGGCAAGACGTAGATTACCATCCACCAGAAAGTAATGAGAATAGCATGCGCTCTCAGTGTGTTGAGCTGGAAAGTAGGCTCCAAAAGTACTGGGAACTGTTCCGAGAAACGTAACATTACTACTCTGAGAGATCGGGCTAGAGCATCAGTGAGAACAGGTCGAACAAGAGCTAGAAGTCCTAGGATAGGAGAAATAGTGTTGTTGAAAAGAAGAATAACACCACGGGGGTCATGGCCGATGGGACGTGTTATAGAGTGCAATGAAAGAGAAGTAATGGTTCGAACAGGGGCAGGGTCGTACAGGGTGGCTGGAAAGTACGGGGACCGAAAGTCGAACGCTTTTGTATCGTAATCAATAATCCAATTCCTCTCAATTCAACACATTTTATTCTCAACATATATATTTTAAACTGGGTGAAGTCAGTTTTCAATGCGGCGCCCTTGGCGCGGATGACTTGGCGGAGACGCTTGGGGAAAGCATCAGCACAATAAACTTCAAAAACCAAAAAAAAAGGAATCGGTTGCGCGCACGAAATAGTGCGTAGCACACACCTAAACCACGGGACTCCGTACTTTCAAGCCACCCTGTATTTGAGGCGACCCTTGAACCTACTGGTTCCTCTCGAGGTTTCTTCAACGGATGAAGAGTCACTCCCCTATGTGGTAAATGATGAAAGTTCAAAGGAGACGACTGCTCCCACGATAGAACCTCGGGAAGTAGCGAAACCTCGTAAAAGACCATTAGAAGGTGCAAGTCATTGGCAAGAGACCCCGAATATTGGCAAATGATGATAAAGTGATAAGGGTATTGTATCCAAGGTCGGGCGGGGCAGCCTCACCGGTGGGTGACCTAATGTATATATGTTTTTAATAATTGAAATGCTATACTTGTTCAGATATGAATGACGAGTAAAGTAGTATTTCTTG
>OZ057404.1:18577989-18666709 GCA_964056735.1 Allodiplogaster pararmata
AAGATGACAAATTATTGAACTATCGCACAGAAAAAAGCTAGTCCACCGGCCGGGATCGAACCCAACCATCTCTGACGGCGACTTAAGCGATTCCTATTAGAACATTTAAAAGAAAGAGTTCAGAACGGAGAACAAATTTTTTTAAAAATAAAAGCAAAAGTTTCTTTCAAGGAAAATCTAAGCCTAGGATGATTGCCAGCTTCCTATCAGAATCTGGACAAGTTCAGACCTGCATATGAGAAGAAGATAAATAGAATATTTCTGTGCCCGCGATCTCACCCAAATCCCAGACCGTCACGATACACAAAGTCCCGCCCAGATCCCAGAGGATAGAAGGCGGAGAAGAGGTGGAGCCGGGAGGAGGGGAGAGATTAGAGACACCTCCCACTTACTCAATCGAGCCAAAAGTCGTTTGCTTTTCATCAGAACTTTGAAGAGAAAGAGTTTAGAATCGGAAAAAAGAGCAAGAATTTTTTCACTAGGAAAGGAACGTAGAATAATTTGATACTTCCTATAAAAACCACAGAACAGGAAGAGGAAGAACAAGAGCGACTTCTCAATATGAACGTTGCGTAAAACAACTGCATGATGAAGGAGGAGCTTATTTCGAGAGATTGAGAGATTAAGAAATACAGAGAAAGTAAGGCAACGAGAATGAAAGATCTAGAGATGAGGTGCGAGAAAGAGAAATAGAGAGAGTAGAGAGAGAGAGAGAGAGAGAGAGAGAGAGAGAGAGAGACAGAAAGAGAGAGAATTACAGCTAATGAACCATATGAAAACCAAAAGAGGGAAAGACCAAATCATTGAAAAAATTTAATGTTGAACTCTGAAATTTCAAAAATCTATGCGCTCGAAAAAAATTTGTGTGGGTGCTAAGAAACACACTGGCTTCTATTCACTAAATCTTTAACCAAGAGCAACCTTTACTGGAGCAGGGGAGTCGGAGTCTTCTTGTTCTTCCTCATCATCTTCTTCTTCCTCTTCTACCATCTTCTTCTTCTTCAAAGTTGGAGTATCCTGGTTGAACTTTCTCTTCTTGAAGCTCTTATCTGAAACACAACCATTTCTTACATGATTACATTAAGCAGATGATTACATTAAGCAGACATTTCACTGAAAACATGCGCTTCCTCAAATGAACTAAACTCACCTTGGCCATTTTCATCGTTCTCTTCCTCTTCATTATCATCATCGTACATCTTCCTCTTAGCAGAGAAACCGCCTCTGCCTCCTCTGAATCCGCCTCCGTCACCTTCCCTTCTTCGCCCGCCTCCTCGGAATCCGCCTTCTCTTCCTTCACTGGAGAAACCGCACAGCAATCGATGAGGTGCTTCGTCCGTGGGAACACGTATTTTTTTGCACGTAGGAAGAAATTGCATCTCAACAGTGAGATAAAAGAACATGAATATCTGCACTCATTTGTAGCATAGCTCACTCGCACTCAAACATCTTGGCAGGCGTTAAATGAAAGCGCTATAAGGCATGTTTGAGTTGAAAAAGGAGTGGGGAAAGGCAGAAAGAGTGAAAAGAGAAGTAAAATGGGAAAAGTAGAATAGAACGGAAGGAGGAGAGAATGTAGATGATTTTCGAAAAATGCAGGGGAAAGGAGCATGCAACGAAGTAAAGAAGTACCGAAAACATAATAAGTCAATGGAAACAAGATTGAAGGTAAGTCAATGGAAACAAGATTGAAAAACTACTCTTAACTCTGTTGATAGCTTCATTAACTTCATATCTCCTCATTGCTCACTCCCATATCCAACAATATTATGTGGCGATCTTAATCTCCCTCATATCAACTGGCCCTCACTAACAGCACCTACAAACTGCAGTATTTCTCAATATTTCTTGCAACTTGCATGTGATAATCATATGAATCACTATGTTGTAACGCCGACTAGAAATAACAACATACTAGATTATGTGTTTTGTAACCAGGTTATAATCAAAGACTGCTTAACCTCCTCTCCTTTCTCTACTAGCGACCATGCATGTATATCTTTCTCTGTTACCAACACTCTTCTCAAGACAGGCAAACCGCAATTTTCTCGCCCCGTTTGGAATAAAGCTGACTGGGGATCCATCAACTCTCACATTTATAATGTTGACTGGACAACCATATTTTCTTCTATGACTGTGGATGAATGTGTAGATTAACTGCTGAACTTACTAACCTCATCTCACTTCATGTACCCCTTAAAAGACCTAAGAAACCCCATTTGCTTTATCCGCGGAAAGTTCGTGTTCTCTATAGTTATTTACAAAGAGTAAAAAATCGCTCCTCTACTTCAAGTTTAACAACTCGTTGTTGTAAAAAGTTACATAGAGAAATACTCAAGTTTGAATGCAAAAGAGAAGAATCTCTCGCGATGCCCAAGAACTATAAGTTGTTTTTCCGTACTATCTCGAATCGAATCAAAACCAAAACAACCCCATCCGCCTTGAGTGTTCAGAGCAAGACTGTAACTGACCCTACTGACCAGGCCAATGCCTTTTCTGACTTCTTCAACTCCATTAAAACTACGCCCATTCAATCTCCACTACCTTTTTCAAACCCCTCGCATGTTCTTGATTGTACTTACCTTGTAACCCCATTAGATATTCACAACATAATACGCAAGATGCAGCCTAAAATCAACAATTCGCCTGATTGTATTCCTAACATTTTCGTTAAATACTGTCAAGATTCCCTAACCATTCCACTATCAATAATTTTTTACTAATTGCATTAACACTGGACACTATCTCTCGAAATGGAAAGAAGGGATCATTATACCCATTCATAAGAAAGGTAGTAGCTCTAATGTTGACAATTTTAGGCCCATAACTCTGGTTTGCTCAATGTCCAAATTATTTGAAAAATTTATTCATGACATCATTTACAATTATTTGGAAAACAATAAGCTGTTAAATTGTTGCCAATCAGGGTTCAGACGAAAACGTTCTACAGTGACCTCTCTAGTACAAGCTCACAGTCTATACCTTACACTCATAGCACGAAAGAAGCCATTTGACATATGTCTGATAGACTTCTCAAAAGCCTTTGATTGTATTAACCATAGATTTCTAATGCACAAACTAGCTACACTAGGTATTAACTCCTCCTTTCTCAGATTAATCGTATCGTTTCTCACTAACAGAACATCTCGAGTACGAGTCGGCTCCTCTTTATCTGAAAGTAGGTCCTACCCCTGCGGTGTTCCCCAAGGAAGTTCCCTAGGGCCTTTGTTCTTCTCGATGTTCATTAACGATATTGTAGATGTAATACCCATAGGCGTCCATTGTTTTCTTTATGCTGACGATGTCAAGTTATTCTCAGAATGTCCTCTTCTACTGCAAAGTGCTATTAACGCAATCGCTGACTATGCTCTCAATTGGTCGCTCACTATCTCCGTTACTAAATGCTTTGTCACTAATTGTGGACCTCTTAACAACAATTCTACTTACTTTATTAATGACTTCATACTACCATCATCCAACATCGTCAAAGATCTAGGCATTTTATTTAACCAGAACCTCAATTTCTCTAATCACATTAAATTAACCATCAAGAAATCTACGAATTGCATGAATCTTATTCTACGAGCTTTCAAAACTTGCTCATTCTCAGTATTATTAAGAGCCTACAAGTCGTATATTCTACCCCTGTTAGAATATGGATGTGAAATATGGTCTCCTGTCTCCATTGGCCTCGTTAATGCCCTTGAACGGGTTCAGAGAGCTTTCACACGTCGCTTAATAATGAGATCCGGTCTAGGTAACTTGAGCTATACTAATCGGCTTGCTATACTCAACCTTTCCACATTAGAATACAGGAGATCAATCGCTGACCTATGTTTTATTCATAAATGCATTCATCGTAACATTGATATTGATTACTCTTCCCTGTTCATTGTTCGTCCATCTCCCTATCTGAGTCGATCTTCACACTCTTTGAGAATTATTCTTCCTTTCAACTCAAAGCATTCTAACTCCACGTGCGCCTCTCGAGTAATTGAAATTTGGAATAATTTGCCTGTTAACATTGTAACGTTAACTTCATCTAACACGTTCAAAAAAGCTATTTCAAGTTTGCCTGCGGAAATTGTCGTTCCCAGATCAGTTCTGCAAATATAGCATCAAGTTAACAGATTTAATCTTTTCTGTGAATGTTTTCTTATTTTTATGTTTTTTTTTCGCTGACCATTGTACTAAACTTTTTCTTTTTTAAACACTGATCCCACATCCGTGGCAGTCATCCATTGTCATAACTTCTACATGTACAACTGGAATAAAGAATTGAATTGAATTGAAGGTGTTATCAACAGCAATAGAAAGTAGAAAATTATTTTTACATCAGAAAAACATTAAATGATCAACATTAAATGATGAAATTGCATGCATGATGAATACAAGAATACATTAATTGCATACATTAAATGAAATTGCATAAATGATGAAATTATCGAAGCGTTCAAAACATGTTAAAAAATACAAAAATTTATACAATTTCTTATGCGGTTTCGTTCGCCTAAGCCGTACGGCCTCGTTAGCGAAATTTTTTTCCTAATTCAAAGCGTTTTTTAATGTTAAAAAAACTCTTTGAAAAAAGTTATTTCAAAAACCCCTTCAAGTAAAGCGCGCCCTCCCAAGTTGAAAAGAACCGTTTTTCTAAAATACTTTTCCAGAATGAATTGCTTCTCGGCGCTTTGCTACTTGGGGGGGCGCAAATTACATGAGGGTCAGGTTACTTTTCACTGATTTTTTAAAGCTTAGGCTTAGGTACCATGTATGCTTACGAGGCCGTATAGTAATATTTCGCAAAATGCAGGGGAGAGGAGCATGCAACGAAGTAAAGAAGTACCGAAAACATAATAAGTCAATGGAAAGAAGATTGAAGGTGTTATCAACATCAATAGAAAGAAGAAAATTATTTTTACATCAGAAAAACATTAAATGATTTACATTAAATGATGAAATTGCATACATGATGAGTACAAGAATACATTAATTGCATAAATGATGAAATTGCATACCTTCAATGCAAACTCTTTTCGAATTCCCAAATCACCGAAACTCTTCTGCACACATAATTGAAATAACCTGCGAACTCAAACTACTAAACGGAAAGTGCACTAGAGACAATATACAAAACAACGCTCTGCAAAATAACGCTCTGCAAGGTGTCGCTCTGCAAGGTGTCCGGTGTAAGGTGTCGCTCTGCAAGGTGTCGCTCTGCAAGGTGTCGCTCTGCAAGGTGTCCGGTGCAAGGTATCGCTCTGCAAGGTGTCGCTCTGCAAAGTGCGCGGTGCAAGGTGTCGCTCTGCAAGGTGTCATGGAACCGCAAAAAAGTGTAGTGTACAGAGACGCAGTGTTTGTCACTCTACTTGTCTAACGCTCTGCGTTCCTGTGAATTGATTGACTCAATATGACGAGCAATGACAAAATCTAAACAGTTTCAAATCAATTAGAATAGTACCGAGAAAAACAAATCACGATTAGTTTGATCAATCTAACAAAATTTTCAAAGATTCGTATGCATCGATATTCCATTCGAGATAATTTCATTTCTTGGCCTGCTAGAAAACCAGCCGCGCCTTCAATTTCACTATGTTGAAGTAACTTCACTTCGAGGGGACTACGCTTTACTTCGGAAGCTTTTAAAGATAACTTTCTGCTTTTTGGATTTCAAGAATTCTAACATAAAAAATCGCTTAGGCTTAGAAAAAGTCACGCTAATGATACCTTTATGGCTTAGGAAGAGAAAGTTACGCACAACAAAAAACGCACCGAAAAAAGCCTCCCCCCAAAGTAAAACGGAGCTTCCCCCCTAATGTAAAATTGCGGCGAGGTGTGAAACTCAAAAAAGAAAGTTTTTTACACCCCTGCCCCAAAATGAAGTGCAGCCCCTCATGTATAAAAGAACCGTCAAATTCCGTAGGCAATACAAACTTCACGAGGAGGAGGAGAAGGAGAAAGGGGGGAAGGGAATTTTCATGAATAAAATCTCTTTCTCATCATAAAAAAACAGCAAAAAGCCATTATATAGACTCCTACTGTCGTAAACTCCATCCGTCGTCTCATATAACCTTTGTTTGAATACACCCGCCTTCGGGATGTACAACACTTGACCGAAGTGAACAAACCATGAGCGTGTAACGTTTTATTCGTGCATATTATGTCGCAGTGAATAAACCATGAGGTTAAAAACAACTCGTACTGTACAGTTGAAACACAATAACATTCACTCCTTGGTGACATTAAATAATTGAAACACACATAACATACAAGGCACATTTATTGTTCACTTTTCCGCATTATCATCTGATAGTTCAACAGTCTGCTTCATTCATATAGTCTTATTGCTACATATCTAGGAAAGTAGTTAAAACAAACATTGCCTCTATTCATATTGACAACACACCTCATGGTGTCTTTAATACATTCTTGACATACGGTGCGATCTCTGTTGAGAAATCCTCCTTTACCTACGTTTTGCTTACTTCAATGATGCTCCTTTAAATGCTCTAGACGCCTTCTTCTTCTGAGCTGAAGTATGGTGAGCTCGTCCGGCCAGCTCCTTCACAAGCTTGGTAGCACTCTTTTCGTAAATGATCCGTCGATATTGGGTTGCCTATATATACTTAAACAATGGAAACGAGGGCGAGCATTTCCTAACTAAGATGAGCTATATGTCCATATGTCATAGGAAACCTGGTTCAGAGTTATCGCTCCGATGGCTGACCGACAGATTATTAAATTGGAAAACACTTGGATATAGGACTGGAATGTGCAACTGTGGCGTTGTTGCGAACATTCCTAGTAGATCGATTGGTATCTCAACTTTCTATTCCAGTAATTAGTTCCGTCCGAATGTTGAATTCATCACGAAAAGACGAGAAGCAGTATTGGAACCAAAGAATGGTAGACGCCATGAAATCTGGTGATCGATAAATGAGATAATGTATTATACATATTTGATCTCAAACCGCTCTTCTTCGTACATTTAACTCGTCCACTAACTTCAGCCCTACCTTTTCCACTTTATCAATTTTTGTTCGTCTAACTCCAATTCTAATAGAGCCTTCCTTTGATGACACATCCTCTTAGTAACGCTACTACCTCGGCATATTATTCGAAATGCCACGAGCCCACATATCGGTCCTTCAACCGTCTCAGTCAGCCTATTTCTTCAAGCACAGTCTAGGTAACGCTTCTTTTGTCCATGATGTTCCGTATTGTCACTCTTGTAATTCGCGACGTAGTCGCTTTGACCGTCCCCAAGATACGACTATGTATAAGCCTCGTCTTCTTGCTCAACTCCAGCCGCGAATGGATACCATTGTAACTCTTATCCCGCAGCCATTGTAACTCCGATCCCGAATTTAAACGCTTCTTCGTACATTTTCTGTAAGCTAAACTGCCTAAGACATCGGAATCGGGTGCTCTCCGCGATTGCTTCTGGCGCGACTTTCTAACGTACTTCATTCAACCTCTGTGGAAGCCATCTCTCCATACTCTAGCGTTTTCCTAATTCATCTTGATTTGGGTGGGTGGGTGGGTGGTACTCATACTACCACTTAAAGCATCTTGCTTTAACGCACGATAAACGTAGAATGAGTTACTTCCCTCTTTTAACTCCCCGTATGCTACGCATACGCAACGCACCTACAGTACACTCCCTAAGGCGCGTATTCAAACACCAATTAGATGCAGCGGAAAGTCAACAGAGACAAGAAAAGTCATAGGTTGACGTTGCACGAAAAAAGGTTGACGTCGCACGAAATCAAAATGTCAAAATAGGTGAACAAGTTTGTCTAAATAGGAAGACGTGTTTTTTCAAAATAGGTAAACAAGTTTGTCAAAACAGGTAGACATGTTTGTCAAAATAGGTGAACGTTTCACTAAAATAGGTGAACGTTTCACTAAAATAGGTAGACGTTTCACGAAAATAGGTAGACGTGTTTGAGAAAATAGGTAGAAAATGCACGAAATTAGGCTGACGTGTTTTTTTTATTTAGGTGAACGTTTCACTGAAATAGGTTTATTATTTCCCCTTAAATAATTAGATGCAGGTGTTAAATGAGGCCGGTCTAAGGCATGTTTGTACGCGCCGAGCGAGTGGAAAAGGAATGGGAAAAGGCAAAAAAGAAGGCAAAAGAAAAAAAGTGAAATGGAACGGAACTAGAAGAGAATGTAGATCATTCTCGGCGCGAACATCTTATCATGAGAGGTGACCCCTCAGCCTTGCTCTGTAACAAAGGCAATCAATATCCACAAAAAACCAATCCTCTTCTCAACTTACCCATCCCCTCAGTTTCTCTACCTTACATCTCTTCACTTCTGAATGAGATTGTCGTCAATGCTATCTCCCCTCTCCATCAGATGATCGCGGCACAGTCCTTAGAGATAAACCTTTTGAAAGAGGAAGTCTCCAGACTCAGGCAAGCTGTATCTCCTGCCTCCTTAAGGCCTCACATATACTCTGCCGTTGTTGAGTCGACGCTTAGGGATCGCAGTATGCTGGATGAGAAAGCCAAGAGAGCCGTCATTCTGAAGTTGCCGGAAGGATCTTCGTCCGAGGACACATTCTCCAATGATGAAAACACCATTCGGAACCTCATAGACAAACTCGGATCAGATGAGCTGCGACACGACTTTGATCAAGGAGAAATCACTCATCATCGACATCCAAAAGACAGGCCTCGCTTTTCCACAAGACAAGGTCGTCCTCTCAAGATCCAGTTCTCTACATCCGACAAGCGGAATCTCTTTCTCAGTCTTTACAGGAAGACCAAACGGCCCCTGCCCAGTGGAAGCTATGCCAGAGCAGATCTCGCGCCTGCAGAACTTCTCGCAGAGCGAGAATGTCAACGTCATGCCAAGGATCCTTCTCTTCCCGCCACTCGAGTCATTGATGCTCATCTTGACCCTCTCCCAGTCTTCTTTCGCCTATCTCAGTCTTCCTCTACTCACACACATCACATCCGACCCACGTCACCGAGCCTTCCTAATGTCTCTTCCGTATCGACCTCAACCTCTCTCCCGCCCACGAAGACAGTTCAACATGCAGAGCAGCCTCGGCAGAACGCTCTCAACCAGCCCTCTCGCAGTCGAAGGATAGTGGCCCCGAAAAGGTACTCTCCCTAGGACATGAACGATGTGAGATCCCCTCATTCCATATTATGTCATAGTTTTAATGCTCGTTCTGTTAAGAACAAACTGTATGATGTGTACCATTTGCTCAGATCCTCCAAATGTTATATATTCTTTGTCTCGGAGACGTGGCTGGAAGATACTGATCCTGATTCTATACTAACCGATGGACTCCCTTTCGATGTGTTTAGAAGTGATCGTTGTACTGGACGCGGGGGTGGAGTAGCGATTCTAGTCCATGACTCTTTCTCTTCTGTGCTCATCTCTCAATATTCCGAACACAACATTGAATGTGTAATTATTGATGTTTTCCCTAATTCTAGTATTTCTCTGCCTTTTTCATCGATCAGACTCATTAGCTGCTATCGTTCTCCTACAACATCCATTAACAGCATGATTGATCTAACCTCTTTTCTCTCCTCTCACTGCTCACTTCCCTACCCTACTATCATTTGCGGTGACCTAAATTTACCAAATATTGACTGGCAATCACTAACTACAATTCGTAATTGTCATATTTCTGAGTGTTTCTTACAATTTGCCAGCGACCACCACTTAACCCAGTATGTACTCACACCCACTCGCATATCCAACATCTTAGACTATGTCTTCTCTAACCAACCAATCATTATGAAATGCAGTACTCAGCCTCCTATTTCTACTAGTGATCATGCCTCTATTTCTTTCTCTATAACCAACAGTCGAGTCTCGAAATACCATCCCTTACATTGTCGATCCGATTGGAAGAAAGCCGATTGGTTGTCAATAAAGTCCGCTATTGTCCGTATCGACTGGACCTTTTTGTTTTCCTCTCTCACCATTGATGAATGTGTTGTATTACTAACCAATACTCTCAACAACCTCATATCTGAGCATGTCCCTAACAAACGTTCACTCAAACCTCATCTACAGTATCCCAAAAAAATTCGACAGATTTACAGCTATCTTTTGAGAAGTAAGAAGCGATCAGTAACATCTTCAAGTACTTCAAGAGCTTGTCGTAAACTCCATAGGGAAGTTCTGAAATTTGAAAGTGAACGTGAAGAGAATCTAGCCTTGCCTAAGAATTACAAACTTTTCTTTCGTACGCTGGCAAATCGCATAAAAAAGAAACCTGTCAATTCCGCACTTATAATTGATGATGTTGTCCTTACCAACTCTGTTGAGAAAGCTAAGGCTTTTTCGGACTTTTTCGATTCTATTGTTAGCATTCCATTAGAAGGTCCGCTTCCTCTGCCTAACTGCTCATCATTCCTCTCACCAACTTACATTGTGTCCCCATTGGAGATTCATAACTTGATCCGTAAAATGCTTCCCAAAACCAACACTTCACCTGATGGCATACCAAATATTTTCATTAAAAACTGCAATGAGTCTTTAACAATTCCTGTATCGATTATCTTTTCAAACTGTTTAACACTCGGATACTTCCCTAGTAACTGGAAAAAAGGTATCATTATACCCATTCACAAGAAAGGGAACACTTCTGTTGTTAACAATTTTAGACCCATAACTCTTGTCTGTTCTTTCTCTAAGCTTTTTGAAAAACATTTGTATAATCTTATTTACACTCACCTCGAAACCAATAACCTTTTATGCTCTAGACAATCTGGTTTTAGAAAGAAACGTTCAACAATAACCTCTTTAGTTGAATCTCACTCACTGTGCCTTTCTCTCACTAACCGCAAGAAGCCTTTTGACATTTGCATGATCGATTTCTCGAAAGCCTTTGACGTGATTGATCACCGGTTTCTTATTCATAAACTTGCCTCACTAGGAATTAACTCCTCTCTTTTATCACTAATTCAATCATTTCTCAAGAATAGAAGTTCGCAAGTCCTAATTGACTCAAGCTTATCCGATAGTAAATTGTATACTAACGGAGTACCACAGGGCAGCTCACTCGGCCCTCTTTTCTTCACAATGTTCATTAATGACATTATTAGCATCATTCCTTCCGATGTCCAGCTTTTTTTGTACGCCGACGACATTAAATTAATTTCCCATGATTCATCTCTGATGCAAATCGCTATTGACTCGATAGCAGATTATGCACATAACTGGTCTCTAACAATTTCAATTCCGAAGTGTTCTGTCGTTCATTGTGGCTCTTGCAACAGTAAGAGGACTTACTCCATGAATAACATCACCTTGCCTTCATCAATCAATGTCAAAGATCTAGGTATCAATTTCAATAATTCCTTAACTTTCTCTAACCACATAGATCAGGTCATTAAAAAATCATCGAAATGTGCGAATCTTATCCTTCGAGCCCTCAGAACATCGTCCATCACAGTTTTAATGCGAGCGTTCAAGTCATATATACTGCCCTTGCTTGAATATGGTAGTGAAGTTTGGTCACCAACTTCGATAGGCCTTGTCAATGATTTGGAAAGAGTTCAACGCAGTTTCACACGCCGTGTGATGTATAGAGCCGGTAGAACCAACCTAGATTACCCTTCGCGACTGAAGCTACTGAGTCTCCATACACTTGAGCACCGTAGAGCTATAGCAGATCTCTGTTTCATACATAAATGTATCCATGGCCATTTTGAGCTTGATTACTCAACTTTGTTTCTCGTCAAACCGTGTCCTTACAATAATAGAAATTCACATCCTCTTCGTATTAGTCTACCGTTTAGATTGTCGCAGTCACACACTACTTGTGCCTCCCGTGCTATAAATGTGTGGAATGCTTTACCTATCCAAATAGTAACTATTTCTTCTAGCTCAGCTTTCAAGAAAATGCTTATCAATTTGCCTATTGATGATATTGTACAATTGTCCCGCTTACGTTTGTGATGCTTATTTTTCTCTCTGTAAATATACTGTATTTTGCCTCCACACTGATCTCACATCGTGACAGTTATCCGTTGTACGTTTTAACCATGAACAATTGGAATAAAGAATGAATGAACATGTATGCGCCAACATAGCTTGTCCGGTAAACATTTAACCCCTGTTTAGATGTAAAGCATTAAATGATTCGAAAATTCAAAACAGCACAACATTAAAACAATGTTTTTTTAAATTACGGACAGCAATAGATTACAAAAAGGTAAGAAAGAACGTACAAGAGAACATACAAGCAATTAATATATGAAATCTCTTCATTTCTCGAATTGTATTGTTATTTCGTCGTTCTCTCGCATTCTTTTTAGGACTGATTCGAGCTCGATTCACTAATATGAACTAACTTGTGTTAGTTGCAATTCGACCTTCATCAGTTATAATAACACTGAAGATTTTCATAGGCTTATTACTTTATAAGTCGTGAATATTTTAAAAATTCCAACAGTGCACAGATTACAGACTTGATTTATTCGGCAATGTGTGCCTTGAACATTTACTTGGTGTTGCTGAAGCGCGGGACTTATTCAAATGAAGCCTTTGCCAGTTTTTGTATAAAATAATCTGAGTTGTTCTTTTAGCTCGCTATCCGATCGTTGACAGAAATATATTGTTGGCGAAAATTTTTCTGTGAGCCTGAGTTTTTGCGTACTTAATAGGTCCAATTCGTGCGTCGGGCAACTCAACAAAAAAGGAGGTCTTCTTTGGTTGTATACTATTCTCCACTGTTCTTCGCATTTCTTTGATGTCTCTTCGAAGGTTCTCTCTCCATTTAATGAGATTAGGTTATTGGTTTCGTTCTCATCACTTGTCCTTACTCCCCTATTCCTTTCACCAACAACAAGCGAAGCTAGAGAGTAACTACTTTCTAAGCTCGTGCTTTCTACACAAGATCCCAGTTTTTTTATTATTATATAATACAACTATTCTTAATTTTGTTAAGTGAATTTATGTCTTAAAAAGCTTATTAGAGTGACTCAAAAATGTTTTCCCTTTCTTCTTCTTTCGCTATTGCGATTCTCAAGGCCTCCTTGCTAATTGAGAAGGGGGTTCTTCAGTTAATCCATCTAGCACGATAGTTGCAGTGGGGTAGGAGGAGAAGAAAAGAGAAATAAAGGGAGGAGAGACCGGTTGATGTTGATGACCACCGTTATTGTGACCCTTGTACTCTGCTCCAGTGCAATTCCACACAGTTGGTAATCGATTCTCACCAGATGTCCATATCTTATGCTTACGCTCGTTTCAGTCTTCGCTTAGTATTCTTCTTATTCACCCAGCCACAGTTCGCGTCTTCTTAGTTCTCTTTCTGTGTGTCTCTCTCTCTCCAGTCTGCTCCCTCAACATACTTGATCCTGACATAATCACAACGTAAATGTTTGCTTCACATACCCACACACCATTATAATATTCTTCAAAAAGTTCGTTCTTTCCAGCCCTCAGGCCATTTTCATTCACTTTGAATTTCTTCTATGCAAACAAAAATGTTTTACCATGTTTTTTTTGAAAGTTATGTATTATGAGAAAAGTAGCAGTAATTCCTTAGACATTTCCGTCACACCAAAGAAGTCTTTTGTCAATAGCTCGCAAATTTCTTTTACTGCTTTGATACATTCAGCTTTTCAATGCGTTGCTTGTTGTAAAGCTACTTGATTCGTCGGTTTGTTATTAACCAGAGGCCGTATGCACGTACACGCGGCAAACGTTTTACTTGAAAACTGTTTTCAGGGAAAACATTTCCCGAGGGAAATGTGTTTTCGAGGAAAATGATAAATGTTATGCACGAACCGTGGAAAATATTTACCGATAAAATTTCGGGCGGGAATTTGAAAATGTTTTTTGTGATCAGTGTGACTTCGAGATTTTATGTTGTTTACCGGTTGTTTTTTATTATTATAATTTACTGGCACTTTTTTTTGCGTTTAGGGCCCCCTATACAAGAGGTTCAATTAGGTCAGATGATTTAGGTCAATTTTGATACGGTCTCATTAGCCTAAGCCGTACGGCCTCGTTAGCGTATACATTTTCCTAAGCCTAAGCGTTTTCAATGTAAAAAAATTTTTGTAAAAATAATTTTTCGTAAATGTAAATAAATCAGACGTATGACCCATCGAACCTCTGGTAGGGGGGGGCCTAAACGTAAAAAGTGCCAATTTACTTTTCGCTTACTCCGTGAGAATTTCCGTAAGAGGATAAGACCCGATCACGCTTTATTTTCGAGCTTTGTCATACCCTTCAAAATGGAAGACGGATAGCTGAATTCTGTGAACAGTTTTTTCGTTTTTTCTCTTGTTTTGTGCTGCTTTTACGTTGATTTTATTACTTATTTTTTCTACTTCATGTTTTTCATCATCATTTCGTTGTTTTTTGCTGCGCTTGTACATTGAACGAAAGATTTGTCTTGATACCAGTCAAATTTCGGCACTTTTGCCGTTTAGGGCCCCCCTCCCAAAGGTTCCATGGGTCATACTTCTGACTCATTTACATTTTCAAGTTATTTTACAGTAAAAAATATATTTTTACATTAAACACTTATTTTTACGCTTAGGTTAAAACGTTAAAAAAACGCTTAGGCTTAGAAAAAGTTTACGCTAATGAAGCCGTACGGCTTAGGCTAACGAGACCGTATCAAAAAATGCCACTCTCATCTGAGCCATTGAACTTCTGTTAGGGGGTGTTCCTAAAGTGTAACAAATAGACCATTATAACGAATGCGAATTGACTGGTATCTAGACAAATTATTAGTTGACTGTACAAGCGCAGCAATATACAACGAAAAAACATTAGTGATAAAAAGTAGAAAAAAATTAGTCATAAAATCATCGAAAAAGTAGCACAAAACAAGAGAAAATGCAAAAAGCTATTCACATAATTCAACTATCCATCTTCCATTTTCAAGGAAAATAGCGTTTTCCACCTACTTGGGGAAGGTAAACTGTTTTGTCGAAGTAAACAGTTTTCCTCGAAAACGAAATGGTACGTGCATACGGATTTTAGACATTTTCTAGGAAAACGCTATTTACTTCAACATTTCCCACCAAAAATGGTACGTGCATACGGCCACAGAACGAGAATGCTATTTTGAGCAAATTGATGAGTATTTTGCAAGTTTTTTCCCGGACTCTACGTTAAATTGAATAAAAAACTTTTATAGTTTATTAGAGTCAAAAATTTAGTTGACATTTTTTGTGTTTTTCTGATTATTCCAGCTCTGGTCCCGTTTTAATTATTTATTCAAAAGCTTCTATATTAGTAATTTTAGGGCCCCTAGAGGTTCAATTGGGTCAGATGAGAGTGGCATTTTCTTGATACGGTCTCGTTCGCCTAAGCGGTACGGCCTCGTTAGCGTGAACTTTTTCCTAAGCCTGAGCGTTGTTTTAATTAAAAAAAAATTTTTTAATGTAAAAGAACTTTTTTTAAATGTAAAATTAACTTTTTTTGAGTGTGACAAAGTCAGAAGTATGACCCATGGTAACTGTAAGGGGGGACCACTAAACTGCAGATGTGCCAATTTTAGTTTTTTGTTTTTCATTAGGGACTTAAACATAGAGAAATTCGATATCTCCATGCTGTAGAGCCACAACGAAGACGATATCTTCGTTCAGAGTGCTTTTCACGAGAGCGCGTTTTACAAAAAGTCGTAAACTGTCGCACACTCGATATCACATTAAAAACTCTCCCTAAAACAAAGATAATAATGTAAATGACCTAAAAAGATAATAATGTAAATGACCTAAAAGATAGAAATGACCTATAAACAAATATTAATATCGAGCAAACTAAACAATAAAACAAAAAAAAACGTGTCTTTGTTCGCGCGAAAAAAAGCCGAAAAACTGTGATTTTAGCTACAACTACAGTCACTGCGTTTCTTTCGTTTTCGCTAAAACCCGTGTTTGCATGGCCAAACAGGAAGTGTGCTTTATCCTGACCGAACAACTGTGAGGCTACTAAAGTGTGCTTTATCCTGACCGAACAACTGTGAGGCATGCTCACTACTTTTGTGAAACAACAACTACCCGAAGGTTCAACACAATTACAGAACAACGAACCGGAAAACAACAAATACTACAGAACAACGAACCGGAAAACATCAAATGAACAACATACTTGAACAAGATAAAGAGAAAGGACAAATATGCGAAATAATGGAGAGAGAGAAATAAGGAGATTGACAGAGTGCAAACGATAGAGAGGAGAGAAAGAGAACAAGATCAAAGTGACAATGCCCCACCCCACGGCTATTAGAGAGTCTTCGATGTACGATTCCATTCCCTTGGCTGTCTTCCATCTTCTTCTCTTCTGTACCTCCTGTAGAGAGGCTCCATTCTCAATCGATGCAGATGTTCCTCCTACCCTGAGCTGATGCGGCGTCATACGTGCAACTCCTGCTCCCTTGCACGCTCTAGTCAGCTCTTGTCTGACATATCCCGTGGAGATAGGCTTACCGGTCGTAAAGGAAGAGAATACGGCAAGAGAAGGGTAAATCGCTGAGCGAATTTTGCGTGCACTCCATAGTGCGAACCCGGTGGAAATGTTGTCCAACTTCGCTCTAGTGCACCTTCCTTCCCCCTCCTGGTCGTTTTTTTTTTTTTTTGCTCTTACCACTGTGATCCTCCATTGCTTTCTTCTTCCTCACATCCCCCATGCGAGTGCTGTCACCTCGGACACTCTCAACAAAGCCGAAAACGATGGGGCACAAATAAGGGCGATTCGAATATCTTCTTTTCTAGCTTCGAGCCGAGTGCTCCATACACATATCGCCTGAACGTCACTGACCGATGTTTTCTTGTGGTGCTTGACCTGGATACTCCTCCCTCTCTCTTTCTTCATTGCTTGAGCCAGGGGACCGAAAGGCAAGTTCTCCACCGTTTCTCCAGTCTCGAAAGTGTAGCTGGGCAACGCCACGGCCAGCGAACTTCTTGACGCTCCCTGTGCTATCTTGTGTAGCAGGAAGCAACAAAGAGAGTGGAGCACACTCATCCAATCCCAGCGCTGTTGCAAATTCTCTCCGTTGGATAGCCGAGTAGCGATAGATCTTGCTCGAAGAAGGAGCCACAGCTCCGAGAAGAACCCGATGCAAGTGGGGTAGAAGGTCCTCCCTCCTTGCGAGTTTCAGTCTCTCCTCCACAACATTCATCATTGCCGCTTTTCCTCCTACAAAATAAAAACTGTTTGGGAGGGTGGGTGGGCCGAATAACACTCAACCGAAAACCGGTCAGAAAAAGCGTAGAATGAAGAGCACGCCGCGATTTAACCCTTTTCCCGCCAAAAGGGGTTTTGGCTAAATCGCGGCCGGGCAACTTCCTGTTTAAATCATGCAAACATACAGTTTTAGCTACAACTACAGTCACTGCGTTTCTTTCGTTTTCGCTAAAACCCGTGTTTGCATGGCCAAACAGGAAGTGTGCTTTATCCTGACCGAACAACTGTGAGGCTAGATAACTAAAGGCGTGAAGCACCTTGTTTGTAGGCTGGAATTTTCGAAATCACACAACAAAAATACGAAATCCGAGGCAAGTTTGCTGCTTCCAAAAGCCCCTCTCTTCCTAGACGCAGGTATCAAAATATTTTCTCCTTTTCCGAAAGTTAATGAATCTTTTACATAAGAAGCCCAAGTATTCCCTTTTCTCAGAGTGGGAAAAGCAGTGTGACTTTACCAGAAAGGGGTGCCCAGAATGGCCCTGCTAGCAGAACTACCAGCAACACACAAAGTCTTCGAAAGAAGAGATGGCGGAGAAACTAACCAGAGAAGATTCCTTCTATTCCAATCGCTTCTCTGTTCGAAACCATCGATCCCGCTCGAACCCGGACAGCTCAAAAAGATAACACATTTAGCGTTGGTTTCATCAGAAAAAATATCCCGGTCTGGCTGACCCCATTTCCTTGCACACAAATTGAAGATATCTCTTTTGATCCCCCAGTCATCATGATCCACCCATCTACTAACTTCATCCGCTTCACAATTCAACTCTCTGCGTATCCATACAACTTGAACTTTAGCATTTACTTCTACCACAATTTTGTTCACTTCTAAACACAGATCATGCAACGGTTTCTGAGAACTGCCTCTTTACAATATCTGAACCGCAGCCTGGCTATCGCAACGCAAAAGTACATGTTAACTATCGATCGGTATGCTCTGAAAGCAAAAACAATCGCTAACAGTTCTCGGAAAGCGCTAGACAATGACTTTTCATGCTCAGAGAGATTCCTCGCTCATTTTTCACTACAGGCATCATTTAACTTTAGCAGAACCTCAATCGCTTCTGATGATGCATCTGTTTCAATTACTACACTAGGAGTCCATTACTTTCCACAAACGACTTCTCCACACCTCTCTCAAATTTATCCAACCAGAACACAATCTCACCTCGTTCTCCCTCCGACAGCGGCACTCTCGTTTTCGCTGACTCTTCTTTTCTTGAAGAATCTTCCACCACCCGAGAGACGATTCGACACCGTCGAACTCCTTCGTCACCTAGAACAAGGTGACATGAATGCACCGTACCCAAAAATACCTGACGATCTCGAATAACAGGGATTGTTGCAATCCAAAATAAACTTGAATCTTTCAATTGCTTTCACTCGCCGATGGGAAGCAACCGAGACACAACCTCGTCTCATGTCAATAGCATAACCTAGCCACACACCTGTCTGCGATGGCAGCCAATAATTTTTTCTCCTCCGCAACATGTACTCCAGCTCTCCTCAGATCATCTCAACCGTCTCCACGTTCCTTCTGCACTCCTCTTCTGTGGCGGTCACCAGGATGCCGTCGTTTAAATACAGAGAACAGGTAATGCCTGAACCTCTCCACTTCGCCACGATGGGGCGGAACAACTTTTTGAAGACGTATGGAGCTTGCGACAGTCCAAATGGAGCTGCTGCAAACTGGAAACACCTTTCCACTCCATCAAGCTCACACACAAACGACAGGTAATGCCTGTCCTCCTTAGCTATGTACAGAGAACAGGTAATGCCTGAACCTCTCCACTCCGCCACGATGGGGCGGAACAACTTTGTGAAATCGTATGGAGCTTGCGACAGTCCAAATGGAGCTGCTGCAAACTGGAAACACCTTTCCACTCCATCAAGCTCACACACAAACGACAGGTAATGCCTGTCCTCCTTGGTTATATACAGAGAACAGGTAATGCCTGAACCTCTCCACTCCGCCACGATGGGGCGGAACAACTTTGTGAAATCGTATGGACCTTGCGACAGTCCAAATGGAGCTGCCGCAAACTGGAAACACCTTTCCACTCCATCAAGCTCACACACAAACGACAGGTAATGCCTGTCCTCCTTGGCGATGGCCAAATGATGATAACCGGTGGCAAAACCGAAAGTTGCCAAATAACCATTGAAAGGAAGAGAAAACCACAAATTTCTGAGATCTTCGAATTTGAAATAGGTTTTAGCGAGAAAAGAATAGAAGTGTGAAAGGTCATGAATCAATCTTAATTTCTTACCGTTTTCCACTTCCGACAGCGGTGATAGCCACGCGCCCTTTCTTTCCCGTTCCTCCACCGCTCCAATTTTCCACCATTCCTTCATTTGTTTCTCCACAAAAACCTCGTTGGCCACTGCTGACTGTCTATTGCCTAATAACGGAAGGTGGAAGGGTGAAGAACATGGTTCAAAATTAAGTTCATAACCATTGAGAATAATTTCCAAAATGAAGGGAAAAGCCCCAATTTGCGACTAAAAGCCCACAGAAAACCTTGTACTTAAAAATGCCATTGAATTAGTATTCTCCGTACCTGGGTGCTCTGCACTTGTTGCTGTAGTGGCCGAACTGGTTGCAGTTGTAGCACCGACCTCCTTGTTGTCCAAATAACACTCAACCGTCCAAATAACATTGTCCAAATAACACTCCGAATAACACTCAACCGAAAACCGGTCAGAAAAAGCGTAGAATGAAGAGCACGCCGCGATTTAACACTTTTCCCGCCAAAAGGGGTTTTGGCTAAATCGCGGCCGGGCAACTTCCTGTTTAAATCATGCAAACATACAGTTTGCACTACTCACTTAAAAAGACTCGTGAAATTTTACAGTACGCGCGGGCTTGGCTGGCCTAAAACACGGCCTCGTTAGCTAAGCCGTACGTCCTCGTTAGCATAAACTTTTTCCTAAGCCTAAGCGTTTTTTATGTAAAATGAATTTTCTGATGTAAAAATAAAAGTTTTGCAAAAAGAACTCATCACAGCGAATCCGAACTCTCGCCGAACTACTCACAGTCGAGCATTCTTTACCTACACTACAGTGCCTCCCCACTACTGCTAATCACACTAGCAGTGATCTAGCAGGCAGCCACTGGTTCTACCAGGATAGGTCTGTCCTGCATCTCAGGGGGAGCGCGTACCCTGCCGCGAGGCGGGAACAAGCGCGAGGAAGATTATTATTATTATTAGTGCCTCGTAGTTGTAATCAGGGGTTAAATAGTGACCGGATCGGTCCCGTCGGCGGATACATGTACACACACTATTGACAAAAAACTCCCTCTCTTTTCTTACCCTTTTCCTTCATCCCCTCTTCTTTTTTTCTCCAAGCTTTGAGCGGTGGATAAATGTAAACCCAAATTGGGCGGCTCCATTTAACCCCTGGTTGTAATGAACAAAAAAGTAGTCATGAACGTAACAGCCAGCTAAGCCCGCATGGCCGCGCTTACTGTAAAATTTCACAAGTCTTGAAAAGACGTTTTACAGTTACTAAATTTTGTTCTAAATTGCTTTATCGCTCAGAAAATGGGCGTTTTTTTATTTGAGGGGAAAACAAAGCATTTTACATAGCGATGTTTCGAAGGAAATTTATATTGACGTGTTGTATCGTAAAATATTTTTAGCGCTAGTGCTCTAGTGTTTCGTCGAAAGATTTGATTGCTTTCATTCGAAAGTTTTTTCTCTCACCTCGATTTGCATGCTAAAATTGTTCGATTTAAACATGGTCCCATAAGGAAATTGCATGGATGTGACGCATCAGAGCGGAATAGTTTAATTCTACCCGATAAACAGTCGTTGCCTACATGTGTATGCAATTTCCATGGGAGACTTTGTTTAAATCAAAGTTATACTTCATGACGAAAGGAATGAAACGACTGGAAGAAGAAGTGTAACTGTAATTTCAAAATACGTTCATCCGTGAACATTTAATTCTCCGTGGCTGATACTTTTCAGCAGTGTTCTTGAATCAATTTGAGAAAAGCAAGTTTTGAGGTCTCACCCGGTCACGAGTTGATGAATGATTTTTCTTTCTGTTGACTCAAATACACTTCAAACATCCAGAGAGCAAAAAAGTCTGTCTCAACTGAGAAAAACGAGCTTGTAAATGACCCAATTAAAAAATAACTGATTGAGGAGTTGAGGTCATGCTTGCGTCAGTTGAGGTCAGTTTCAAGAAAAAAGCGTAATAGAAATATTCTAATTGAAGTTTTTCTTTCCAACTAGCAAGGCCCGATGTATAGCACATTCGAATGGGGCTTCATAATCGTACATTGGAGAGACCAATTGTTCATAATTTCTTGTTTGTGTTGATCTGAAGAGAATTAGTAGTCATGTATACATACAGATGTGAAGTGTGAAAAGATGTAGCTGATGCATCCAGTGAAGAGGAGGGATGGGGTTGGATTGTGACTTAGAGAGAGCCGATGCTACTCCTTTCGGAATTCGTGACAGTGAGTGATGGATGAGAAGAGCAGAGGGCCGCATGCAGATATTCAGAGAGGCTTGCCCTCATCCTTGCCTTCTCCTAATTTCGAGTGCCCCGACCCTCCCTTCTTCGCCCTCTCCTTCTTCCCAAGCAGCTGGGTTTTTCCTGCTTCTCTCATCATTGTCTCCCAAGTGGACTTCACCCTGCCCCGCCTCCTTATTAAATAACACTTTCGCAGTAATGCGCTAATGTGTATGAAAGATGAAGTTGAGGCTGATAGAAAGGTAATAGGTTAATCATAGAAGAAATAAGCTAAAATGATTAGATGAGGAAGACCATGGCTAAGGATTCGAAAGCGGGAGAAGAAGTTTTGCTTTTTTATCAATTTGTTCGCTTCATAATCAATGCCACATGCATGAAGTGTCATAATTGTTGGTTGGGAATTTCTCATATCGAAGTGTGAAAAAATAATTCAAGCCCTGAGATTAATTTTAGATATTGAGGTTAAATGTACATATAGACTAGGAAACTTTAAAAGAGGAAGGTGTTTGTTCAGTAAGTTTATCCTATCACCAGGAATGAATTGTGATACTCATCAATTGTGACTGGCTTCGAGTTCTTTCGTTCATTTTTCTCTCGAGAGTTCAGGAAGAACGGGAGGCCAGCTTGATCTTTTTCTCTTTCTCCTTCATCTCTCTCTCCCTTTCTAAAACACCCTCTCTTCCCTATGTTTGCTTTCTTAGTGATAGCAACTTTTATCAAGAAATACTTTTTGGGTTCTTTTAATTAGAAATATTACACTTTAAAACTTGACTTTAGATTGTTGGTAGAATTCCAAAACTTATGAATTTTCCTTGAAAGTGGTTACCATTGTTTTAAAAACAAAAAACACGTTTTAAAGAAAAATTTCAAGTTTTTGTTTCGTTCTGTATCACAACTGAGACAGTTGCCCTCTATATTTTAACCAAGTGCGGGCAAAGAAATGAAACAACGAATAAATGAAAAATTCATTTCGGTTCGATGATGAAACAATTTTGTTAAAGCGTTGAAAATTTTCTTGATTCTTTTGATTTTCAAACGTAATTCCGATCATAGTTCAGAGATGAACATGTTGAAATGTTTTATCCAAACGACAGCTCTTGTTTTAGAGTAATGAAAATTAAGCTAGGCGTGAAGGACATATGTAGAAAAGAGAGATAAAGAATATGACTGGTCTGTGAAGGCTTCCTCGCTCCTCATTATTTCATACCCCCATGCTCGCAGAGAAGTTTTGCAACATTTTAGGTGACCTAGGATAGCGATAATGTTTTCTCAATATTTTGTGTCTCAATGAACGAACTCTCGAGCACGCATTGATAATATTTATAATATTGACTCATTCTGTCGCAAACTCCCGTCGTCTTATATTCAATTTTCAATTTAAACGCTTTATCAAGATCAGCAAGCCACATCGGTAATATAAAATCATCGATTATGGGATCTGTTGCGACATGTGACGACTCCACTCCTCAGCGTTCTCTGCCTTCCTTAGAAATTGGGGACTAACGGCTTTGACAAAGTAGTCCCTCCATCTCATTCTTCTGTCGCTCATCGTCTTATATAACCTCTGAATACACTCGCATTAGAGGTATTCAACCTCTCCCCGCAGTGAAGAAATCAATACCGTAAAGAAATCAATCTGAAAATCGATTTTTTCGAGTTTGGAAACACTATTTAGGTTTATAGAGCTTTGAGAAATCGCTTTTTTATCTTTACAGTATATTTCGTATTTTTTTATTGCTGACATGGTTATATGATGTTCAAAAAGTTTAAGAAATTTTCAAGACTTGAAAAAATACAGTGGATAATGAGACGTTAAAACAAATAATAATAAAAGTTTTGTTAGGAAAGGGCAAGTAGAAAAAAAGAAACATGAAAAAGTTTCTGAAGATGAAACAAAAGGTTGAGTTGTGGTTCACTCGTTCAACGTGTTCGCTCAATCGATTTAAAACAACAGAAGAATATATATGTATATTAAGTCGTGTCTTCTCATAAGGAGAAGACAATGTAGAGCATCTCTTTTAGGGCAACACTAGGATTGCATCGATTTCTCAACACAACCAGAGACTAACACTCATACACATATCTTTATCCCTTCTGGCTATTCTCCACACCCCCCTTCGCCCTTTGATATATCCTATGTCTCCCCTTCTTCACCCGAGAAGGACATGTCGAGGCAGAGTATCTCAGCGAAAGCCTGGCTACTTCCTGTTTGAATTGAATTAGATGCCGGCGAGGCACTAGCCAGACAACAATTAATTCCGCGACAGAGCCTGTTCCGAAACTGCTCAAAATTTTGTTTCGAGTTTTAACGCTGCGACGCATAATTTTACTATGAGGGGCTTTTGTTTTTAGTGTGTTCACTTTACTGTAATTATTAGCGATAGTATCTCAGTTTGGTCCCGCTCAGTTTTGTCAAATAAAGTTTTTTTCGAATCCTTGTGATCGTCTGAGTAAGAATATCGACAGCAAGATGGGACTCGGTTTTAAACAGCTTTTTTTTAATTCTCATATTTGTTGTATTTCGAAAAATTCAGTCAAACAAGCCAGCAATAATTTTATAATGAGAGTGAAATTTCTGAAGCAGTCTTATTCTTAAGCCGTACGGCCTCGTTAGCGTAACCTTTACCTAAGCCTAAGCGGGAAAAAAGAGTTAAAAAAACCTGAAAGCCTGTCTTACCAAAATGTGACCCAGCGCACGACACATTCCAATTGTGTCATGCGCTGGGTCACACTAATGCTAGAATCATTGTAGTTTTTTTCAAAAGCAGTTTTAACCGGTCTAACTTGATTTAAAGCTTAGTTTTGTTGCTTGCAAAGTCACATTTAGTCATTATAAGCTTTCTTCATGAAAAATGAACTAAAAAATAAACGAAATGTAACCATTTGAGTTTTTCGTATTAAACTTATTCAGAAAAAAATTGTTTTAAACTGATTCAATTCGCGCTTGCTGTCGATATCCTTACTCAGACGGTCACAAGAATTCGAAAAATACTTTATTTGACGATAAAAGATCAAAAATTCGCCGTACCACACAGAGAAGCTATCACTTGTGAATTTTTATCACTCCGCTGGCTCGGCATAATCGGCTGTTAGTTCAATGCGCTGAAGTAGAATTTTTTGTTGTTGCAACATTTTGTATGTTGTTGAATTCATGTTTTTCAGCTTTTTAAAACATTAATATGAGAAATTTTCTTATGCGGTCTCGTTCGCCTAAACCGTACGGTCTCGTTAGCGTAAACTTTTTCCTAAGCCTAAGCGTTTTTAATGTAAAAATAATCTTTTAAAAAGTTTTTTTTAAGCCCCTTCAAGTGAAGCGGAGCACCCCTCAAATGATGCGCGCCCCCTTGAAGTAAAAAAGAACCGAGATATGATTAATTTGCGTTTTCTTCTGATAGGGATTCTCGAACCTTCCTTGCTTCAGGTGCTTATTCCGTATAGATGTCTAGCTTTTCTGTATTCTCATTAGACTCCAAATTAGAAATAAATCAAATTTGATTCAATCACACTGAATGAGAGGTTCGAGAGCTCGGAAATAATTCCATTAAACGGTATTTTTAACCTGAATTTTTTTTCGTGTGCAGAGTCATATTCGGTTTGCTCTTATCTTTTCACGGATTGAATCTCAGGGTCCAGTAATTGATTGACAGTTGCGAGAGCACTTGACGGTGCATAAATCAATTAAGCGTTTTTCGGTTTATTATTTGAGTTTATAATATATATTTTTTGTTTTACTGATATATTGCTGCGCATGAGTTGATCAACTCATTGCAAAACGTCTTCCCATCATAAAACTCCTTTCGGCTTCAGTAAAATTTTTATTGATTAAATAATTTATCTTCGTCGCTTTTTTTATTTTCCAGTTGGTTTTTTTGCTCTCGCGCCCTCTTACTTACTCAAGGGTTTTCTCAAATGATTAAAATCAAGATTCTCTTTGAGAATCAAAACAGGGGCACCAATCATTCGTTACGAATCAAAACAGGGACACCAATCATTCGTTACGAATCAAAACAGGGGCACCAATCATTCGTTACGAATCAAAACAGGGGCACCAATCATTCGTTACGAATCAAATCAGGGGCACCAATCATTCGTTACGAATCAAAACAGGGGCACCAATAATTCGTTACGAATCAAAACAGGGGCACCAATCATTCGTTACGAATCAAAACAGGGGCACCAATCATTCGTTACGAATCAAAACAGGGGCACCAATCATTCGTTACGAATCAAAACAGGGGCACCAATCATTCGTTACGAATCAAAACAGGGGCACCAATCATTCGTTACGAATCAAAACAGGGGCACCAATCATCCGTTACGAATCAAAACAGGGGCACCAATCATTCGTTACGAATCAAAACAGGGGCACCAATCATTCGTTACGTGTATTTTTCAACAATAAAAACTTCTTGCTGTTTTAGTAGAAAACGAAAGTTACTCAGCAGAAAACAGAGAGATGGGAATAGGGGCCGGGGTTAAATAGTCATGTCAGACCTTCTGTCGGCGGGACTCTGTTTTTTTCCAATTTATAAGGGAGGACCTTTATGTGAAGCAAAAAAGTTTTTCGTGGGCCTCTGTTGTTTTAAACATAGGGGACCTCTTATGTTGAAAAATTTTTTTCCACTTTCGGCGGGCGTCTATACCTTTTTCTTGCACACTAAAAAAACCCCTGGGCATAAGTTACCAAGTCGTACAAATAACTTCCGGCCCCGCGCTTAAAAAGAGAAAAAAAAGTTTTTTTTTTCTCTTACCTTTAAAAGCTTTTACTGGATGCATCTATTTCCCTATGTATAATTGTGTTGGTTGTGTTTGATAGAGTATGTAACAGTACATTTGTCAGTCATTCAAGTTAAAGAAAATTTAAATCTTAATAAAGAAATCGTTTTCAAAACTGTATTTTTTTCTCAACTTACCTCGAAGGAAAATCTGAGAAAATTTATTAAGGAATTGATTTCACACACAAAACCAACCCGAAAGAACAAAAAAAAAAGAAGAAAGAGAGTTTTTTTCAATAGAAAACCTTGAAGAAATTCTTCATTTCTGAAATAAAGAATTCAACCGAAACGGGTTTTTTCAGAACTAAAATAGGAAGCTCTGAATTTATTCAAGCAAAAGACTTGTTGAAGAATCAAAACATATTTTACGTTTGACTGTGTCGCTAATGCTGATCCTAGTTTACGCGTGTTTTCCCTTTTTACTCTGTCATTAAAAAAAAATTCTCTGTCATTCTCTCCGTCTCTCTTTTCCTTCGAAGAAAGAGTTTGATTGAGGTGATTGATTGCATGCCACAGCAGCCTTCGCCGCCTGCTTCTCCCCTCGAATCCTCGGGCGCGACGCACTCGACGGTAATGGAAGCGGCGGCTTCTCGTCTCTCCCTCAGCACAACTCCGGACACATCCAGGAACTCCAAAGGTCCACTGGAACCAAGAGTTTATTAAGGGTCGTGGCCATTTTTCCGACCGTCTTTTGACGTCCCTCTGTTTCGACTGTCGGTGAAACCCTGTTTTAAAATTATAAGGAAGAGGGGCCTTTTTCTCAGACGGAAAACTTTTTCAATAAAAACACTCAGGGCTGAGCCCGCAAAGCTGTAGTTAAACGAAAAAGAAATTCTCAGCAACCATAGGTAGCGACTGAACGATTGCTCATTTCCAAAAAAAACCTGTAAAAACTTAGATTTCTATCAAAAACGGTCGATATCGACGCATTAAATAGTATAATACAAGATGCAATTGTTGAATTCTAATGGTAATTTAGTTTTCTAGTCTTCCAGAATTCATTGATTCCTTTATTACTGGAAGGTCTTATTTTGTTCCCAAGTAGAATGTATACATTGGTTTACACCAATAGGTAAACTTCCAACCAACTGGCAAAAAAATTTCTAGGGCGACCGACCTATCGACCCTCTTCCTCACTTTTAATGAATGTATTACAGTTTTCTCAGCTAAAATTGAAAGTGAAAAAGCTCCATTCCCTCACATAAATAGAACGTTTCTTTAGTTACAGGGAGACCATAAATTACCTGGACAAATGTAAATGTCTGTATTTCCTTTCAAAACGAAATTCATATCTTGGTATCATAACATACTTTATCACAATATATAACCAACAGTTATGCACAATCATGTTCGATTTGGCCACCTCTAGCGCGAACGCATGCCTTGAGACGAAGCTCGTATCCACATGCCAGTGACCGCAGGTAGACGTTGTCGAGTTCGTCCCATGTCTTCAGAAGGGCGGCACGCAGAGAATCGAGAGTGTGGTGGTGGATAGCTCCAGTCTTTGCCTGCATGACGCCGCAGACGCTGAAGTCGAGCGGGTTCAGGTAGAGGGAATTCGATGGCCCTTCGGAAGTGCTTATGAAGTTTGGGGGTGTGTGCGCAACCACTCTTGTGCGATTTTGGACTTGTGGGCAGGTGCCGAGTCCTGTTGAAAGGTCCAATCAGCTCCATTATAGTGTGTCCTACTCCAGGGCTCTACCACGTCTTCGAGGATCTTCTTTACGTAGAAGTTGGCATTTATCTTCACACCAGGGTCTACGAAAACCAACGGCGTTTTGCCCGTTGCACAAACACCTCCCCAAACCATGAGGTACTTGAGGTGGCTGCTTCTTCTGACTGTGATTCCATGCTCAGCTTCTCCATTACGATCGTGAGCAAGTATTCTGTCGTTTTGAGAATTCACCGACATCTCAATGGTGAATATTTTTTCATCAGTCCATAGCGTACGGAAATGCTCGGCCCGCGCACATCGTTGCAACAGTTCTTTGCACCGTTGATGTCGAAGAAGCTTCTGTCGAGCATTCAATCCATGTCGTTTCTGCATCCTGTAGGGGTACATCCTAAAACGGTGTTTGATCATCAGTCGCGTTGATTCACGGGAGATACCGACCGACGAAGCGAGCTTCCTCATGGATTGTCAAGGATTGCGTGTGATGCGTTGCTCCTAATCTGGGGCGTGTCGGATGTCGGTGGACGACCTCTTCCTGCACGGTCCTTGCCATCGGCTGTCTCCCGAAGACGATCGATGGTGGCGTAAACAGTTGTTCGTGGAGCATTGAGTCGTCGCGCGATGTCCGCTCTCGTGTGACCGGAGTTGTGCAGTGCAATGATCGCAGCACGAAGAGGACTTGATTTCACCATAACTGTACAAATAAAGCTAGAGTCATGAAACTTAAAACGAGAAACAACCAGTCTCAGAGCATTATCGTGGGAAATGAAACAAAGATCGGTCAACTGTGTCGCGCAATAGAGCGCGTTAAAAAACTTGTCTAGGTAATTTATGGTCACCCTGTATAACTCAGCATCAAATGGTTTCGTCAAGTTAAACATTTAAATTTCAAGCCCTTTTTTAGCGATCGACCTATTGAAAATCAAAACAGATTTTACCTATGTTTACACCTCTAATGAATATATTTCTGCAGAAAGTGCTGATGGAGGAGCAGCAGGCGACCAATCGCCTTCCTCTTCCGTTGACGGTCAACAGTCCGCGGGCCAGAGAAATGGCATAAATGGCGGCAATCACAACCCCACCTCCGGCAGTTCAACGGCTGTATTCGAGAAACCCGTCCAGACTAAGGTGAGGAGTGAGTTGCGAACATAGCTCACCAAACTTTCAAAATTTCTGTCGGTCGCCCGCCCGATCACCCAGAAAATTTTCTCAGTGGTAAAGAAAACGTAACAGAAGTTGATATTGAAAAAAAATGTTTGTAAGTCTAAAAATATCGAATGTCTGGCCCCAGCTACGCAAAATGAAATATCACTTGACTTCCGATAACCAGACCACAAATTTTGTTTACTTCTTTTCCCTCCCCCCATTATCCGGTTTTTTTTCTCCGAATTTTTTTTCAACACTTACTGGTGAGCTATGGTTGCGAATCGCCGAATGTTCGATATGAAACCATAATTCTCTTACGATGGGTAAAATATACCTTAACTTTTCAAAAGTTCGATTGCCCGAGGGGGTCAGAAGTTCAATTTCCAATTTTACAAAGCTTTTTCGGGCTCAAATATGGAAAAGTGAGCTTTTTATTTTGATAATCAAAACATTTCATCTAAGTGATACCTGAAAACAACTTCAAATTTTTTTATTTCAGTGGAAGAGGGTTTCAAAAGGTCGGTTGCTCTCTAGAAGAAAAGTTTTGCCAGATTACAGTTTACCTATGTTTCTTTCTTACTCAGCGAATCGGACCGAAGGTATCAGACAGAAAAAAACTTAAACTCGCACGAACTCTGAATCTTCAGACGATGGGTTTGAACAATTTAGGAAAACGCATTTAGAAATAAACGCTAGGGTCAATATTTTATATAAAGGTTTGAGCTGGGGTCAAATAGTCACATCAGACCTTTGCTCGGCGGGCCTCTGTTTTTTCCGAATAATACATTTAGGTAAGACAACGAAAAAAAAGTTTCGCGAGCCTTTGTTTTTTATCATAAGGGGGACCCTTATGTGGAAATTTTTTTCCGCTTTTGGCGGGCGTCGTTACCTTTTTCTTGCACACTAAAAAACCCCTGAATGTGAGTACATAAAACTTTTCTTGCACACTAAAAAACCCCTGAATGTGAGTACATAAAACTTTTCTTGCACACTAAAAAACCCCTGAATGTGAGTACATAAAACTTTTCTTGCACACTAAAAAACCCCTGAATGTGAGTACATAAAACTTTTCTTGCACACTAAAAAACCCCTGAATGTGAGTACATAAAACTTTTCTTGCACACTAAAAAACCCCTGAATGTGAGTACATAAAACTTTTCTTGCACACTAAAAAACCCCTGAATGTGAGTACATAAAACTTTTCTTGCACACTAAAAAACCCCTGAATGTGAGTACATAAAACTTTTCTTGCACACTAAAAAACCCCTGAATGTGAGTACATAAAACTTTTCTTGCACACTAAAAAACCCCTGAATGTGAGTACATAAAACTTTTCTTGCACACTAAAAAACCCCTGAATGTGAGTACATAAAACTTTTCTTGCACACTAAAAAACCCCTGAATGTGAGTACATAAAACTTTTCTTGCACACTAAAAAACCCCTGAATGTGAGTACATAAAACTTTTCTTGCACACTAAAAAACCCCTGAATGTGAGTACATAAAACTTTTCTTGCACACTAAAAAACCCCTGAATGTGAGTACATAAAACTATAAAAGTTATTTTTTTCCTCAGTTAATGAGTCTTTTTCTAAGGTGAAATCAAGGGTTTTTATGAAGCGTCCAAAAACAGACAAGATGTGAAAAGCGAAAAAATTTCTGTGCAGGGGTTATTTAGTCATGTCCGGTCGCCTGTCGGCGGGCGTCTGTCTTTTAAGTCATAAGGGGGGACCCTTATGTGATTTTTTCATCTTTTTAGGGTGAAAATTTTCCAAAAACTTTTTATCTCATAAAATTAAAACATGAAAAAAAAGTTCCAGTTGTAAGGCAAGTGTCTGTATACAAGAATTTTCGCCTCCGGCGGGCGTCTGTAGGATTTTTGGACCAACTAAAAAAAGCCCTTTGTCTGACCTGATGTCCCCTGGCTGCAAGATAAGTTTGATTGAGGAAAAAGAAGCTCTGTTAAGAGAATGAGTTCAAAATTTACCAAGAGACGAGCTCATGTTCGCATAGATCAGCTAAATTTATCAAAAAATTTCGCGGGTGGGGGGCCGAGTGGTAAAATATTTTCTCAAGTTTTGTTGACAAATTCAATCGCCAATCGGAGCGTTATTGGAATCGATTTCTTTAAAAAGTTTTGGACCGTAACTTCTTTACCTTATGCAGTGTTCATATTTGCGAAAACGTAATGAAACTTTTCGAATTGCTTGAACGTCTTGTTCTAACCTAAGACTTGTACAATTAGTGAAAGAGATATAACGTAAGAGACATGAGCAGCGATTTCTTTTTTGCTTGCAGCGAGAAAGTACAATTTTTTAAAAACAAATTTTACGTTAGAACAAGACGTTCAAGCAATTCGAAAAACAGGATGTCGTTATGTTTCATTATTTTTTCGCAAATAACAACACTGCATTAGATGCAATGATAGATGAATTGTTTCACACCCTAAAACATAAGGAAATATATCTGCATCAGATAAAAGCTCAAGAATGTAAGAACCAAGGAACATACACGCGAGAGAAAATTTATTTCTTACTGAATTTATTTCTTAAGGTTTTTTGTAACTTTGGGCAACCTATACATGTTCGGAATAGAGGCGCGCGAACAAAAGATATACCATTTGAAACTTCAATGCCGTCTGGATGGCTTCAACAGTGGGGTTGGAGGCTTGCTGAGTATTTAACTCTATGGGAGTTTTTTTGGGTCATTGGTTACTCTTCATAAGAAAGGGGGGAGGGGTATAATATAAAGACTGATTGATTGATTGTAGGTGTACTACTACATCGACGAGCAAGAGACTCCGTACCTGACACATGTGGATGTACCCCCGGAACACATCACCCTGGAGGACTTTAAAAGGGGCAGGGAACGGCGCAACTTCAAGTACTACTGCAAGACGATTGACAGGGATACGGGGAAGTAAGTATTTTCAGCTTTAAAAAGGGGGAAGGAAGGAATGGGGTCTGGGTCCCTAACACCAGGGTCCCTAACACCGGGGTCCCTAACACCAGGGTCCCTAACCCGGACTGCAAATTAAATCTATGTGCTATCCAGATGGATCGGCGAAGCGAGTTTTCTGTTCTCATGACTTTTATCGGTTTTTCATCGCATCTGTTGAACTCTCTCGAGGCCGTCTTCTTCTAGTGATTGGCATTTTGATCTACACGGTTTATTTTGGGGAAGGTAAAAGATGACTCGGTCTATCAAGCTTTCAGAGGGAGAAATGTTCACACTCCTGATGGTGATGAGGTGATTTTTATAATTATGTACCTTTTTCCTTCGTTTTCTGCTGCTAAGTGGGCCAAACTATGATCTTTTCTTTTTTGTACTTCTATTTATTGCAAGGGAACATTGTGGTGTACATTGAACATATGTATTGCTCAATAGCGAATTCGATCTAGAAACTTGATATCCTGAAAAAGGCTAGTTTTACCACCCGCAAAAAAAGGCGTAGATTAAGAAGACTAAGCATGAGGAGACTTTGCAGAGAGACAGAGTTCGTGCAATAAAGATTAGAGAACGCATACAAACAGAGCTTTATATTGGAATGCGCATAGTTTTCACCCACAATGCGGGTAATAGAAAAACTTTGCTTGCAAATATCCAAGAATTGTGTTAGTCCATCAATGAGGTACTCAAGGAGTAAAGCAAAATGGATTATTCAGTAAGTTTGAAGCGATTGAATTATGATGCTGTTTACAAAGACAAAGGAAGTGTTCAAGGCTTAATAACCATTGTAGGGAAACGGCTCGCTGAAAAAAGAGACGGTGTTTTGTATCGCATTATGTTGTAATTATGTAACTTCAAGTATAATATTTTTGTTTATTTTTTATATTCAATACTTTAAGTATTTGTAAGTATCAGTTCTTGAAAAGTTCAGTAAATTTTTTTTTGTAACATCAAAGTATAACAGTTGTTCCTAAGGCTCAAAAAAAAGGTAATTGATTTGAAATGGTGGTTCTGCAGTGAAGTGAAAGAAGAACTGATGGATGACCACCAGCAACTGACTCGCTCAGCCAATGGCAACTTCGAGTTGTATCTCATCACGATTGAGGGCAGCAGCCACTCCGATGGAAGTCATGGTGCCATGCGGAGGGAGCGCCATCACATGGTGAGATGGGGGCCCTTGATTCGGGGGCCTTTCAGATGGAAGGTACTGATTCAGGGGTCCTATTAAGTTCGAGAGCCCGATTCCTCACTGCCTTTGAAGACGGAACGTCCCGATTCAAGGGGTCTTTATAGATGGGATAGGGTCTCTTCAAAAGAAAGGGCCCGATCCAGGGGATCTTCTAAGATGAAAGGCCCTAAATAAATTTTTTTTTAGTTTTTAGGGGTTTTCTCAAATTAAAGGCTCTGATTCAGAGTGTTTTGTAAAAAAAATTTCCTTTGAAGACGGAACGTCCCGATTCAAGGGGTCTTTATAGATGGGATAGGGTCTCTTCAAAAGGAAGGGCCCGATCCAGGGGATCTTCTAAGATGAATTCAAGGGTCTTTATAGATGGGATAGGGTCTCTTTCAAGGGGTCTTTATAGATGGGATAGGGTCTCTTCAAAAGGAAGGGCCCGATCTCTGATTCAGAGTGTTTTGTAAAAAAATTTCCTACTGCACTGAGTGCACAAGTTAAATTATGCGTCCTAAAATTGCACAGAGTTCCGCTGAAAGCGAAATTTAATGTACACAAATACCCGCTAGTTTCGATAAAGGGTCGTTGACAAGAAAAAAAGGTTTCACTTCAGATCCTGCCCTGTTATTTATTATTTATAGTCCCACAGAGGTTCGAAAGAGAGACTTGCAAACAGACGGTAGGACTTGACTATTTAAGCCCTGGCGGAGTGGGGAAGTTGGGTGAGGTGTTGTGTGCTACTGCTACTTTCCGGTTATAGTGATTTAGTTGTCGACCCAAGTCAGTGAAAAGACTGAAATCGGTAAAAGGTCTTGATTTTAGTAATGGACTGGACGCTTTTATATTGGAAGTTTTTAAAATTGATATTTGCTGAAAATTTCAGCCTGAAATGTGAAAAGGGAGCAAAAGAGAAAATAGTCAACCGAAGTTCAAGCCACAAGTCTGTAAAAAAGAGCATGAACCTTTATCATTCAGATTACACATTTTTTGTTGAGGTGCCCGGTCCAGCGCCTTCAGCGGGATACGGAGGATACGGTATCCGACCGTACCCTCTGGGACATCCATTTGATAACACTAGTATCTTATTGTATCAATTGTTCAGGGTTCTGTTTAGTAAGAGAATATTTTAATATACTTTTGTGAGAAATGAATGTATGAAATACAATGAGTTGAGGTTTAGACTAATGAAAAAATAGCAAGAAATTAGGTAGCAAAAATTAGGTACTGTTAGTACAACGTCTTATTAATAAAATGTTGCAGAACGAACAGTAAAGTGCATACGATACGCAATGAATAGGTGAGAAAGTGATCCGTAGACCTGCGAGTCTCAGGGTTGTATCGATTATTCCCATTTAAGGCTCAAGTCGGAAATTAAAAAGTTTTGAATATCCGAATTTTTAGGGTTTTCCATACGATTATGCCGTCCTCTTTGTTTGTTTTTTCTGTTGGGAATTGATACCTGAGTTCATGGAGATAAGCAGTTCATGATGAGAGAGTTTCCAACAATGGTAGAAGAGAAACGATTTCAGAAAACAATGTGAAAAATGTATTCGTTTTTAAGCAATTTGAAATCGTTTGAATTGATTTTTTTTGTTGAGTGAGCACAGAGACGGACTCAATGGCGAGCGGTCATATGATGGCAGGCTTCAAAGGACAGTATGTGGGAGGCTCCCACCACGAGTTTAGACATCGTCACGCGAATATGCCTCCTGCGCATCATTATGTACCCGCGCAAGGTCAGTTAAAAGAGAAAAGGATATCAGCCAAGTTTGGAAGGACTTGGCTTCTTTACAATAATTTATTAAATTTTCAATTTAGTGAGTCATTTTCATTAACGATGATAGTCTTTTGAGGCCATCATTTTGAATGGTTTGCTATGAATTGAACTGTTTCAAAGGAATGGAGAATCAAACTCAGTTAAAATTTGTTTACAAAAAAGGAATGGAAGGAAGGAAGTTTGTACCCCCTAGGACTAAACTGGGTAGCATTTTTGATTAACTTGAATAGCGATGCCTGACTGACCGTTGATATTTATCAGATGAAAGATCAACCCATACTTATTTTTAATCAACGATATCGAATCGAGCTGCCAGTGAAATAGCGTATCTTCTCGGTTCTTGTCTTGCCAAAAAGATCGCCGACTGCGGTACGAATTTATTTCTCTAAAATTCGGGTTTTCCGAAATTTAGACTCAGAACGACTCTTTTCGAACTATTTCGGAAGTTTTCGATTTTTTCCGACGGAACCGTAGAAAAAAACAAGAAAATAAAGAAATATTCTCTTATTCATATGAAATTTTTTTGCGCAGAAAAAAACCAGACGAAAACTTTGAAGAGTGATTAAGAAATAGATCGTAGGATGTTATTATTAGCGAGTAAATTTGATTAAGTTTTTAATGGTCTTTATATTGGCTTGAGGAGGTTAGATAGGGATCAGACTATTTATATGCTGTTTTAAAGTAATTTCCCCTTGTTTTTTCCTCTGCAGGCGTCAAATAAGACCGGTCTAAGGCATGTTTGTACGCGCCGAGCGAGTGAAAAAAGAATGGGGGAAGGCAAAAAAGCGAGAAAAGAGAAGTAGAGAAAAAGTGAAACATAACGGAATCATTCTCGGAAACAGAACGGAATCATTCTCGGAAACAGAACGGAATCATTCTCGGAAACAGAACGGAATCATTCTCGGAAACAGAACGGAATCATTTTCGGAAACAGAACGGAATCATTCTCGGAAACATAACGGAATCATTCTCGGAAACAACGGAATCATTCTCGGAAACAGAACGGAATCGTTATCGGAAACAGAACGGAATCATTCTCGGAAACAGAACGGAATCATTCTCGGAAACAGAACGGAATCATTCTCGGGAACAGAACGGAATCATTCTTGGAAACAGAACGGAATCATTCTCGGAAACAGAACGGAATCATTCTCGGAAACAGAACGGAATCATTCTCGGAAACAGAACGGAATCATTCTCGGAAACAGAACGGAATCATTCTCGGGAACAGAACGGAATCATTCTTGGAAACAGAACGGAATCATTCTCGGAAACAGAACGGAATCATTCTCGGAAACAGAACGGAATCATTCTCGGAAACAGAACGGAATCATTTTCGGAAACAGAACGGAATCATTCTCGGAAACATAACGGAATCATTCTCGGAAACATAACGGAATCATTCTCGGAAACAGAACGGAATCATTCTCGGAAACAGAGCGGAATCATTCTCGGAAACAGAACGGAATCATTCTCGGAAACAGAGCGGAATCATTCTCGGAAACAGAGCGGAGTCATTCTCGGAAACAATGGAATCATTCTCGGAAACAGAACGGAATCGTTATCGGAAACAGAACGGAATCATTCTCGGAAACAGAACGGAATCATTCTCGGAAACAGAACGGAATCATTCTCGGAAACAGAACGGAATCATTCTCGGAAACAGAACGGAATCATTCTCGGATCAATTCTGTAGATCATTCTTGGCGTGAATATATATGCGCCAACATAGCTGGTCCGGTAACCATTTAACCCCTGGTCCTCTGCCGTGTCTTTTCTGTCATTCCCTCACTACAACTTTTATCTCTTTCTCTCCCCGTCTCTCTATCTCTCTCTCCCATCTGTATCTATCCCTCTCTCTATCGTTGTCCCCCTCCTTCTATATCAATATCACTTCTTGATGCTCGTTCAAAACGAAGCTTTGTTTAAATCTAGGCACGATTCTCAACCTTGCATCAGCGTAATGTAAGAAACAGATTAATTATGTTCTTGTAGATTCAATTCTCAGATTTGAAAGTTCAAGCAACTCTTGGTGTTTCTGTTGATAGGTGTTAGAGGAAGAGGAATGTTGATGGATGTTGGGTATACATGAGTAGGCAATCAAACAGAAGATGAAGGCGGCTGATAAGATAAAGAGATTGAAAAGACAGCTGATGAAAAGGCGCTCTGGAGAATCTTTAACAATAAAACGAGCTTGTAAGTAGTGGATTTGATGTTGTTTCGGAAGTAAAAAAAAAACACCGAGATTCTAACTGTCCAAGATTTAAATGGCTTTATGTATTATTGTCTCTTAAACATTCTTTCATTCGTCTCCGTCCCTAAGCGGTTGCTCCCCGCACCGTCTCTTCTCTCGTCTGTCAGAGTCCTTTCCCGATTTGGCGCTCCGGGATCGTAGCGCCATGATGAGCGACAGAAGAGGAAGAGTAGCACTTCGATCGCTACTGCTTGTCTCGCTCAACCTCCGCTCAACGCTCAGATCCCTTATTCGAGGATTTCCCGATGTGGCTTGTTGATCTTGATAAAGCGTTTAAATTGAGAAAAAAAAGAATTATTGAGCTAGATTTTAAGGATGAGACAAATGAGTTTGGGTTTTTAAAAAAAAATCTTCTCAAAAAGGGTTTGGTTTTGAAATTGAATTTAAGTCCTCTATAAACTTTCTTTATCTTTCAATTCCAGCTTAAGCACTTCTCTTCTGAAAAAAAAATTCACAGAAATTATCACTAAATGCATTGCTTACAATAGAATCTAGGTGTTACGAAGTTTCAATGAAAGCTATTCGTTTTTTTTCTGCGTGTGCTCAAGGCAGCTAACTGCCCTGGGTTCTCTGTTTTTTCTTTTTCCTTTTTTCTTCTCAATATTCTCATGCTATTCATTTTGTTCACTCTCTCTCTCTCTCTCTTGCTCTATATATCTCTCTCTCTCTTTCTTTCTCTCTCTCTCTTGCTCTCTCTCTCTCTTGCTCTATCTCTCTCTCTCTCTCTTGCTCTATCTCTCTCTCTCTCTTTCTTTCTCTCTCTCTCTCTCTCTCCATCTCTCTGTTTTTTATCGCTTGCTTTTTATCGCATGCTCTTCCCACTTACTTTTTTTTGTCTTCAGTTCCTCAGCAGCTCTATCTCTTGCTCACTCTTTCTTTTTTCGCCCTAATTAATCACTGTTAATGTGCGCAGTCTTAGGCAGAGCACACGAGAGCTTTGAAGACAGTTGTCATAGGTTTGAAAGCGTGTAGAATAATTCTTTTTTATACGCAAAATGCAACCGCAACAGGGTGTTTCTTACCACCCGCATAATTTTTCTCGAGCGCATAGATTTCCAGAATTTGAATGAGTTTGGATTTTTTTTCTTAAAAGACTTGGAATTTTCCTAGGTAAAAATCGAAACTTTCTTCTTTCGAGTGCATAGATTTGAATTTTTTTCCAATCACAGTGCGGGTGGAAGAAGCAACCTGAACCACAATCGAATCGAACAACACTTTAAAGAATACTGATCGGCGGTATCTTTCATCTTTTTTTAATTTCTATTCTGAATCCTTGAAATTTTTTTTCTCGGTAAGTTCTATATGTATACCACTCTTAGATATTGAAGAGATAATTTTGAAAGTGAATAAAAAAAACTCAGGAAAAAACTCTTGAGCTTTAAAAGACTTAATTACTTGAAAAGATTAGTAAAAATTCGCCAACCTCCGCCCTTACTTCCATACTCAGATTGGTCCGCTTACTTTACGTTCCAGCTTGCTCTTGAGCTCTCAGCCTTCCTCACTTTATCGATCGATTTCTATTCATTAAATGGTTCCGACTGTACTTAATAATCGAAGTTGAGATAACTTATTACTTGATATTAAGTAATTAATATCGACTTTTGTCATAATTATTGATCTGTTTGCCTAAACACAATATTCGGTGAAACGGTACGGGAACTCAGTATGAAAAAAGAGCAAATACTAAAGGAATTAGGAGAGATGATTTCAATACCCACCGCTATACTTAAAATGTAGACCTTTGTGTGTGTGATGAAAAGAAGATAATCGGAGAGTTGAGATGAAGAAGAATGTTATCAGCGAGTGAAAACATGAAGAGTTCCGGCTCTGGGGAAGAAAGATACTTCAGAGCTCTTTCTCTGATCTTCTCAATCTTGAGTGCTTTCTAAATATCTCCTCTAAAGATTTTCAGCCGGCTCTTACCTCTCTATATCTCTCTCCTCTCCCATTATTTGTCAAGGCAGACTATAATCTGAGGTATCAGCCAGCTATTGAAAATTAATATTTTTGTGTTTTTTTTCTGGGTAAAAGTTTAATTACATTGTTCAATATTAACATGTATATATTGAATAAAACAAAAAATTTTATGATATACATATACAAATCAATATATACAAGTAAAACTTTATAAAACAGAGTTTTTTTCTTATTTTTTGTTCTAGTTACTGACAAAAATGATTTAGTTTACTGGATAACTCTGTATTTTCTGTGTGTTCCAATCTTTTTCATATCTGCGAACTTCTCTAAGTTATCTTTCCTTCACTTTCTCTTTTCTACTTGTGATGTTCCGACTCTTCACGGCCACTAAATCATTTGCAGTAGTGCAAACACGGAGAAGTTGAGATTTGTGTAGAGAAGTTGAGATCCACTCCTCATTTCCTCATTGGTTTATCAATGACGTGACTGTTCCGATTTTCACTCTGTGTTGTCTTCTTTGACCGAGAGTGTTCTTGAAGGTCAGTGCCACTGGTGCGATGACAGTATCATCTGCTCTGACAGCGCAGGTCGAGAATAACGACATGCAGCATGTTCGGCATCCTCATGCTCAAGGGTCAGATACCAGTGATTTCTTCAGAAGCGCACGTGCTCGGAACAGCGATCGAGGAGACGACTCCACACCATACAACGCTCCGAGGACCTCAACAAGCACGCGAGTTCACTCCTCCGTCACCGCTTCGCCCGTGCTCGAGAAGCCTTCAAGGTACCAAGAAATAGCCCAAGCAGCTAGTCGTAAAGTCACGGCGATAGTGAGTCATCTGGAGCGAAGTATTGGAGACGAGAAGAAGAAATCATCGGGTGGCGAGAGCCGCGAGCCTCGGAAGTACTTCACAAGCACGACAAGCACAAGTTACTTGCACGTCGTCGCCGAAAGAGAAGAAAAGCGCAAAAAGAGAGAAAGCCTCAATCGCAAGGAGGAGGCAGTGGAGCCTGCTTTGCCAGAGAAGAAACGGAGCGTTTTTCGTTCCGAGACCTTGGACCTGGCGAGAATGAAAAAAGTCGTCGACCCATTCTTTGCCTCATTACATCAGAAAGCGGGGCTGAAACCCCTCAACAAAGCTTCCGTTGTGGAGAATCTTCGTTGCACGCCAGAGATTCTGATCAACGATCAGAGACTATCCCAAGTCTTTGTAGATCAACTTCCCGAAGAAAAGCTCCGAAAGGCGAAGAAATACACTGGCAGCAAGTCGGTGACAAGTTTTTTGAGAGAAGAGACGAAAAAAGAGAATTTGAATGAGGAAGAAGAGAGGAAGCGACATCTTGTGGGATTCCTCCATCGGAAGAGCCATCTATCACTCACCAGTCAACTCAGTGGGACTGCTAGTTTCTATCTAATAGGTATACTTTGAGGGTTACCCAAGATTACTGGTCAGCCCTATAATAGCGCTCAAAGAGTATTCCGAGGCGGATACATACAAAAATCAGAAGGGGCCGTTATTTCAGATTTGGTGTTCATTATGCCGACTTTCCTCGATAAACGGCCTACTTTTGTTTCCCTTCCAAGTCTTGGCGGATACATATACTCTCTTCTTAGGTAGTACTCATAAAATACCTTGACTGGTTTTGTTTCAAAGAATATAACTTTGGGTTAGAGCTACACGGGAAGCACATAATTTCTTTGAATAGGGCAAAAAAAAACTTGAGATTGAGAAGTGAAGTCATTCTGTTGCAGGTCACCGAGCGCGAGGTCGATATGACGATTCGACTCTTGGCTCCGAGAGCGACGCAAGGGTCTTCTCGGACGAGGATGACAGGTTATTATCCTTCTCATCGTGTTTTTTTTGTGAATTAGTTTTTAAAAAAAAGTGATTTTGAAAACTCAGAACCGCTTTTCAAAATGAAGTATTCGTAATAGTAGAAGTGAATGGAATATGTATTATAGCAGAACATTATCGGTTTTCCGGATGAGGTCGAAGGGAGGTTGAGAAAGAGAGAGAGAGAAAGCAGAAACATGACTGATTGCGGGATTATTGGTTTAGTTGAAAGAAGAGAGCAGCTCTTTGCTGGTTTAAGGGAGAGAGGCTACTATTCATAGATGGCAGCTCAAGTTAGACATGTGTAGTTGACTTGCTTACTCTCTCTCTCTCTCTCTCTCTCTCTCTCTCTCTCTCTCTCTCTCTCTCTCTCTCTCTCTCTCTCTCTCTCGCTCTTTCTCTGTCTCTAACTTACTCTCAGTCTCTTTTTCTCTCTTCATTCATGTTTATATCTCTCTCTCTATGTCTCTATCTCTCTCTCTCTCTCTCTCTCTCTCTCTCTCTCTCTCTCTCACATTCGCTCTAAGCTCAGTCCCATTGAAATTTTCTGGAGAGTAAACCACTGCGCACGCACTATCGTAGTACGGAAGTGAGAAAGGCTGGCTCGTCCCTTGGGTGGGAATGAGCGGGTACCTGGGTGACTACGGTGACACAACGGATGGTTCGACATCCGATGGTCGTGTCTACTACACAACAACTTCGACGGACGAAGGAGTCCTCTCAGCGGATCATATATGTTATCCCACATCCGAAAGCTCTTCATCGGCATACTATGGGACGACGGCGCATCTCATTCGGGCTGGGAATGTGGCGCTGGTGGCGCCTGTGGGAAAATCGTCAGAGAGGGGGGGGGGTATTCTTAAGAGAGAGGTCAAGGTCCATTTACTTAGTGAAGAATCGGGTTGTGTTGTGGGGCTTCCAACGATCCTTGAAATTGCGGTGGGTTCCAAGAGTTTTCGCCTTTTCGAAAAATGGTTACCTTGCGAGAAAATGAGAGCGAGTGTATTTTGAAGAAAAAGGACAATTTTCGTTTTTTTTTGTAACATCCTCAATAAAAATCGGAAGTTTTATTTGTGATTTTTTTACATAAGGTTTCTTTGTTCAACAAAGTACCAAAAAGGGGTTTCTTTGTTCAACAAAGTACCAAAAAGGGGTTTCTTCGTTCAACAAAGTACCAAAAAGGGGTTTCTTTGTTCAACAAAGTACCAAAAAGGGGTTTATTTGTTCAACAAAGTACCAAAAAGGGGTTTCTTTGTTCAACAAAGTAACAAAAAGGGGTTTCTTTGTTCAACAAAGTACCAAAAAGGGGTTTCTTTGTTCAACAAAGTACCAAAAAGGGGTTTCTTTGTTCAACAAAGTACCAAAAAGGGGTTTATTTGTTCAACAAAGTACCAAAAAGGGGTTTCTTTGTTCAACAAAGTACCAAAAAGGGGTTTCTTTGTTCAACAAAGTACCAAAAAGGGGTTTCTTTGTTCAACAAAGTACCAAAAAGGAGTTTCTTTGTTCAACAAAGTACCAAAAAGGGGTTTCTTTGTTCAACAAAGTACCAAAAAGTTAGAATTTAAACGATGAGAGAAAGTTCCTTTGTTTTGTAGAGTTTCGACATCGACGGACATCACATCAGTCTCCCGCCAACACGAGCGGATGGTGAGGAGAAGAAGACAGGCGCCACGGTGAGTTTGAAGATATTTTCATGTTTCAAAATGTGAACATGACTTGATTTTTCAAAGGGTTTTATATTTATTTTTTTATCAACTTTTAGAGGGTAGCCCATGTATTCGGCAACGCGTTTACAAACGTGTAACTCAGTGCATAATTGAGCAAGAGTGTTCAAATTTGTACACTTGTTAGGCCACTTTAATAGAAACATTGGGTCAAAAAATCATTCGATTCGGTCTCCTCTGGCACGAACGACAGCTCGGAGTCGCTTGGGGAACGCTTCCATCACTATACGAAGGTACTTGTCGTCGAATTTCGACCACTCCTCCTGCAGGGATTTTTTAGATACTCCAGATTCAAGTGAGGATGAGCATTGACTATGCTTTCAAGGTAGGACCACACGGAATAGTCCAGCGGATTGAGGTCGGGCGATGAGGAGGGCCATTCTGCGCTGGAGATGAAGTCGGGAAAATGAGCGTTGCACCATGCCTGTGTTCCGATAGCCTTGTGAGCAGGCGCAGAATCTTGCTGGTAGACCCAAGGTGTATTACAGTAGTGGGAAGCAGACCATGAAAGCAATACTTTGTGAAGAATATGCTGGCGGTAGTATTCCTGGTTAATTTTGACTCCTGGTTCGAATGAAAACAAGGGGAATTTCGCCGGTGGCGGACACTCCGTCCCAAACCATGACTTGTGCAGGATGGGGAGCTCTATGAACGAATCCACCGGAATCATTAGCTGCCTGTGAGTCCCGAGCAAGCACTCGCACATTTTGAGGGTTGTAGGCCTCTTCCACAGTTGACAGCTTCTCATCCGAGAAGACTGTCCTGAGGTGAGCACTGTCGCGCGTCCAGAGGATTATGGCGCGGCACCTTTTGAGTCTTTTCTCCATGTTCTTTAGAGTTAGGATGGCAGCCTTTATAGTACGATATGGGGGGGACTCAAGTCCTCTTCAACGATTCTTTGAAGAGTGTTGCGTGATAAGTTCATCTCGGAGGCCATTTTTTTCAAGCTACGCCTAGCATTTTTACCGACTCGCTTCCTCATGGCCTCAATATTGTTAGGGGTGCGCACTAATCAAGGATCACCTCTTCGGGGAAGTCAGCAAGTGTACCGATCTGTTCAAACCGTTTGATTGCTTTTCAGACAAGATTGCGAGGCGTTGAGATCTTTTGCGATGCGCGTATTTGATCGACCAAGTTTGTGCAAGTCCACAATGATAGAGCGTGCTCTATGAGAGACCACCATTCTTTTGAGAATTGATCAAATAATATGAAATTTGAACCATGTAATAAAAAAACATATGAGAAGACCATGTGTAAAAATTGGAGCTCAGCGTGCACTACAAATTGAATTATAAACGCCGAAAGATTGGTTGCCGAATACACGGGATACCCTGTATTTCTTTCGTAAGGCTATTCAGTTTATGATGCAGACAAATTAGGGGTTAAATAGTAACCGGATCGGTCCCGTCGGTGGTTACTTGTACACACACCATAGTTCACCAAGATGTGTTGAAAAAAATTTTCTTGAGCAGCCGATTGGAGAGGGTTGGGAAAGAGTAAAACAACAAGTTGGAGAGGGTTGGGAAAGAGTAAAACAACAAGTTGGAGAGGGTTGGGAAAGAGTAAAACAACAAGTTGGAGAGGGTTGGGAAAGAGTAAAACAACAAGTTGGAGAGGGTTGGGAAAGAGTAAAACAACAAATTTTTTGGTCTTTTATCCAAAATCAAGTGATATTTTATTTTGCGTAACCGGGCCGGTGTTTGACATTCTATATTTTTTCACTTACAAACATGGTTTTTTCTTCAATATCAAGTTCTTTTACACTTTCTTTTCCACTAAAAAAGTTTTCTGGCTGATCGGGCTCACCAGGATGTGTGGAAAATTTCTTTTTCGTGCTGGTGACCGGGCGACCGGAAAGGGGGGGGGGAATGAACATAATTTTGCTATGTTTTCCGAAGTGGATAGATCTTTCAATTCGCGTAGCATGGGCAGGAGTATTCGACATTTTGTTCGCTGACAAACGCTTAGTCTTTTTCTTCAAAATAACATTTTTTGTTATATTTTCTTCATCATGTAAGTTTTTTCTGGGGATTAGGCGGACGACCGGGTGATGTTTGAGAAGTTTGGTGAGCTATGACACACACTATTGACAAAAAACTCCCTCTTTTTTCTTACCCTTTTCCTTCATCCCCTCTTCTTTTTTCCTTCAAACTTTGAGCGGCGGATACATGTAAACCCAAATTGGGTGGCTCCATTTAACCCCTGAGACAAATTTGAGGTGAAAAAAATTGGGATTGGATGCGTGTGAAGCTATTCATTTGATGAAGGGTGCTCTGGGTGCTGACACTGGTTTCAAGAGACTGGTTCTACCAGGAGGTCTCAAACAGGAATGATTCAATTTTTTTCTGAGAAAAATTGAGCACTCATAACCAACAAAACTAGTTGACGCTGGTAAAGACCGGGAGAATGGGAGTGTTAATTGGGTGTGTTATGTTTATCGGTCGGAATAAAGCGAGAAAATTGCAGGCATCATCGGCGACCTTCTCGCGCGTCTTCTTTCTCCTCAATCACAGAATCTTCGATGTCACTGCATGTCGAAACGGTCAGCTGAACTTATTATCATCAGTGTGTTTCTTAGCACCCGCACAATTTTTTCGAGCGCTTAGATTTTTTTTAAATTTCGTAGTTCAAAGTTCAATTTTTCCAATGATTTGGACTTTCCCAACAAAAAATATGAGAAAATTTTGTTGTATGGGCCTTAAAATGTGCATCATCATGTGTGCGTGTGTAGCTCAGTGGGGAGAGCATTCGCCCGGAACGCGAAAGATCACGGGTTCGGTTCCCGTCACACCACACGATTTTTGCACAAGTTTCTACGAACAATCCGCTCCTCTGCTCGGTGTAAAAATCCGTTGCTTGAGATCAACGAGGAGTAGGGAATACTCTTACTTACATGGGGGCCGAACCGGGATGAGAAGATAGGATAAAAATAAAAAAGAGAACAAAGAGAAAAAAAGAGAAAAAAGAAGAAAACCCGAGCATGAGCTAAGTTCGCCAAAACAAAGGCGCCTAGACCTCTGACCCTAGACCTCGAGAGACCTCGGTGTTGAGAAGGGGGCATGTTGTATGGGCCTTAAAATGTGCATCATCATGTGTGCGTGTGTAGCTCAGTGGGGAGAGCATTCGCCCGGAACGCGAAAGGTCACGGGTTCGGTTCCCGTCACACCACACGATTTTTGCACAAGTTTCTACGAACAATCCGCTCCTCTGCTCGGTATAAAAATCCGTTGCTTGAGATCAACGAGGAGTAGGGAATACTCTTACTTACATGGGGGCCGAACCGGGATGAGAAGATAGGATAAAAATAAAAAAAGAGAACAAAGAAAAAAAAAGAGAAAAAGAAGAAAACCCGAGCATGAGCTAAGTTCGCCAAAACAAAGGCGCCTAGACCTCTGACCCTAGACCTCGAGAGACCTCGGTTTTGAGAAGGGGGCATGTTGTATGGGCCTTAAAATGTGCATTATCATGTGTGCGTGTGTAGCTCAGTGGGGAGAGCATTCGCCCGGAACGCGAAAGGTCACGGGTTCGGTTCCCGTCACACCACACGATTTTTGCACAAGTTTCTACGAACAATCCGCTCCTCTGCTCGGTATAAAAATCCGTTGCTTGAGATCAACGAGGAGTAGGGAATACTCTTACTTACAATTTTCTCCAAGCGCATAAATTTTTTTAAAATTTATTTATTGAAATACATTTTGCAATGTAACAACACGAGGAAGACTCTGCTGACAAAACTAAAGAATAATAAAAAAAACAGAAAAAAACAAACAACGAGAACGAGAATGAACGACTATTATAAACTTAAATCGATGTTTAAGACCTCTGGAACATCCAGCAATGACAAATTTATCCGAAAACTTAGAATGGTTTGATTCCTGAGAAGACTGACCGGTAATTTCATAAAAAAGTCGAGATGTCCGATAAGCGAAAGAGTGAAAAAGTGAGTTTCTGTTTTTTTAAATGTTTTTCGGGGATTTTAAAGAGCGCATAGAAATTTTTAACCCGCAGTGCGGGTCAGAGAAACATCCTGATTATCATGACCGCAAATTACTTCTTCCTTGTCAAATGGATTTTTCTGACCGAGCTTACAAACAATAAATGCTCTATGAGTTTCAGAAGAAGAGATGCTCAATAGCACCCAGTTATTCAATTCCTATGTAAGACAGAAGAAAAGGTTTTTTTTTAATGTGGCAGTCCACAAAGAAGTGAAAAAAGCGGATTTTGAGTGTGTTACGAAATGATAAAGATTGTCTAACTAAGAGATGAAGCTATTCATAACAGATGTCCGGTTTTTTCCGACAAGACATTTTCAGCGGAAAAGAGTGACCCACCGAAGGTTCAAATCTTGGTTCCGAATTATGGTTTTTGAATGATAGTACAAGGAAATTTACAACTTAAATGTTTTAACTCGAAATATTTGAGTTTAAAATGAGAAAGATTGCGAGAGGATATGAAAAGAAGCTTTAGGGCATGAGTGGGGTGTTATGAGGTTATCATATCTCCAGGCAGGGGTTTTTTTAAAGTTTTTTTAAAAGGTACAGACGCCCGCCGAAAGCGGAAAAATTACACAATTTAAGGGTCCCCTCTTATGATGAAAAAACAGAGGCTCGCGAGAATTTTTTGTTTGTTTTACATAAGAGTCTCCCCCCTGATTTGGAAAAAAGAGGCCCGCCGACAGAAGGTTTGACATGACTATTTAACCCCTGTTTCCAGGTGACGTTGAACATGGATACGGTAACCCCTGTTTCCAGGTGACGTTGAACATGGATACGGTTAATTTCTTGGGAATCTCAATAGTCGGGCAAAGCTCGGCCAGCGGAGACAATGGAATATATGTTGCCAATGTTATGAAAGGTTTGGAATGAAAAATTATCTTTCTTTTTTTCTCGGTTATACATAGAAGATTCCCGAAGCTTCAGAAATCTGCCTGTTGAAGCTGAATTGGTTCCACGTTCCCTAATGCATTTAATTTTTCAAATCGACCGAGTAATAACTGAGTTTTCTCCTCACGGTATTCCTAATTTTTTCTACTAATAAAGATACGTAATGAAGGAGCAAGGTACTGTTTAAAATGAATGTTTTTTATTGTTAGTAATTCCTCCCCCCATTTTTTCATTAAGTTTTCTCTGGAATTCACAATTAACTTGATTATCTCGTAATTGATTGAACTTTCGTATGGAAAAAAAGGTAGTCCATCGGACGGGATCGAACCCAGTCAGATTTTATTCAACTGGGAGCAAGGGCGTTACCATTACACCACGATGACACATAACTATTCCGTGCGATAGCACTATCGCATGGAATAGCTTTGTAATTGAGCATTTGGAGGTTGATTATTACGTATTTATGAGAAAGTACCTATAAAAGGGTTTCTGTGCCATTCCCAGACCTACAAGGAATTTGTTGTAGGAGGAGCGGTCGCCTTGGATGGTCGCATAGAGTCTGGTGACATGATTCTACAAGTGAATGATATAGCCTTCGACAACTTCACCAATGACCAGGCCGTCGATGTTCTCAGGTTCCGCATTTTATAAGGTGTCATTTCTCTAAGCGCAGTGCGGCTAGAGAAATAACGGCGCTTTTTGAAGAAGCTATGAAAATTTTACATTCTCTATTCCTACGCGCGCACTCGTTTTTCTCTAAAACGTCCCATTTCCTTAAAGTAAGTTCTGTTTTAGACCCTATTTGCGGGTTTTCAATAAACGGTCTTGTACATGATGGACACCTTCAGATTTTCTTGTTGATAAAGAGTACTAAAATGGCTTTTCTTTCTGTTCACCCATGAACAGTTCATAGGTACTGATTAAAAAAATTTTCCAAAGGCGATCAACCTACCAACCTAAGCAGCTAACCCGATGGAGCATTTGTATCACTAGCCTTTTTGGATAGCGCATAGATTTCATAGGCAGTGCGGGTTAGATAGTTAAGAACATAATTTTATATATAAGAAATTCTCAGCAAAAACGTGTAGGTTAGAAAGATTTGTTATGAGGGAAGGAAACGCTGTAGAGAGAAAGATTGAATGTAATGTAACATAAAGAATTTCATACAAACATAGTTCGCGTATCATCTGTTTCCGTGTAGAGCGCATGAATCCGCGTATATATTCAACCCGCAAAGTGGGTTAGCCAAAAAACATATTTCAAAATTTTTGTAATAACCTAACTCGGTTACTTTTGTGTGATTTAGGGAAGCGGTCGAAAGAAAGGGTCCCATCAAGCTGACGGTAGCGAAGTCCCTCGACCACGCACCCAGAAGTTGCTTCACTATCCCGCGACAAGTCTATAACCATAGAGGTAGCATTTATTGACTTGAGTTGTGGTTTGATTGCGCGAGCAAATTCATGGCATATTTCTCGCAGTTTTAATCAGACTGGATTGTTTATAGATGATGTAAGGTTGAAAAATGTCAAATCATAGCTTCGGTCAGAATAATTCATAAAAGGTCGAATACTTTGCTAATTGGGTCTCTAAGGTATTGCAGACGAGCCAGTCCGGCCCATAGACACGGGAGCATGGATTCAGCACACGAATGCGATGCGGGGGATGCCGAGCATTCTCGAAGGTTCTCTTATTGCCTGGGATTACCGAATCGTAGAGGGTAGAGAGGCCGATGTTGTGGGGAGATTGAATTTAGGCTATCATTATCAGTAGTGCACTTTAAAACATAGTTTTTTAAAAGTTTTTAATGTAATGGAAACGAATAGTTTGTCCGGGCGTGGCATAGTGGTAGTGTGATAGACCATTGTGCGAAGAGTCCCGAGTTCGACTCTCACCCCGGACAGATCCACCCAAACCAAGGGGGTTAAGAAATGTTGGTAGTGCTCATGCACGAATCAAACTCTCCCCACTGCTGCTAATCACACTAGCAGGCAGCCACTGGTTCTACCAGGATAGGTCTGTCCTCCATCTCAGGGGAGCGCGTACCCTGCCGCGAGGCGGGAACAAGCGCGAGGAAGAAGAAGAAGAAGGAAACGAATAGTTTGTATGTATTTTTGTGGAGTATTTTTGTAATAGCGAGGACTGGAGTACAGTTCAGGCAGGGTTCTGTTACTGTTCGAACTTTTTATAATGCGTCCAAAACTGGCACTGATGAAGCGATAACATGTTCAAACGGGAATCAGGGTGTTTCTTAGCACCCGTACAACTTTTTTCGAGCGCATTGATTTTTTTTTAAATTTCAGAGTTCAACATTCAAATTTTCCAATTATTGGACTTGTACCACGAAAAATCCAAGAAAACAGTTTTCCAAGCGCATAGATTTCAATGCCTTTTTGAGTTTTTTGAAGAGCGGAAAGATTTTGTTACCCGCAGTGCGGGTCAGAGAAACATCCTGACGGGAATGACTCACTCACCGATGGAAAGATAGTTTTTTTTAGATAAAAAAGGTTTGGATGAAAAAATTGGGCCATCAAACTCAAACCAGAACTCGCCGAAAATTGAAACAGAGTGGCGCCAATAGAAAAAGACTTGAGTTGAAAGAAAAACAAATTATTTTTTTTATTGTTATATCATTCATTATGTATTCCTACTCTTAACAATACTACAACGATGTCCGCCTTGCTACAACGATGTCCGCCTTCACGCGGTGCAGCACGACAGTCTCCGGACTGCAAAGGACATCACCTCGCTTCTCCGGATGCAGCCCGCTCCGAAGAACAGCTCCACGTGGAGCTACCCATCGTCTCCTCGCTCAATTTTTCCTACAATGAGACAGCCCGACCCGGCTGGTCTGTCTCAACTCCTACTTCTCCAAGCCGGGGACATCGAAAGCAATCCAGGGCCAACCACCTCCTGGAACTGCACGACATGCGGGAAGAAGGCCAACACTAACTGCGTACAATGCTCATTCTGCTCAGAATGGGTACACACAAAGTCGTCTTGCAGTGGCCTTCACTCTCTCAAGAATTACGTTCAGTCCAGCTATCTATGCCCATCCTGCACCACTACAACCACTCCCTCTACATCCAGTGTCACCACCTCCATCTCGGTCCATCCCAGCAACGCTCATACTAGAGGCAACAAAAGCCTAAGACTCCTACAATACAACTGCAACGGCCTAAGCGGTAAAACTTCGGAGATCCTTGACCTCGTCACACGCCTGAAGATCGACCTATTCCTGCTACAGGAAACCAAGCTAACCGATCGCTCCAAAACACCATCGTTCCCCGGATACACACTGCTTCGAAGAGATCGCGGCACAAACACCGGAGGCGGCCTCATCACCGGCATCAGTCACTCGCTCAACTACAGTGTCATCCCCTCTACAACGGACACTCATCTGGAATCACTCAGCATTCGCGTAACAGGAATCAACGGTTCCTTCCTTGATGTCACTAACATCTACATACCACCAACCAGTTCCTGCAGCAACGGTTACACCCCAGATCTTTCGTCTCTACTCCTCACTCGTTCCAACTCCATTATCCTTGGCGATCTCAACGCTCACGACACAGCATGGTTCTCTCACTCCTCCGACAGCAGAGGTACTCTCATCGCAAACTCAATCGACGACTCTGAATACGCTACACTCAACCGAGACTCTCCTACCCGTGTTCCCTCCAACGGAAGACCCTCGTCGCCCGACATCTCCAACTGCTCACAAGATCTCCTATCCGAAGCCTCATGGAAAACCGTCACATCAGGAAGCTCAGATCACTCACCCATTGTCATCGAAATCGAGAGCAACAACTTTATCCGGACGCACAGAAGCATGACCTTCTCGAACTACAACAAAGCAGACTGGTTCCGTTTCCAATCGCTAGTTGAGGAGAAGCTAGCCGAATCACCTCTCCCTAACCTTCCCGCCGCCCAAGCTGAGCCCTTCTTACGGAAGATCCTGCTATCAGCAGCTGCCAGCACAATACCACGCGGTCGAATACACAAGAGAGAAACAGCGCTTACTTCGGAAATCCGCGACTGGATGTCCCAACGTGACGCTTTGAGAGAATCCGACCCGCTCTGCCCTGAGATATACAACCTCAACCAAAACATTAGGAGAGCCACAGACAAGAACAAACGAGAAGTCTGGAGACAATTCATGGAGAGCTTCGACCCTAAAAGAGACAGCAACAAGTTATGGAAGACGATCAAGATGCTAAATAACAAAGGGAGACCCCCACCCAACTGCGCCATATGCTTCGATAAAGACCCAGTGACATCCGCCACAGAATGCGCCAACCGTTTCAACAAGGCTTTCACCCGCCCAGTCTCGTACACAACCTCCAAGTACAACAGGCAGACGATGAGAAAAGTACGACAACTTCTCCCCGACGACTTCACCGATTTCTCAGAAAAAGAGGTCACATCAGCCATCAGAGCAACGAAAAAATCAACAGCCCTTGGACCAGACGGCCTTGCTACAATACTCCTACATAACCTAGGTCCCAGAGGAATCAACGCTCTCACTATCCTCATCAACGATTCACTACGCACTAACCGGATCCCTATGATATGGAAGTCCTCGATCATCATCCCTCTCCTGAAGCCGGGGAAGCAAGCCACCGTCAGCTCAAGCTACCGCCCAATCTCTCTTCTCTCCCCCGTCGCAAAAGTGATTGAACGCCTACTCCTCAACACTATCCAGTCCCATATACCACCGGCGGAACACCAACACGGATTCACGGCGGGCCGCTCAACCACTTCGGCACTCCTGAAGCTCACTAAGAACATCGCAGGCGGTTTCAATGAGAAAAGACCAGCGAAGCGCACAGTCCTTATGGCGATCGACATGTCCAAAGCCTTTGACAGCATCGACATCACCAAACTTATCGACCTCCTCTTGACCACAAGCGTGCCCAACTACATCAAGAAGTGGCTCTCTTCGTATCTGAGAGGACGCACAGGACGCACACTCTTCCGCAACACCTTATCGAGCTCCCGGCCGATCAGAAACGGAGTCCCACAAGGCAGCGCCCTCTCGCCCACGCTGTTCAACCTCTATCTACGCGACCTCCCATCCGATAGCGCTCACACCAACGTAATAACTTACGCAGACGATATTACCATATGGGCCTCCAACTCAAACATCAACACCTCCTCGGAGTACGTACGTATGGCAATACCTGGGATCGAAAGCTTCTTGAACAATCGCTCCCTCACCATCTCTCCGGCCAAAAGTCAACTCATGCTCCTCACGCCTTTCAGCAAAGAATACAACACGGTCCTGGACGTATCCATCGGAGGAACCACCGTCCCGTCCCAACAGTCAAGCTCGCAAAGATCCTCGGCGTAACTTTCGACACCATGTTCACGTTCAGCCACCACGCCAGAGACATCGCAGCCCGCATGACACAGAGAAACAAGGTCCTGAAGGCCCTCGCCGGTAGCACCTGGGGCAACCAGAAGGAATCCTTACGGACAACCTTCAAAGCTATCTCGCGAGCAATCTCCAGGTACGCCGCCCCCGCATGGTCCACTTTCTTATCCGCTTCGGCCCTCGAAAGGATCCAACGCGCCCAGAATGCCGGTCTCCGCGTAGTCACGGGCAATCATCAGATGGCAGACACCGATCACTTACACAGAGAATCCAAGGTCATGCGCACTAAGTCACACCTTCACATGCTCTCCGCTCAATACCTCGCCAGAACAATGGATCCAGCTCACAACCATCACAGCCTCTTGGAAAGTCATGCTCCACCACGCATCATGAAAAACGACCTCATCATGAGTTGCAAGCACACGGTCGAGTCCGCAGCCTCCATAGCAACAGACCCTCTCAACGGGAAACTCGTCGCAAACGCCATACACACTATGATGGTCTCTAGCGAACTTCAATCAATGAAAGGCGCCGTCATTCTCGGAGGTAGACCCCCGCCCGACATCAACGTGGAAGAATATGACCTTCCCCGCAGCACAAGATGTACACTCTCCCAGCTTCGATCCGGATTCAGCAGATTCACAAACTCGTATCTACACCGTATCGATGAGTCCATCCCAGACGTCTGCCCAACATGCTCATCCACACCTCATAACGTCGCACACCTGTTCGATTGCATTGGCGACCCTACGACACTCTCACTCACCGACTTATGGGAGAAACCACGAGAAGTGACAAACTTCTTGAAGATGTCTATTTTTAAAAAATAAAAATTGACGATTTATACACAACGAAAGACGAAGCGAAAAGAAACATATCACGTGGGCCTCGCTCTTCGATGACGGCTACAACCGGCAACAACAACAAAACAACTCTTAACAATAAAATGGATTGAACTAAAAGGGTAACATTTTAAGAGAGAAAAACACTGACTATATAAAGTTTTTGTTGTAGGTTCGGAAGGAGCGCCGACTCCCTTACCGGGCGACGGTCCTCGAAGCTCGGCTCAGCAGCGGCCCGCCTCCTCCTCTACGGCCACATCCACCGGAAGCAACGGGCAGAATACCATGATTGGCCAGCGATTGGATATCAACACTGACAAGAGACGAGTCGTGGAGGTGCGCGACTCTCATGAACGTTTTCTTAGAATGGCAATTGACTTAACTGTGACAGAGAACAGTTAATGTGACGATTCTGTTGAATATTATGCTAGTCCACCGGGCGAAATCGAACCTAGTGAATGATTTTTGATTGGGCGGTAATCGAACCCGTGACTTTGGCTTCCTGGCCCACGTTTATCCCACTGAGCTATCAATGCAAACATTATCTTGCAATTTCCAAGGTTTTTGACAGAAAGCGTGGAGGGATGAAAATGGTTGACTTTGCAGGCAATGGTTTGTTCTGGCTCCGGCCTCGACATCAAGAATCGCACCTGGCTGAAGATTTCCATCCCCATGTCTTTTCTAGGTATCGATTGATTGCATACTTTCTGCTTGACGTATTATATTTACTATCTAATCGTTGGCGAATTAAAGAAAGAGATTAAATCTCATTCATTCATTTCTTTTTTTGCCTTTGCGAGAGTTATTCATTGATTCAGTTGTTGCTAATGCATCAACCAATTCATACATTTTCACAATCTTTCCAGGCTCCGATTTCATACATTTTTACAATCTTTCCAGGCTCCGATTTCATACATTTTTACAATCTTTCCAGGCTCCGATTTCATACATTTTTACAATCTTTCCAGGCTTCGATTTCATACATTTTTACAATCTTTCCAGGCTCCGATCTGGTGGATTGGCTCTTGGAACACGTGGAAGGACTGCGAGAGCGCAAGGTTGCTGTTGTTGTAGATTGCCCGCCGTAGGTCTCTGGCTGGGTAGACGAGGTCTTCTTGGTCATGGCTCAGAAAACAATATCCTTACATAATTTATCTAATTACATGGTTGCTATTCACGTTCTCTCCTAATAATATAGTAGTGCTGTGATATTCGAAAGTTTGTGGAGCACAATTAGGTCTTTTATTGTTGTTGTTGTTGTAGATTGCCCGCCGTAGGTCTCCGGCTGGGTAGACGAGGTCTTCTTTGACATGGCTCAGAAAACAATAACCTTACTTACATCATTTATCTAATTACATTTATTTCTCTTTCTCTCTCGGGGTTTATTTGGGTTTTTTTCCCCTTCATCATTTTTTCCCTTCATTTTTTTTGAGAGAGAGAAAGGAATCACTGGTATAAGAACTTAACAACAGACGTCGGGCTATTCCACAAATCTATACTTCTTAAAAGTGTGTGGTCACAGCGACACGAGAATAAATGACTAGTTGTATGTGGCTCTTCTAAACATTTTGGGCAAAGAGGGGATTGGGCAGCTCCTATTCTGTGTAGGTAGCTGTTAAGGGAACTTGCATAGCTACTACGTAGTTGCGATAATGTTATTTGTTGTTCCCTGGGAAGTTGATTCGTTGATTTATGGATTCTGGGAGGTTTCTTACCTAGAACTGGGTTAGGGGAGAAGGAGCTAATGAAATTTCTAACAGTCTCAGTATGTATTATTTTAAGTGCGGCTTTCTGATCACTGTCTACTAACATCGTTTCTAAGTCCTTGGCATGTTTACGAATAGTTCTAGGTGGTTTGGGTTCCATGCATCGACGATGGGAGGGGTGGTTTGGGAGGAGTCTTGCTCTTGCAACGAATTGCTTGGTAAGCATCGTGTTGTGCTCCTTTATGGGTAACATTTCGCTTTCTAGAGCTAAGTGCTCTGTGCCGGCCATTGCTAGGTTTCCTGTTGCTATCCGTATTGCTTTATTTTGGTTTGCCTGTATTTTTTCCAGTTCGTCTCGGCCAATTGAGGGGAGTAAATTGGTGCGGCGTAGTTGAGAACGGATCTGGTCATTGTTTTGTAGGTCGCAAGAAGGGTGTTTTTCTGTTGGCACCATGTTCTTCCTCCGAGGGCACGTAGTATATTCAGTCTTTTGGCCGTTCTCTGTTTAAGGTATTCTGCGTGTTGTCGAAAGGTGCCGAGTTGGTCTAAGACGACACCGAGTATTTTGGGTGTTTTAGTTGTCGGCAAAAGGGTTCCATGGATTTCTACCTTGGGTTCTTTTTTACATTCTCCTGTATGGGTTGTGAAAAGAGTGACCGTTGTCTTTTCCTTCGATATAATCATTTTTCGTTGTTCCAATTCTTCTACGAGTTTAGGTAGGAAGTGGTTGATCTGATCTTCACAGGTTTCAATACAGGGGCTTGAGGAGAGAATTGAGATGTCGTCGGCGTAGGCTGTCATCTGCGTCTTTCATGTGGGTTGCGGGAGGTTGTTTATGTAGAGATTGAATAAGAGGGGACTGAGCACTGCTCCTTGTGGGACACCAGATCTGCATGTGAGACGTCGACTGCTTTTTCCTTGGAAATATACCTTGATTGTACGGCCTCTTAGGTAGCTGGACATCCATCGGACGATGGCTCTTGGCATATTCGTTTCAGTGAGTTTCTTGCAGAGAAGGGATATGTTCACTAAGTCATATGCTGCAGTGAGGTCAAGGGCGACCATGAGAGTGCGGTCCGGGGGTGGTTTCCGATTGAAGCCGTTTGTTATTTTCCCGGTTATTTCCAGGAGTGTGGTAGTAGTCGAGTGCTCTTTGCGGAATCCATGTTGCCAGTCAGCGATTTGAAAGCCTTCCGCCAGGAATGGTAATAAGACCCGTTCGAATGTCTTGTCTATAGGTGATAATATTGATATTGGTCTATAGCCGTTCAGGTTGCTCGAGTCCTTTCCTGGTTTAGGTAACGTTATCACTCTTGCATCTTTCCATCTGGACGGGATAATACCGGTTTGCAGCGTGTCATTGAAGAGGATGCAGAGACACTTTCTGAAGTTTTCACCGGCCATTTTGAGTAGTAGAGGGCAGATGCCTTCACTGTCTGGACATTTGGAACCTTTGGTTTTCTTGATGGCTTCTTCGATCTGTGCCAGGGAAATTTGGGGAGCGTCTGTCCGTTTGAGGCCTTTTATTAGTCGCGTTGTGCTTCTTGCTGATTTGTCGACCTTTTTAGGGGCTTGTTTGGCTAATTTTCTAGCAAAAGCGTTTGAGGCTGATATTGGGCATAGACTTTTCCCTTCGTGGATGATGGTCAAGTGCGTCGGTTTTATTGATTTGCCGTCGATAGTAGCCTTTATCGTTTTCCAGAGTTTGTTGCCCGGTTCGTTGTGGCTCATTTCAGATATGTACTTTTCCCAAGCCTTCCTCTTTTTGAGGTTGATGCGGAAGGAGATTTCGGCCATTATTGAGGGGAGTGAGGGGTCCGTAGGATTGTCCCTCCTCATTTGGTCCCGTTCTGTAATCAGTTTCTTCACATCTTCGCTCAAGTGAGGCGTGTATCTTGGCACCTTTCCACGGGGAATGTTGTTTTTCGCCGCTTTGGTCAAGGTGGTGGTCAGGAATTTGTGCATCTGAATTGAGTTGCCGGTGAATGGGAAATCCATGAGAATCTTGTTGATATCCCTTTCGAAGCCCTTCCAGTTCGCTTTGTTATAGTTTGTATAACAACGTGCGTTTGAGATGTTGGATGGCTGTGTTTCGACGTCAATCAGGCATGGGAGGTGGTCAGAGTTCATTCTGTTGATTGTTGACCAGTTGCAGTCGATGGCTATGTCGTTCGAGGCGAAAGTGATGTCTGGTGATGCTTTTTGTCTTGTGGGCATCTTTGAGTTGTTGAGACACACAAGATCGCTGTCGTCAATGAAGTCGCATAGTTCATCTCCTCTGTTATCCTCCGTACCTTCACTCCAAACTTTATTGTGTGCGTTGAAGTCTCCGCCGACAATGAATGGTTTCTTCTGTGTTAGGAGTCGACTGAAGTTCGGCGCGTATGTGTTGGGGCAGGACGATCGAGGTGGGATGTAAATGTTGCAGATTCTTATGGTTCCTTGGTCAGTTGGCACGTCCACGCTGAGTGTTTCGGCTGTCTGGTCCGTCGCTGGGGAAGTCACGTTAGCATAGCGAATATTCTCTTTGACTAGTATCGCAAGGCCACCTCCAGAGTTGGAGCGGTCTTTTCTTATGATCGTGTATCCTACGATATTGGGAGATGGAATACTAGCATCCATTTTGGTTTCTTGGATGAGTGCTACGTGAACATTCAACTCATGTAAAAGGTCCTCTAGCTCGGTTAGTCGGGCTCTAAGTCCATTAGCGTTCCATGGGATTATCCTCAGGTTCGCTACTGTCTGGGAGGCAGTCTGCTGGATCGGGGCTCTCTTACAAATTCTGCATCTCCATTGGGGGTTCCAATCATTAAGATTGTTAAGGTTGGAACAGCGGAAATGTACCCATTTCTTACATTTACTACAATTAACACAATTCGAAGGCGCGTTAAGAGAGCAAACAGAACAAGGCCATCTTGGGCCTGGGTTAGTCTCGATACCAGCGATTTGGATTAGTATTCGGATCAGAGACGCTGGGTCTTTCTGATCCGTGTTAGAAAAATGAGGGTTCGGGGGAAGCCGTCCTCGTTTTCCCCTGCGGGAGATTCCATTGGGAAGATTTGTTTTGGAGGTCCATTGTGTCCGACGCCTTGTAGCGTCGTCCACAGTCGCACCGCGTCTAGGTGACCTCCGTCGCGACCAGGTCTTTTATTAGACAGAGTCTTGTCTTCATATGATAGATTTCCTATGGCTGGCTGCAAAACAGGCGGAAGCATAGCTCACAAGGATGTGTTGAAAAATTTTTTTTGGGTGGTTGATCGGGCGACTATTGGCGACCGAAGATTGGGGAGGGGGAGACTCAACAAAATTTTTGGTTTGTTTTCCGGAGTGAGTTGAGTTTTAATTTCGCGTAACAAGGGCGAGAGATGAACACTCGAAATTAGGTTCACTTACGAACATTCGATTTTTTAAATATCCACTTCTGGTATATATTTATTCACTTTTTTCTTCTTCTTCATTGAAATTTTTTTCTGGAAGACCGAGTGGGCGACCGGGAGAAATTTAACAAGTTTGGTGAGTTATGGGCGGAAGTTTCCGGGTGTGGCATAATGGTAGTGTGCGCGACTATCGTGCGAAGTCTCTCAAGTTCGACCCCCATCCTGGACTGATTCACCTTCTAAGGCTGTAAGTAGGTGAAAAGAGTTAAAAACAGTTACATGAACATGATCGGGCTCACCGAAAACCAGTGTTCCCGTTCAATACTTTCTGCGTGGCTTTAGCGATGGTAGGTTCCGACTTAATGTAGTGCTTGCATGGATTTACACCTTCTAAGGCTGCTGGACACACAGGCAGAGATCAAGGGGCACAGCAATTGGTTTCGCCAAGATAGGTCTTTACCGTATCTCAGGTAGAACTTGTCCTGTAAGCTGGAACAAGCGCGGAAAAGAATATTATGTTATTATTATTATTATTATTATTATAACTTTTTATTATTATCATAATTATCCACCTAGGATGGCCGAAAGTACGCTGCGGAGATGCTGCGACAGCGTCTCATAGCGCACGTAGTCAACAAGATCACCTTCACCGAGCAATGCTACTATGTGCTGGGAGAGCAGTGCGCAGGTAAGCGGTGCAGAGCACAAACCACCCGGCAATCAATACATGTTCATCGTGTTTGAAAGACGCTTCCGACTTTGGAAGAACAATTATAGTATGTTCAATCATCGAAATAGTGAAAATGTCTCTCTTCTCACCAGATTAGATGTGAACACGCGTTGTATTTCGATTTAACCATCTCCAAGTAGTGTTTCATGTATGTGAGAAGCGAAAAAGAGATGAAACTTGGCTCTGAGGATCATTTTCTGGCCTTTATCACTGAGAAGTTTGAGAGAAGAGGCAATCGAACGCTCAGATTACTCACAACTAGAGTTTATGGAATCTTACCATGAACGGGCTCTTAATTTTATTGGAACGTTTAAGAATTTGAGATTGAGCTCAGATTGTTTGCGAAGGTTTGGGTGTGCGCATCTCTTGCAATCAAACAATATTGAGAACGATTGAGTCCGAAGAGTTTAAGAAGTTCTATGTCCAAAAAAAGTGACGTCATGATGAACGCGCTTCCATTTGCAGAGCTGGCCAGGTACCGAGCTCTCGCAGAGGAGGCTGGTCAGCCTTCTGGAGGCGTCCAGTCATGGCAGTGGACGGTGAACGCAACTGGAGGAGGCGGAGTCTCCGGCCTTGTGCCCGGTCCGAAGCCGACCGTTGGAGGCTCCATGGTTAGCTATACACTAGCAACCAACAATGTACACTCTCACACAATGGCCCCGCCCTCATCGGCAGCCTCAGCGTACCATGCGGGGTCAGGTGGACACGTAGCCCCGCCCCCTTCGGCAACTGCAGACCCTTATGGAGTTCCCAATTTTTACCTGGTCAACTTTTGAGCCAACCCTTCTCCTCAATGTGAGAAGAGAGCCATAGTCCATCTCCACTGCACAATGTTGTCAAGGGCGCACTTCGGGTATCCATTCCATTGTTGTCTTCGAGTGCATGCGTGTCAATGATCTCAGGTCTTTCTTCGTTTCCCTAGTGTTCGTTTCTTTTGCTGACTCCAACTCGTCCAGGTGCCCTAGGCCATCTTTTTTTTAACACTGAATACAGTTCTTATCCCAATGAATGCCAATATTATTGTCTGAATGATTATTATGTTTAATAATGAGCATGAAGGTTGTTGCTGTTAATGTGATGTCGTCTATAATACATAATCAGTGAAATTCTATATTTTCATACAATGAGTTGGATTGGGGAAACATTACATGTTTATATAGGGTTTGTGGTTTATAAAGTGCTAATTTAATTGGCTTCTAATAATCAAGCTAGTAACTGCTAAATTTGCACTGGGAGATGAAGCATTTGTTAGACCATAATTGCCTGGACCATAATTGCCATTTAGTCAGTAATTTAAACTCTCGCGCTCGCTTGTAAGACCGCAAAATTTTAAATACTTGGAAAAGATGGTCGAGTAACGTTTTAGGGCCAACGAAACGTTACTCAAACAAAAACCCACAGAAAGCGTTGATCATTGTTAGCAAAGTGGTCTTGTTTTTCACGATGATTAATTCATTTTTTCGATTGTAATTTGATATTGAGCACATTTTAGAAGAAAAATATTATTGTTTTTCATTATCAAAATCACTTTGTATTACTGAAATAAAAGGTCTCAGTTAATCGGATGGTACTAATTTTTGTTAGTTTCATTCCGTGGTCACTATTTCGATAGAAACAACCAGACTTTGTCGGCTTCAATTCTATAATGAGTTCCAACATCCAAAATCGGCGTGTTCCTTTTTTAACCAAATCATGCGATAATGAATGCTCTAATAAAAGCCATGTATGTCGGTCTTTTTCTGGTGTCACAACACTACATGCACACTATGAACACGGTAAAGTGTACATCGACAAGGAGGGCAAGCAAATTTATACATATCAGAACTCATTATTTTCAATGCAATCTGTTGTCTGCGTTGCATCAGAATGGTTTTCTGTCAGTCTGGAATTGTCTGTCGGTCGTTCTGATTGCATGGGTTTCGTCCTGTGTGGTTCTCAAGCAGTGAGGATGGGTTGATACTGAAGAATACTTGAGAAGATGGAAAAGGGATAGAGTTCCTTTAAGATGTCTGTTCTTATCACTTCCAAGTCAAGGAAAATATTACAAACGATAAACGTTCGATAATCATAATTTAAAGTAGATCAAATGATGATACTTCAGTTCACGATCAATGATAAATAGTATTGACGAACTTCAGGTGTCTGGCTACGCGTCTATGCCAATGTCACCGCTTCCGCATTTCGGTGCGACTGCCATCTCTCGTCAGGCTACGGTACCCGCACCGGATATTCATTCACAGGTGATTGAAGCAGAATACGTGCTTAATATCGCAAGATAAAAAAATGTTCTCAATATTTATCAAGAGCATTTTTACCAAACTGTTTTTTTAATGAGATGCTCAATTGGAAGAATCACTGTTATTGGCACGAAGGCAGCGAAGCTACCTGAGGGAGGGAGAAAGATAGAACTATGAAAACGAAGGCAGCGAAGCTGCGTGAGGGAGGGAGAAAAATAGAAGTATGAAAACGAAGGCAGCGAAGCTGCCTGAGGCAGGGAGAAGAATAATAGTGGGAAAACGGAGGCAGCGAAGCTGGCAGGGAGATAAGGAGAAGCATAAAATTGACTAGGCTCTCATAATAACTAGGCTAACAAAAGAGTGAGAAGCGTCCCCAACGGGGACGCTAGTCACTTGTTGGCATCGGTTAGCTGGTGTATGAGATTACTTATTGACCAAAGAAGCATGGGGTGGAGGAAATGTACATTTACACAACGTGTTCCCATCTTAAAAATCCAAAGATCCAACTCATCAAGGATCATTCAACACCAATCGATCAACTCATCTCATCAACTATCTTAGAACGGATTGAAGAGTCGATCCTCAAATGTCGAGATTTTATCCCGTTCTTCCTGACCAATTTTATACACCGTAGAAGCGGTAACTCAACAAATTACTCTTCGGTGATAATAAAGATATATATATATATATATATATATATATATATATATATATATATATATATATATATATATATATATATATGTATATATATAAATCATTTTCGAATCATTTAACATGAATCGATTAATGAAATCTTCCAGGTGAGTGATGGAAGCGGAGGCAGTGGAGCAGAGAGGAGAGGAAGGAGGTTTCTTGATTGACTTGACTTATTGCTCGGTTTAGGGACAACCGTTTGGAACGCACCGTTTAGAATGATCCTATCAAATGCAGATACATTTCTATTAACTTTCATTCTCTTACTTTTACCATCATTATAAAACTTTTGATGCAAACCTGATAAATTCATTATAATTTTTACCACTCATTGAAAACCTATCCGTAAATGCTACTCGATTAAGAATGTACCTTTTTCGTAGATTAGTGAGATCTCTCTCGAGTTAGGCCTCAGGACCTCAGAGGAAAAACTGTCCGGCATTTCATCTAAAAAAAGAAATATCGGACAGTCAGGACAACTATTAGCGTGTTTTACTTGGGGGCTTTTCTTTTTAGTGTGTTCAAGCTACTGTATCTATGATACCATTTTCTTTGTTTTTAGACAAATTTAGTCATTGAACCGACAAAAAATTAATAATGTGAGATTTTTTTTATGTGGTTTCGTTCCTAAACCTTAGGGCTTTGTTAGCGTAACGTTTACCTAAGCCTTAGCGAGAAAAAAAACAGTTCATAATAACTGAAAACAGCTAAGACGATTCACTTTATTATACCGGATAAAAAACAATATTGTAGCTAATTGTTCTATACGGCCTCGTTAGCATAAATTTTACCTAAACGTGAGCGAAAAAATCAGTGAAAAGTATCCTGACCCCCCAAATAAAGCACGCCCCGAATAAGTAAAGCACGGCCCCCCTAAGTAACAAAAAGCCGAAGAATCCTCTAGCACTTTGAAGTAAACAAATGAATTGTTTCAGCAATCGACCGGTAGTTATCCCTCCTGGACCCTCCTCATCTACTCATGCGAGATTGGACGAGCTCCCGACGGATCTGGCTTCCTCGCGACAGTCCTTTCGACTGGCCATGAATCATCCCTACGAGTTCTTTGTCGATAACTTGTAGAAATGCCTGACTAGCTTCTAGGGTCCTCGAGAGCTTTTATTTCCTCCTGGTGACTTGATATCACATTTCCTTGATTGAATTCATTGCCTTACTTGCTTCTGAACAATCGCGAAGCGTCTGAGCGATTTACCGAATGATTGTTGATTCAATGAAATATTTAGCTCTCTTTAGCTTGCAGTTTACGCTGAAGCACTCTTCGTGGGTCTAAGCCAGTGGTTTGAATGATGAAAACAGCTGCAGGCGTTTAATGAGAAAAAGATGCTCTACTCGCCCGCTTTGTTCGTATGTTGTTTCTACGCACAGTTCTAAATAATTCAGCCCTTTCCATTTTTAATAGAGTTCTCGATCGATTTTCTTAGCTATCATTAAGTTTTTAATTCGAAAAAATATTTTAAAACATAAATCAATCAATATGAGCATACTAAAAAAATATATAAAACAACAGCGGACCCTGTTCTCGGACGGGACAAACGCTAAGCAGAAGAAGAAGAATACTAAAAATGTATGAATTTAGATTAAATAAACTTAATGTTTTGACTCGAATTTAGATTAATTACACTTAATGTTTTTATATTTGATGAACATGTGAACTTCAGTCGATGCTTTTGTTTTTGACTCGATTGTAATCTTATGAAACAGCAATTCATATTTGTATATATAAGTTTGAGCGGAATTGAAATATTTGCGTTTATTGCTTCCGAAATACAATATTCATTTCAATTAACAACAGCAATATTACCCGTAGAGACGAAAAGAGAAGAAAAAGGAAAATCTTCATTGACGTGAACAACAAACGAACTAAATATCGACTGAAAACATATGTTACAAAAGTCTATCCTGAATTCCACCTGGGGGATCCACAATCTCACTCACAAGATTTACAATCTCCTTGATGATAATACGATACAAGTTTGACGGAAAATCATACAGAGCTCCAGAACACTAATCAATATTTCGAAGAAGAATATTAACAACGGATCTACCTCAGGTCAACAAAAACTTACAGTAATCAAGTAGCGTAGTAAACGGCGACTATCAGGAGTAGAACTATTCGAATCATTAATATGCGTCCTCCGGGAGTAGGACTGGAGTTGCAGAAATGTCTGTTAGAGCATGTCTCACAGGAGCCCTGGCCTCCCAGCATCTGGCACACTTCCATCGCCTGCAAAGCCCTCATTCATTTATCGTGCCACACCTCTCATCTTCCGAAATTGAAATCATAAAATGAGAATTGAGGGAACTATAAAACGACAAAAACGGCAGTGCACGGGGCGGGATAGAACTCAGCCGTGTCTATTACCAGTTACACCAGCTAATTGTTGAACGTGTTACCAGTCCCACCAACGAGGACACATTGCTGATTTGTGTAACACATTGCTGATTTGTACTTGTAACGCTTTTCGACGTAGAATCCTAGTTCTTAGACCAGATCATCTCTTGATGAATAAAAGAGAGAGACAGGAATGCGAGCGGGCCATCTATGTTTGAAAAAAATGCTCCACATTTACAGAAGGTTCCGCACAGAGTGTTATCAACAAATCAGCATTTGCCGGAAAGCGTGATTCGTAAAATGCACTACAAGCCTGATTCCGTAAGGCTGCGCACTGTTTTGCTCACCAATCGTTTTTAACCGTAAAAAAGTAAAACTAATTTACTCACATACAGTGAAATACATACAGGTTTTATTTGAATTTTCCTATCAGGAAACTTCCTGATTAGCAATAAAATGACGTATTGAGTGTCAAATGGAGCAACTGTTGCAAATTGAAAGGTCAATTATTGCTAGCCAGGAATTTTCCTAACGGGAAAACTCAAACAAAACCTAAATGTATCTGACTGTATGTGAGCAAATTATGGAGCGTTAGAATTCAACTTTTCACTTTGCAAACTGATTTTTTTTCTGCTAACTGATTTTCTGCTATCTGGTTTTTTTGAACGCTCCAATGTCTCACCACGAAAACATGACTACGGTAAAAAGAAACAACCTAAAATATGTACAATTAGTGAGAGAAATATAACGTTCGAGACATGAGCAGCGATGTCTTTTTTTCTTGCAGCGAGAGAGTTAAAAAAAACCAGATAGCAGAAAATCAGTTATCAGGAAAAAAATCAGTTAGCAAAGAGAAAAGTTTTACTTTTTTAGTTTTACTTACGCTCCATTAGTTTTACTTTTTTACGGTTAAAAACGGTTGGTGAGCAGCCTAAAGCCTGATTCATAAAATGCGCCACAAGTACCATACACTAAATTTTCTGCTCACGTTTTAATGACACACTTTCTTATATTTTTTTCAAAAATCTAGCTAGAATTACTCTGGAGTCTCGGCTTAGCCTTAGGTTAAGTTTACGCGAACGAGATCGTATGGCTTAGGAAAGAGACCGCATGAAAAAATTTCTCCCTTTCTTGACTCTACTTGGAGTTCATAGGAATAGTTTTCGTTGACGCTAGATTTCTCCAGCAACTCTGTATCAAGCTATCAATGACTAAATTTTTAAAAAAAATACAGTAGTTAAAACACACTAAAAACAAAAGCCCAATTAACAAAATGTCGTGTAACAAAGTGTCATGGATCCCAAAAAAAGCCTTTTACTTGGAATTTACTTGGAACAAAGTTTCATCTGATGTTCATGGTTTTTTTTTTGGATCTCGTAGCCCTTAACTGACACCCATCAAATTCAGAGTTGCATTTATTCATTCACAGATTTATGTAACCCAAAACAAATTATTTTTCGTTCAATCTCAGGCTAATTCACCTTTTCCTGTCATAATTCTAGTAATAAGTGTTGCTGAATAGACATGGATTCGGAATGTCAAACCTGATAGCAGCTTTCATTTGGAAGACCGGTCGCAGTAGTCGCAATGCTCACACCGCAGCCTCGAGATGTGAAAGACGCTGCAGGTATAGCTTTTGCTGAATCGCATACTTTACTTTCGAAACTTGAGTATAGACTAGGGTGACAGACGAGCGCAGCTTTCACTACGCCACTCATTGAGGGAACACCCATGACTGGTACAATGTTAGTGGCTTTCACATCTACAGCAGCTCATGATGCTTCTGTGGCTTCTTCGTAGCGTTAGTATTGCTGGAGGGCACAATCTGATATGCTTTTTTTACTGTTTCACCTGACACACACCCCGGTTGGATCACTTTTAGGAATACGAGAGCAAAATTTATTCGATTCACAAAAGCTCAGAAAATTTTATTTCGCGAATGGAGTTTCGAAGAAGTGATTCAGCTCAACTTCTAGCTAGAAAGTTGTTGTTCAAGTTATAGTTCCAGAAGAAAAACTATGAATGTTTTCATGCCACAAACCATCGATATCATCACAGATGTACTTCCAGCATTCGGTCGTCTGCTCGGCGCATTGCATCGGCGCGTACTGTCTGTACTCTCCACCCGCCTGGCACCAGATATCTCCCAAGCCTGAGGACAGCTTCCGTTTTTTTCCTAACTCCATCAACTTTTGTTATCTGCTTAGAGCTGGAATATTGATGCGCGCTCAGTGAAGAAAGAAGGCAGCTGGGTTCGTTTCCACACCGTGGAACAGTCTTTTTTAGCTAGGCTCTTTCTAGAACCATGTATCTCCTGAGCCTGAAATCTGCTTCCGTTTCTAATAACCACATCGAGTTGAAAAAGTTTCCTCGGTCTTATGCAGGTTCAAGCATAATAGATTTTCCCTGAAAACTGTTCACCAGGAAATTGCAGTTTCTCACTTAGCTACGAAAAGCAGTGAAACTATAATATTTACTTCAAAGAAAACTGTTACCTCTGAAAAGGTGATCCGTGCAAACCGATTATTCAAAATTCAACGAAAACGCAGTTTACTCGACCATTTTTTTCTCAAAAATTCATACATGCATGCGGCCTCGGATTGCGCTGTAATTCGAAGTAGCGAAATTTCCATGTTGATTTTAAAAAGGGTTGTAATAGTTCTAAAGTGTATTATTTGAGCGGATTGAGGGAATAAGCTTTGTGTACAACAGAACCAACTAAAGATCAGAATGTTTACGTTAGAACAAACGTCAACTTTCTCAATTAAGATTAAAATTTTCGAAAAGTTTCAAAAGAAAAATTCAATGAAGCGCTCCCGGAAGAAAATGATTTTTTTTGTTGATTGAAAGTCAGTTTCATGGAAGAACTATAAGAAAAGCTGATAGAAAATATTGCAGAGAGATTGTTCACATATGTATAAATACGCCAAAATCATGGAGACAATGTTGAAAGATCGTTTTTTAAAAAAATTGCAACCTTTTCAAGACTTAAATTACCTTTGACAATGGCGAAAAAGAAGGTCAGCCAAAGGGAGCACCTCAGTAAACGACTCCCAGCGTTTTGTAGATCCATTTATGCTAGCCAGTACCTTTTCCTTACCAAATTTCGATATCTATAAATTTTCTTTACTAATTCCTGAATAAGTTCATTTATTTTACTCCTAATTACTTATTCTTGATCACGTTTAGATTTTGGTGAAACCCGCGACCGACACAAGGCATTTAATTTGGCAGTTCTCAAGACGCTGGCTTGAATACCATGCTAAACGGCAAAAGAGCGGCTGTTTTCATTTCTCGACTCGTTGGCGTGATGGTAATTGATGGAATTTGATCTTTAGCAGAATCTGTAAACTGTACCGTCCTAACTCCATTTAACGTTCTCACGGCTTCACTTTTCACTTCATCGCACGTAATAAATCAGGAGCACGAATAATAGTAGAACTTTGTGGAATTGTATAAATTATAGGACTTCATCTCTAATGATAAGCGAAGTATACTTCATATCTGTAATATTCACGGAAAGGATCGACAGTCATTGAGATGATGAAAATAAGTGATGTAAAAGCAAAGAGCGCTGAAACCCATGGTGTATTCAAGACCCTCACTTAACTCATGTAACAGTTCTCTCATCGTTGAGATCAATCCCATTGTCTTCTTTTAATTTACCCCAATCCCTCTTTTCTCACTCTTTTGTTTTCTCCAGCTCCATTTTATTCTCTCTCTATGTCTCTCTTGCTCTCGGTTTTTTGCGCTCTTTTTTAACGTTTTGGGCTCTCTTTCTTTTTGTATGTCTATTATACTTTTAATTTCTTTCTCTTAACTTCGCTAAATAACTTTAGCTTTGTATAACGGAAAATCTTTCGTTCTTTCTGTTCCTCTTACTTTTTTCTTTTTTGCTCTCGCTTTCGAGTTGCCCTTTTCTGCTCTCTCGCTTTCGAGTTGCCCTTTTCTGCTCTCTCGCTTTCGAGTTGCCCTTTTTTTGCTCTCTCGCTTTCGAGTTGCCCTTTTCTCTGCAGGTTTTCTTATTCATTGTTATCAACCTCCTCCTACCTACTTATGACGTCTATTCTTTCTATTCCAGAAGTAATTTTTTCTTGGATAATGGGAGAAATCGAGAAAGTAAGGGAGATGATGGAGAAGTGGCAGATGCGTGAGAGGTTTCTGTTTGCTTGTCTTCTTTTCGAACTCTCTATGTAGCAGAAAGCAAGAGAATCAGCGGGATTTTCTGCCAAGAAAAAGAGAAATATTATTTTAAGACGCAATTTTTTCTTTGCTTTCTTTTTCACAATTAGCTTCGTCTTTTTAGAAGAAAAACTGTAGAAAAACTAATTTTAGTGTAAATTTCTCATACTCAACTTATTTCTCATACTCAAATTACTATCAACTTATTGATTAACTTATTGATTACTATCAACCTATTGACTAACTTATTGATTACTATCATTTTATTGATTAACTTATTGATTACTATCAACTGACACACGAGGGAAAGATTTTATATAAATCGCATTCATTCTATTTATATAAATAAATCAATATATGAAGCCTTTTTTATGAAGACTGTTTTTCCCTCACTTATTTCTGAATGTTTTACATTCTTTTTTCTCCCACATTTTTTCCTTTGTTTCTAATACATATATATGCATACATATTATGTTTTTTACAATTTTTTTAGTACACTTGAATTTGCATCTTCTGTCTTATAAAATCTTCTTTCGCTTTGAGAATTGTACTGTTTCCACCAGTCTTTTACTTTATAAATAATCTTTTTTTTTAATTAGCATAGGATCAAAATCAGCGCATGAAGAGAAGCAGTTTTATGCAAATTCCCGTGCACAGTTATAATTTTGGCCGAACTAAAAGTACATTTTTGATTATAAGTTTAAGTTGAGTAGGAAAATGATCTAAGTCTCATTATAATTTTAACAAATTCGTTAAGAGGCTCAATTCACAGATTCAGTGGAACTCACATCTTAAAATTCTAATAAAATTTCTTTAACTGTATAAATGAACGTTTTAACAGATTCTGATTCTTATTTATACTGCTAAGATCTTTTTTTTTGTTATTAAAATATTTTTCACGCATACATAGTTAGGCACACACTATATACAAACAATTTTTCTCTGAAGTTTAAGAGATCGGTTTTTTTAACTTGGGAGGGGGCGCTTTTCTTTGGGGGAGGCGCTTTACTTGACGGGTTTTTCAAAAATAACTTTTTAAAAGATTATTTTGACTTTAAAAAAACGCTTAGGCTTAGGAAAAAGTTTACGCTAACGAGGCCGTTCGGCTTAGGCGAAAGAGACCGCATAAGAAAATTTACATGTTTTTGTATTTTTTAAACATTTTTTGAACGCACCGAAAAGAGCCCCCCCCCCTCATGTTAAATCGTGCCAAGAGATCTTTCAATCATAAAGTGAAAAAGCTGTCGAGTCAAAGTGAAAGCCTAAGAAAATTAAGTATAAAAACACATTTCAAATTCAAGTAAGGCAATCAATGCTTCTTCGACGGAATTAAGGTCCAGTTTGAGCTTTTCTCTGCATTGTAGAAGCCTGTCTAGAACTGAAAGTAACCTCCAAGCAAGTTTCTCTGCATTGTAGAAGCCTGTCTAGAACTAAAAGTAACCTCCAAGCAAGTTTCTCTGCATTGTAGAAGCCTGTCTAGAACTAAAAGTAACCTCCAAGCAAGACTTAATACTTAATCTTAATCTTAACCTAAGACTTAATCTTCTGTTCTTGTAAAGATGTAATTTATTCATTCTCTAGAACTTTTTTGTGTGAAATAATTGCTTATTGGATAACAGTACCCGAAACTGGAAAACGCTGGTATTTCTATTTTACTGTGAATTCTCTTAAAAGTAAGGAAGGTAATTAGTTAAATGCCCTATAGAACTGAATTTACAAAAGAAAGTTCTGTCTACAGTCAGAGCCATTTACACTTCTTTGGATGTCCCATCGGAATTCAAGGCTCCCATCAACTCTGAAGACCCTGAAATATTTTCCAGGTCTGCCATCGTCATCACAAGTCCTGCGATACAAAGGACTCATTGTTATTTTGCTGTGCCAATGCCGCATTAGAGCCACTCTCGTCCCGGTCAAGGGCTTGCCGGTTCACAATCACAAGTGGAGAAAATAAAGACGGTGTGTAGGAGGACGACCGGGCAACAAGAGAACTCACAATGTGTACAATGCACCCTGCAACAAAGCACCTTCAAAACGACAACGCTTCATAACGTTGCATATATAATCATTCTCTTCCATTCTATTAAGAACATACAAACTTCATTTATAGTTTTAAAGTGCTGTCAATAAATAATCGAGAAAAACCAATAAATATGAGCAAAAAGGGTATAGAAAAGAGGGGGTTTCTCAATTCGTAAAGAAACTGTAAGGAATCTTGCAAGTGTAAATTTCAAGTACTCAATCACTCATTTTCAATGATCTCAATTAGGGATTAGATTCAAACAAATTTTAATGAGAATACAATAGTATGCTTCGAATCGATTTCCAAGGGAACTGAACCCACTAACCGACTCCGACTACGACTGCTACAAGAGGCGTCGATTGAAGTGGCGTCGCGGAAAGAATGAAGACAAGAGCGAAGGAGTTGAAGAGGGACATGATGGGAAAAAGAGGCACGCGATGCTGCCACCTTAGAACCATTCAAGACATGATTCTGGTACCAGAGTCAGCTACTACTTAGAAAATGGCCTAATTTTTGTGTGTAATGTTTGGGTGTAATTTAGTCTAATAATTCGTGCCACATAAGTATGATTCGGGCTTTTCGCAAAGGACTCCTTTATTGTTACCGAAACCACATTATAGTTTAAACTAATACCCCTTTATGGGAACTGAGACCTACGTGAACCACTTACATCGAGTAACTCCGTCATATGGAAATTCTCCGAGAAGACTTCCAGCACTCCAACATTAACAGATATGGTTGTTGTATTCGTTTAATAATCGATCCAGTGCTTTCTTGTTTCGTTCATTTTCTTTCGCTATCTTTGTAGTTCTGAGCTCAAACCATAATCAATGGTGGTTGTGGCGTAACGAATTGCTAGAAATGTATACATGGTCTAAGGAACCTACTTGAATATAATTTTTTATGATAATATTGAGCTGATAGAAGACGGTATGAAAACACATCAAAGCTACAACTGTGTAATTGGTGACGCGATCGCACGAGAAATGGTTGGGTTCGATCCCGCCGAGTAGACTAGCTTTTTTTCGAGTGATAGTTCTTTCAATTGGTCACCTTTCAAGTTGACAAACCGTAAAGAAGGCGCAGAGGGTGTAAGGTGTGAGAAAACGAAGAGAACCGGTATGAATGACATTGATATCATCATCAGCAATAGCACTCGGGCAATCTGAATGACATTTTTATTTTTTTCAATGGAAGAGGAATGACAAGACAAAAAGTTGAAGACGAGAGAAAAGCATTACGAAGTTTTTTTAAATTTAGAGACTGTTTTCTGGCATATAATGATTGATTATGCTTAAAATTATTTTTAAAAAAAAGGGAATCAGTCGGAGAATTTCTGTCAGTCGAAACATCAGTCGAAACAAATACACCTCACTGCTTTGCAAAACGAATCAGTCGACGATTTTTTTTTGACAATAAATTTTGACTTCACGTGAAATTCACCCTGAGTGGAAGGATGAGGCTTGAAACTGAAATTGCCTTTCGATAGGCATCGCTTTCATTTTCAAGCGATCTCGAAAAGCGAGGAAATTAATGCGATGTTGGTGTTTTGGAAGATCCACGTGATGAAAATTATGGCAAAACCCCCCAGCTTTACGGTTTTAGTAATGAATGATGAATGGATGGATGGGACATACCAGTGGCATTGGTACGGCATCTCGGAAGAGCATCCCTAAGATGTAAGAGAGGACCAGATGAAGGCCCAGCAGCAGATGTGCCAGTCGACTGTTGTCTACTAAAGTGCAACTCAACTTTTGACTCCGGAACAGTTGCTTTCAGCAGTCTCTTTCATGTGTACAGGTTCAGCTTTACGGCTAACAATATCGCACTACCGTTCAGAAGAAGATGGCCGGGTTCGATCCCACCCCGTGGATTACCTTTTGTCTACGTACATAGTTGTAATGATCAATCATCAGGTTGTTTTTTCATGTTTCATTGTGACGTGAAGAAGGGATTTTAAAAATTATCTTCAGGAATCATATCAATGATAACATTTATATTAACCTCTATAATTGACCTTTGAAAATCAGTCGATAAAAGTCTGTCACATATATTTCACATGTTTCACATACATGTATTTATGAACAACAGTCAGAAAAACTTAAACTGTTTTTTATTATTATTCCTGAACTAGACTATTTCAGAGGATCTTTGGATCATTATGATATAAGAAACGAAATTAACTATCAAAAATTATAGTTAGGGAAGGCATTATAAAAAGAGCCCCTGGATTGAAATGGGCTTCTAAACCTTCTTCTTCCAAAGTGCTATCTTCGGGGACCCTGACTGAGTCCGCAGAAGGAGACCGGTCGACTCCTCCATTGAAAGCTCCATAATATGGGAGTTCGGGCACTTCAGTTGCATACAAATGGAGCACCGATTGGGAATCGGTCAAACCTAGAACATTTCTTCATGTTCTAATTAAATCTTTACATAAGAAGCTTATCATGTTTTGAATTTTTCTTTAAAAAAAACGTTTAACATAGTTTTTATTTCTAAATGCATGTCGTCAGGTATTGGTTGAGTATTTGAAAACCAAAGCTTAAAATGCGACGCGCTCGTTCTAATTTGGTTATCTAACCTGGTGGATTGGTACCAGAATCACTTATCGATAGCTTGATACAGAGTTACTGGAAAAATCTAGCGTCAACGAAAACTATTCCTAAGAACTCCATCTATTTGAATTTAAAAAAAGATTTTTGCTGTACTACAAAGTGATTGGCTACAATCAGCATTTTGAGATAGCTCGAATTACATTTGACTCCTCCAGAGCCACTGGTGAGACAATTTGATAAGTTCATGAAACAACCGTTTTTCTAGCATGTAGTAGAGGTTCTGGACTGATGTTAAGCTCCTTTGCTACCGTTTGATTCTAGCTTGCTTGAACCTAATCCCATGATCATTGCTAAGTTATTTACCCAATTACATGACCGAGCTAGGAACCCAGTTGTATAATCGAGCTATGCATCAAATCCCTTGACCTGTTTAGAGGTATATTCCCAATACCATTACCGAGCTACGTACCCAAGCTTGTAACCGAGTCATGTATCCAATTCCATGAACTTTGTTGAGTTAGGTATGTAAATAATTCCAGTTCCATGACTACGCATTTAATCCTATGAATATGGTTGAGCGATTTATATAATCCCATGCCCTTTTCAGGACTAAGAACAGCTAACTGTTGGGTTGGCTTGCAGAAGAAGTGCAGGGGTGCGCAATGCAGTTGTGAGGTCTCCTGCCTCCTTGGCGGCTACTCCGCAAAGTTCTCTTCGCGAGCGAGTTGTAGTTTGAGGGAGAGAAAGGCAGGCGCAGTGGCAGCCATTCGTTGTATGAACCCTGAAATCGTCGTAGGAACCCTGAATTCGCTGTAGGAACCCTGAAATTGTCAACGTTTACCTTCTCTTGTTTAGTTTCTTTTAACGCTTCACTAATTTCTCTTCATTTTTGGTACTTTCTTTCTTCCTCTTCGAAAATTCTTCGCTCACTGTCTGTCTCTCTCATTCTCCCTCTTTCTTTTTTGTCTTTCTTCATTTATTTGCTCAAATCTCTTTATTTATTTTTAATTGGTCTCTTTTTCTCTATACTTGAACTTTTTGGGATGGAATTTCGAGACCAGTCAGGTTGAATGCTCTCCGGAGGGATGGAATTTCGAGACCAGTCAGGTTGAATGCTCTCCGGAGGGATGGAATTTCGAGACCAGTCAGGTTGAATGCTCTCCGGAGGCAAAAAAAGTGTTAATTCCTTAGTTGTGTAGGGAGGGTATTTGTTGATTGACCTTGTTTTTCTACCTACATATACTACATACAATATAAACTGAAAAAGAATGACAACTTCACGTGAAAAAAACTTGTGATAATAAGTCCGTTTGGTTAACTTTGTTCCCGTTTTTTGGAGATAAAAATTAGTAATGTTCTCGAAAAAAGTTCGTTCTTTGCGAGCAGTAATTCGGAACTGATTGAGTCTTCCACATACTTTCAGTTTAAAAAAGTTGATGAAGTACAATGAAGGATATTGAAGCGAATTTGAGGCAACCGACTTCGGAGTCGTCGTCGGATTGGAAAGAGCTTTGACTGTCGTCACTCTCTTCGCCTTCTTCTCTGTCTATCCCACACTCGCACTGCGGCTGAACAGTGAACATTTGAGTTCATACTTCGGGTAAGGTCAAATGTCATTAGCCTTCTTAGGTGTCAACAGCCCATATTCCAGGGATAATAATAATTTGTATTCTTCACACTCTGATATTCCGTTATCGCAGCAGGGAAGCGTTTTACTGAGATTAGGTACAGATCTAACCCGGTGGACCAGAAATTTCTCCCTGGATCACTCTTAGTTTGTATAGCACAACTAACAAAAAGTATACGGAAACACTACTAAAATTTATAAAACTTCTTGTTTGGGAAGAGTCTGAAATGGAGGTCGAACTCGAATTTGATATTTTTCGCCCAATAGTCAGATACACTAGCATTACCGGAAACATAGCCAGAGACAAACTCATCAGATTCTCTCTTAATAACTGCCCCTAAAATACTTTATGCTTTTTTTGTTGATGAAAATTTTAGAAACTACTTCCCAATCAATAGCGGGTTCCTTTTTCCTATACAACGTTTCTTATTAACTTTGCAATTTGCCCTGTGTAGTAAAGTTTCATTAATTACTTATTCAAGAATTATCTACTTATTAGAATAATTTTTTGATGGTAAAAAAGAACCTTGACTCGTTTGTATCTGGAAGTTTCTCTGCTAAGCCCAGCAGAGTCCTTCGAGAGGGTAAAAAAAGAACCTTGACTCGTTTGTATCTGGAAGTTTCTCTGCTAAGCCCAGCAGAGTCCTTCGAGAGGGTAAAAAAGAACCTTGACTCGTTTGTATCTGGAAGTTTCTCTGCTAAGCCCAGCAGAGTCCTTCGAGAGGGTAAAAAAGAACCTTGACTCGTTTGTATCTGGAAGTTTCTCTGCTAAGCCCAGCAGAGTCCTTCGAGAGGGTAAAAAAGAACCTTGACTCGTTTGTATCTGGAAGTTTCTCTGCTAAGCCCAGCAGAGTCCTTCGAGAGGGTAAAAAAGAACCTTGACTCGTTTGTATCTGGAAGTTTCTCTGCTAAGCCCAGCAGAGTCCTTCGAGAGGGTAAAAAAGAACCTTGACTCGTTTGTATCTGGAAGTTTCTCTGCTAAGCCCAGCAAAGTCCTTCGAGATGGTAAAAAAGAACCTTGACTCGTTTGTATCTGGAAGTTTCTCTGCTAAGCCCAGCAGAGTCCTTCGAGAGGGTAAAAAAGAACCTTGACTCGTTTGTATCTGGAAGTTTCTCTGCTAAGCCCAGCAGAGTCCTTCGAGAGGGTAAAAAAGAACCTTGACTCGTTTGTATCTGGAAGTTTCTCTGCTAAGCCCAGCAAAGTCCTTCGAGATGGTAAAAAAGAACCTTGACTCGTTTGTATCTGGAAGTTTCTCTGCTAAGCCCAGCAGAGTCCTTCGAGAGGGTAAAAAAGAACCTTGACTCGTTTGTATCTGGAAGTTTCTCTGCTAAGCCCAGCAGAGTCCTTCGAGAGGGTAAAAAAGAACCTTGACTCGTTTGTATCTGGAAGTTTCTCTGCTAAGCCCAGCAAAGTCCTTCGAGATGGTAAAAAAGAACCTTGACTCGTTTGTATCTGGAAGTTTCTCTGCTAAGCCCATCAGAATCCTTCGAGATGGTAAAAAGAACCTTGACTCGTTTGTATCTGGAAGTTTCTCTGCTAAGCCCAGCAGAGTCCTTCGAGAGGGTAAAAAAAGAACCTTGACTCGTTTGTATCTGGAAGTTTCTCTGCTAAGCCCAGCAGAGTCCTTCGAGAGGGTAAAAAAGAACCTTGACTCGTTTGTATCTGGAAGTTTCTCTGCTAAGCCCAGCAGAGTCCTTCGAGAGGGTAAAAAAGAACCTTGACTCGTTTGTATCTGGAAGTTTCTCTGCTAAGCCCAGCAAAGTCCTTCGAGATGGTAAAAAAGAACCTTGACTCGTTTGTATCTGGAAGTTTCTCTGCTAAGCCCAGCAGAGTCCTTCGAGAGGGTAAAAAAGAACCTTGACTCGTTTGTATCTGGAAGTTTCTCTGCTAAGCCCAGCAGAGTCCTTCGAGAGGGTAAAAAAGAACCTTGACTCGTTTGTATCTGGAAGTTTCTCTGCTAAGCCCAGCAAAGTCCTTCGAGATGGTAAAAAAGAACCTTGACTCGTTTGTATCTGGAAGTTTCTCTGCTAAGCCCATCAGAATCCTTCGAGATGGTAAAAAGAACCTTGACTCGTTTGTATCTGGAAGTTTCTCTGCTAAGCCCAGCAGAGTCCTTCGAGAGGGTAAAAAAAGAACCTTGACTCGTTTGTATCTGGAAGTTTCTCTGCTAAGCCCATCAGAATCCTTCGAGATGGTAAAAAGAACCTTGACTCGTTTGTATCTGGAAGTTTCTCTGCTAAGCCCAGCAGAGTCCTTCGAGAGGGTAAAAAAAGAACCTTGACTCGTTTGTATCTGGAAGTTTCTCTGCTAAGCCCAGCAGAGTCCTTCGAGAGGGTAAAAAAGAACCTTGACTCGTTTGTATCTGGAAGTTTCTCTGCTAAGCCCAGCAGAGTCCTTCGAGAGGGTAAAAAAGAACCTTGACTCGTTTGTATCTGGAAGTTTCTCTGCTAAGCCCAGCAAAGTCCTTCGAGATGGTAAAAAAGAACCTTGACTCGTTTGTATCTGGAAGTTTCTCTGCTAAGCCCAGCAGAGTCCTTCGAGAGGGTAAAAAAGAACCTTGACTCGTTTGTATCTGGAAGTTTCTCTGCTAAGCCCAGCAGAGTCCTTCGAGAGGGTAAAAAAGAACCTTGACTCGTTTGTATCTGGAAGTTTCTCTGCTAAGCCCAGCAAAGTCCTTCGAGATGGTAAAAAAGAACCTTGACTCGTTTGTATCTGGAAGTTTCTCTGCTAAGCCCATCAGAATCCTTCGAGATGGTAAAAAGAACCTTGACTCGTTTGTATCTGGAAGTTTCTCTGCTAAGCCCAGCAGAGTCCTTCGAGAGGGTAAAAAAAGAACCTTGACTCGTTTGTATCTGGAAGTTTCTCTGCTAAGCCCATCAGAATCCTTCGAGATGGTAAAAATAACCTTGACTCGTTTGTATCTGGAAGTTTCTCTGCTAAGCCCAGCAGAGTCCTTCGAGAGCGTAAAAAAAGAACCTTGACTCGTTTGTATCTGGAAGTTTCTCTGCTAAGCCCAGCAAAGTCCTTCGAGATGGTAAAAAAGAACCTTGACTCGTTTGTATCTGGAAGTTTCTCTGCTAAGCCCGGCAGAGTCCTTCGAGTAGTGTCGCAGCATTGTCAAACAAACCTTTAAAAATTGACTTTTTATTATCAGAACTTCCTCTTAAACTGAAACTTGCGCACTATAAGTTTTTTTTATGCAGTAATGATGCAAATCCTCACTGATTTCAGCGCAGAAAAAACTTCAGCCAGACTGTTCTGGGCAGAAAAAAAGGCTCGTAATAATCATGGTCGCGATCAGCCTCCGACTGCGCTTCGTTTTATGTTTCTCACTTCAATTATTAAAGTGACACGCTTGGGTCAACATCTTCAACCTGGATCCAATATCCCCTTACACCCAAACTTAACCCATTGCGATAAAGTATATAAATATTTGAATGAGGAACAATTTTATATAGTAGCAACTCCGATCTAGATTATATGTAATCATAAAAATTTCAAAAGTTTGCTTAGATTTTTTAAAAAGAATGTTTGATCACTTACATAGTTCGGGAAAATATGGTAACCGAAATTTTTCACGATCGGGTTAAGAAACGACTATATAGGATGACCAAATTGAGCCCAACGAAAACAGATAAAACCGGCTGTTTTACTATTACTTGGATTCAGCTCATTAGTTCTTGAATGCCCCATACTCATTGCTAACTACGAAAAAAATTTGCTTTCGGTATTCTAGTGCTAAAGTTCTTGATCCCCGTTAGGGGGGAGACGGCTGCTTAGTTTGCTCCCACCCCATATAATAGCTTGTTCTATGAGTGAGACTTCAACAATAACTAGGCGTGATTGACCGTTAACTGGTGCCAAACTCACGGTGACGAGTAGACTAAGAGGGGTTGTCAGAGTCATTGTTCTCAGGAGATGCTCAGTCCGGATGGGGAGAACTGGGAGGAGCAGGCAGAAGAAAAGGCAGCCCGCTCTGCAAGTTATCCTCTTTTTATTCGGGGTTTGGTTTTGTTGGTTCAAACTAATAACAATCTTAGTTCTATTCTGCTTAAGTTATCATTCTCAAGTAAGAATGAACAAAGGAAACTGTTGAGTAATTCACATAATCCTTGCATAATTCTAATTAGCCCTATGGGCCAAACTCCCAACAAAAAAAATGCTCGTTTTGCCTTTTTTCAAGGTTTGAATTCGAAGCTTTTTTTCTTAGATTCATCTACATACATATGTACATATATATCCATAACAACTGATAGATAGAAAAACTTTTTTCCATGAATGTTTTATCTTTAATCATTTTCAAAAAAAAAATTTAAATGTAAGGATTTTCAAGAGAGTTTTCAGACTGAGAGAGAAGATTGATAAGTTCTTTGGAAGCAGCCATTTCAAGGAAGAAAGATGTATTTTCTGAACCTTATCGTTGATCCCTGGAGACATGGCAGTTGAAGCAGTCGAACTGAAGCCAGCGAGAGAAGAAGACGAGACCCCGGGAGAAGGGAGACTAGAAGGGCGCTCCACAGGCCACACACCGAGGACACCGTTAGCATGTATCTGCAAGGCTGCTTTCAAAACTCTCCTGGGCTCACGTGTTTTCATTTTAGGTCCACACCTGGCAAACTGGACAAACTCTGCAGACAAAAGGTAGCGTTCATTTTGTGTCAGCAGTCACACGGTGATACTTTGAAACAAAACAAATAAGCATTGCCTGTTCAAAAAATTATTATCATGTACATGTACATACATTTTATAAATACAAACTCATTTCGACACTTCAAGACAACATGTTAGCGAAGCATTGGTTGTTATTTGGAACTGAATTTTCTCTCTCTCTCTGTATCTCCCTCTCTCCCTCTCTCTGTCTCACTGTCTCTCCCTCTCTTTCTCTCTTTTTTCTTTTTTTCTCTGTTGCTCTTTTCTTTCTATCTATCTCACTCATACAAAGGATATCTTCTGAAAATTACCGTAATCGTGCAAAGCTGTGCGCATATCTGAATTAACTCTACTTGCTTTTTCTGCTGTAATAATTTACAAGGTTAAAGTCTAGTCTAGCTTGAAAACACTATGCGTATTGTGCATAAAGCTCTACGATTGTTTGGAAGTTGAAAAATACTAATATGTATTTGAAAATGATGTACATACATATGTAGCAAGTTTTGCTTGATTATTGACATTATGTGCATATTTTTTGTTTTTCAAAGAAAAGCCGAAGAGCCTTTTTCTGCTAAGAGATTTGTTAACAAAAAAATTAGGAAATTTCTTAGTACTTAGTTATTTTGATCTTCAAAAATTTTCTAAAGTTCAGATTCTGTCTTTTGTTAAGAAGATAATTGGTTAGACTGACTGAGCGGCGGGAACGTTCAGTGTGTGGAAGACATTGGGTAGGAGCAGGAGGTCCGGAACGCGAGAGACATTCACACACAGGGAGAAAGTCAGAGTCACCTAAACAACAAAGTCAGCTAAAATAGTGATTTGGGTCACCTGAGTTAGTCAGTCAGGTTCACCTTTAACAGAAACCGTCATCTGTAAAGCTAAAACGGTTAATCTATGTATGATATCTTCTTCTTCTTCTTCTTCTTCTTCTTCTTCTTCTTCTTCTTCTTCTTCTTCTTCTTCTTCTTCTTCTTCCTCCTAGCGTTATTCCCGCTGAAGAGCGGGGTCCGCTGTGTAGATAGCACTTCGCCACATCATACGATTCGAGGCGTCTTCGGCTATCAGCCCGATAGCCGCCATGTCTTGTTCTATGGTGTCTCTCAATCTAAGCTTCGGTCTACCTCTTGGTCTTCTACCCTGGATTTCTATGTTCCAAGCAGACTTGGGAACGGAGTCAGGATTGGATCTCAGCATGTGTCCGTACCACCTAAGCCTTGACTCTCTGAGTTTTTCGGGTAATGGGGCAACTCCTAAACGAGCTCTTATTGTTTCGTTGCGAATCATGTCTCTCCGGGTGACTCCGAGGCTCCATCTCAACATCTTCATTTCCATTACATGGAGCATCTGCTGGGTCTTTGCTGTTGAAGGAGTGCATTCGAGTCCATATAGAGCAACTGGTCGTACGACTGATTTATAGATCTTACTTTTCAGTCGATCAGACATGCGTCTGTCGCATAGGATACCAGTCGATTCCCTCCATTTGAGCCATGCTGCGTTGATTCTGGCACTGAAAGCGGCTGTTGGGTCCCCGTCTGTGGATATTTGAGAACCCAAATACTTGAAGTGCTCGACTTTCCTTAGCTCAGTGTTGTGTACTTTTATGGAGCTTGGGTCTTGGATTGTACTCGATGTTCCAGCTTCAAGATACTCGGTCTTCAATGCAATGAGTCGTAGTCCGTACTCCGCAAAGCGATCATTCCATTTTACCACTTGACGTTCGAGATCTTCTCTTGTCTCCGAGCATAAGACGATGTCGTCGGCGTACAGGAGTGTCTCCGGTGGGTCTCGCTGGAGGTCTCTGGTTATTGTGTCCATGACTAAGATGAACAGCAAAGGCGAGAGTGTGGATCCTTGATGAACTCCGACAGAAATTTGGAATGGCTCAGAATTTCCTGCTGGTGATCTAACGACGCTCCTGGGGTTGGCATACATCATTTGTATCAACCTGATGTATTCTTCTGGCACCAAATGATCACGAAGGGAAAACTCTTTTTGTATGATATCATGGAACTAAATTTCCAAAAAAACCTAGAAATATGACTTAGACCTGTAATTAAATTAGAAAATGGTTTCCGAAGAAAATTCTCGACCGAAAATTATGCAGAAAAGACGGTGAAGGCAATATCCGCCTTTGAAGCTTAACAAAGTAAAGATGAAGATGCACCATGAACGAGAACAAAGCGGATGCGACGGATGTCATCGGGAGCAGAGAAGGAGCTCGCTGACGAGGCTTCCATATGTCGTCGAGAAGGGACATTAACAGACATGGGATCCGCAGCCCGGCCAGAAGAGCACACGAGGAGAGCAGGGTCTGGAATCAGAATTCAACTTATTTGATTGATGTTTTGGGTCTGTCTACATAGGAGTTTTGAGGGTGTTAAAAACTGATTCCGAGAGATTTTGCTTGGTTTTCTCAGTCATTGAGCATGTACGAACATAAGTTTTCGTACATGCTTCTCTCTTTCTTTCTCACACTCTGCCTCTCTCTGCATCTCTTTATTTTCCTCTCTTCCCGGTTTTGTTGCCTTATAGTGGAATATTTTGTTCGGGCGACTAATAATTTGGCTGTGTTGTACATTTTATTGACTTTGGCATGATGCGTTCTAAGCGAAGAGATCACCAAAAAACGGACTCCATCGGCTCCTTGGGCGAAGAAAGGAGCCTCCACCCAATTGGTGGGATCCGCATGGAAGAAGGCGACCAGGGAACAGGAGGCCACCACCAGACAAGACACGACGACCAGGCAGAACGAAACCGTCGTCACTATCTTCAAATTTCAATGTGAGAACAAGTTGTGTCTTAAGTACAGTTGTGGGAACGCGCTCCCAGTAAATTGAAAGAGAAAGAGAGATGAAGGAAAAAAAGAGAGCGAGAGAGTTAAAGTAAGAGAGAAACAGCGAGAGAGAGAGAGAGAGAGAGAGAGAGAGAGAGAGAGAGCGAGAGAGAGAGAGAAAGAGAGATAAAAGAGGTATGTTTTCTGTTGCGGTAACCCTCATAAATTTATTCCCACAAATATGTGTTCTAAAACAAGGTTTTAGCTCGAGTTGGGTGGAATATCATGCGGTAACCCTGTCCGTTGTTCCTTCAAGGCGGTTAATGTATAATTGAAGCATTAACTTGTCAGTGTCTCTTAATCTCCAAGGTTTCGAAATTTATTTCCACCAGTATCTCGTATTCGTGTTTCAATCACGAATAAGACGCTCTTAAGCTTTCTTCACGTACTCATTTTCTCTTCTAACCTTACTGAACTACGTAATAGCTACTACAACAACGAGACGCATTTTATTCATAGTTGCCATGATGTCACGTTTCAAATTGATCGCTCTCTAAATAAAATATCGACTTTCTTTACTTTTTCATACAATTGAAACTCAAATAAGCTATTTGTGAATGTCACCATACGAACAACCTTGAGCGAGCAGCTGATTAGGAGAAAAGCTCCGAAGAGACCAATGAGGGTGGTGAAGTCGAAGTGATCATCTACCAGCCACTTCATCAACTCTGAAGTTCCGCCCACCGGAACCTCCAGGGAGCCCCGGAAGAAGTCGCGGAAGAGAGCGTTCGGAAATTGAATGCCATGAGTAGGCTTCCATTACTCGAAGACTGATAGATATGCAGATAGAGAGAGAAATAGAGAGAGAGAGAAAAATGAAGTAAGAGAAAGAGAGAAAAATATAAACCGAGATAGAGAAAGAAAAAAAGGTACAGAGGTATACATAGATGAAGAAAAAAGATATGGAAACGTGAAGAAAGAAGAAAAACAGACAGAAAAATAGAGAGGGAAAAGAGAAAGAAAGAAAAAGAGATAGAAGCGAGAAACACAGAGATATAGATATAGAGATAGGTAAAAACACTGAGAAAAGAGAAGTGAAAAAATAAAGATGGAAGAGAAATAGAGTTACAAGAGAGACAGAAAGAGTTAGACAGAAAAAAGGAAGCTAAAGAGGTTGATAGATGGAAAGTAGAAAGAGAAAGAGGGAGAGAGAGTAAAGAGAAGGAAAAAAGAGAAAAAGAGAGTAGAGAGTAAGAAAGCTATAGAAAGAAAGTGAGAAAAAAGAAAAAAATCTTAATACGGTTTCAAAACACATACTCATCTACTCATAGCCATGATAAGACCCATAAGTTCTTCTTCTCCATTAATAGCCACACATTAATTAGAAGCACAGAAGAGTCAGAGAAAGTCTGAAACTCTAGAAATGTTATTTGAAAAGAAAAAAACTTAAATTGATAGCGTAACGAGTTTTTGCACACTGTTTTTGCCTCTTCTGAGATAAGAAGCCCTACTCGAATTGAATTCTATATAACAAGGCAGACATACTCACTGTCTAAACTCAAAATTGGTATAAAATTTCTGCTTTATGTTGTTTCTATTAAGTGTTGAATCTTTAAAAAAAAACCAGGGTTTATTAACCCAAGTTTGAGTAGGGCGGAGCTGTCCACTCTCCAGCCGTTCCATATAAGAGGCGACAGTTCTCAGATCTATCATCGTAAAGCACACAGTTGACCTCGTAGAACACTGTGTGCTTTTTCGAGCATTGCATCATCATTGAATCAATGCACTAGGCTTTCTCAGAAACCGTTTAAATAACTAACTGTGTGCGAGGCAGTTGCCTTGGCCAGTAGAGTAGCCAACGCAAGGCAGTCCACAAGCTCCAGGAGGCCTAAAAGATATTTGACGTACGCTACAGATAGGTCCTGCCATATATGCTTACGAGTACGGTAATAGGACAAGAATCGATCCACTTACCGAGGGCCATTGCGGGCAGAGAGCCGTGAGCAGCCAGTGCTATATGTATAGTCGACCAGGCGCGTGGCACACTTGCAGCCAGTTCGGCCGCATGCAGCACTGAAATTGCGTCAATGATCTTTTTTTCAAAATCTCATGAAGACATCATAAATCATCTCGACTAGAAAATTCAAGAAAAAAACGACCGCTCAGCGAGCGGAGGTGCTAAAAATTATGAAAAACAAGTATAAGTTTACACTCTTGAACTTTCATGCACTCTTCAAATGTTCCCTCTTATTTCCTCCATGTCTAGAACGCTTTCAATCATTCAAGAATCTCTACCGCTCGACAAGCCGTTGTTTTTAAATGAAGGTTTTAAACATTGAAACAAAATTTTCGATCAAAACGGTTCAATTTGACTCATAATGAGCTACATATAATGGCTATTAAATTTATGATTAACATTACTCTTTCTTCATCTCATCTCATCTCTCTTTCTCCCTTTTTCATTTCGCTTTTTACTTTTCGACTGCCTGTACTTGTTCTCTCTTTTCATCTCTGCATTTTCTCGAAGTACTCACCCGACATGAGCAGAATAACTGTTGATATCATGACTCCGATGAGAGTGGACGGTCCTGCCACGCTTGCCAAAGAGTACGGTATAATGATGAAGACAGATAGTGGCATACAGAGCGCGAACACTCCAAATGGCATATTGAAAATTAGGAGAAAATCGATATAACTTTCTTTGTTGGGAAATTACGATTTCCGATGTTCAAGGTACAAAACATTCACATTGGATGAACAGGCCTTGAAGAAAATAGGCCTTTGGATGAACAGGCCTTGAAAAAAAGAGGCCTTTGGATGAACAGGCCTTGAAGAAAAGAGGCATTTGGATGAACAGGCCTTGAAGAAAAGAGGCCTTCGGATGAACAGGCCTTGAAGAAAAGAGGCCTTTGGATGAACAGGCCTTGAAGAAAAGAGGCCTTTGGATGAACAGGCCTTGAAGAAAAGAGGCCTTTGGATGAACAGGCCTTGAAGAAAAGAGGCCTTTGGATGAACAGGCCTTGCAGAAAAGAGGCCTTTGGATGATCAGGCCTTGAAGAAAAGAGGCCTTTGGATGAACAGGCCTTGAAGAAAAGAGGCCTTTGGATGAACAGGCCTTGAAGAAAAGAGGCCTTTGGATGAACAGGCCTTGAAGAAGAATACATTCACATTGGATGAACAGGCCTTGAAGAAAAGAGGCCTTTTTGACAGGCCTGTTTTTTCTTTTTATGTTTCACCGAAAAAAATGCTGTATTTTCTCAAAGCTTCTTTTAGAATAATAAAAAGGTTTTCATAAACATTCAATTTGTTTAGTTTTTTTGAATGACTACAAGATAGGAAAGTTTTTGATGAACTCCCTGCAAAATGGGAGGCAACGTATCTTACAAAAATAAACCATCAAATTGACTAATATAAACGATTTTAGTGTGTAATAAAACTTTCTAAAAAAGTGATATGAGGTCGAGTTTTTATCTACTTTTGAGTCTACTTTTGTCTTCTTTTTTTTTCTAATTTTGATGGCCTACTTATTTAGATACATATTACTCATAGCCATAGCGATTAAAAAACTTGATTTTACACGATGAATTGAACAGGCTCCTTTTTTCGAACAATTTTTTTGTGGAAAAATTGGTATTAAATACGAATTATATTACCGATAGCGAAAATAGATACGGGACCAAGACGTCGCTTCTGATCAGAATGCAACAGAAAGCTGTTGCCCAACAGCATTTTTGTATTCTCCCGCCTTACAGGTCCTACATTGCAGAATCGAGCGGGAATCAGCGAGGAATCGACTTCAATTCAAAACTGAAAAGCATAGAAATTTCAAGGATATCACCGAAAAGTAGAAACTGTTCCTGAAAGGGAATACAAGATGCGTAAGATAAAAACAGATGATTTGCAAGTTATTGAACTATCGCGCAGAACAAAGCTAGTCCACCGGGAGGGATTGAACCCAACCACCTCGACTCAAACCGGGAGCGCGTGTTACCATTACACCACGGGGACACATTGCTATTCCATGCGATAGTTCAATCATTTGTCATCTTAACCAGGCGTCACTGCCTTTAAACTGTGTACATCTTAGCATTTGAAGATTTGCAAGTTATTAACATGCAATCAAGAACTGCTACACGTTTGAAAATGTCAACGTTTATCGGATAAAGAGTGAAAATAGAGGAGAGAGAGAGAGAGAGAGAGAGAGAGAGAGAGAGAGAGAGAGAGAGAGAGAGAGAGAGAGCAGAGAAGAAGAGAGGGTAAAAAAGAAGAGAATAGTAAAAGAAATAAAGATTGAGAAACAGAGAAGAGAAAGAGCAGATAAGGAGAAAAAGACAGAAAGGCATTTAGGGAAGGGATTTAAGCTAATAGCGAGAGTTTTTTTACATTTGGAAAAGAAAACAGATGCAAAGAAAATCTGGAATCAGAAACAGTGAGAGAGAAAAGGTAAGAGAACACTGAAATAAGAGAGAAAGGCAGTATTACGCATAAATCACGAGAAAAGAGCCGAAAAGGGTAAGAAAAAGAGTGTTAGATAAATTAAATCAAATCAACTACTCCCGCCCTGCAGTCTCATAACAGATACACAGCGCATTCTCATACTAACTTAACTCGCTTCTTTTCTTATTCCGTCTTTTTTCTTCATTCCTATTTTTTCTCTCTACTTTTTTTCATCTCTTTTCTTATATATGTTTCACTACATAAAAGAATCATTTCCATAGATCTTTCTCACTTTCTCCTGCTTTTCTCTTTTCTCTCATTTACATACATATCAGCTCCTCAAATTTTCTTTAACCTTTGTTTAACACGGAATTCCCCCCCCCCTCTTCACTCCGACCCCCCATATACATACATGATGAATATATGAATATCCATATCTGCTCCGGTTTTTGAAGCAGAACAACTCGTTAATGACAGAGAGAAAAAAAAAAACTTGCAAGCTCTCGCTAACTTCTTTTTGTTTTTCGGATGCTTTCTCTTGTCTTCCAATCTCGAGAAAACCTTCCTTAGCTCAATAACTGGAGAATTTTGTGGAACAAAAAAACTTCAATTTCTCAATTTCCTGGTTGAAAAAAGTCATTGGTCATGGTTCTGTTTTCCGGACAAACACAAAGAAATGTTTTCAATCAAAAGACAGCAAAGGTTATGTTTATCAGGGAAAATTACTACACTATCTAACTTTTTGGAGCACATTTAGAAGGTCTTTGTTAATGATTATATATATATATATATATATATATATATATATATATATATATATATATATATATATATATATATATATATATAATATATATATATATGTATATATATCCGTGGAAAATTGAAGATAACAATAAATATCATAACATCGCGATAAAATCGTGAGAAAAGAAAATATTCGAGAAAAGACTTTCAATTTTTTTATTGGCGGCTCTATTGTTCAAAATAGCCATAAAAATTGGCCAGACTTTTATTTTTATTTCAAAGTAGAAAGGGCTCTCGCCACAAGTTCCAAAGTCAAAAAATTATAGTAGTAAACTAAGATTTTTGGAGTTGAAAAATGCCTGAGAATTCCCAATGGACAATGAAATACTATGATAAGAAATAAGATGAAAAGGAGAGGATGTGATGGCATAAGTGATGAGAGAGATTGAGAGAGTTTTAAAAAAAACTACAATAGCCATAGAATACAATGGAGAGGAGGAGAGTATGAGAGAAACAGATATCGAGACAGAAATAGAGAGGGAAAGAGAAAGAGAGAGATTATGAAAGAGAGATATTAAGAAACAGAGAGAAATGGAAGATAGAGAGAGGTAGTAAAAGAGAAAGAGATAGAGAGAG
>OZ057404.1:18666909-18828733 GCA_964056735.1 Allodiplogaster pararmata
ATTCCATACAGAGTTTCAACAATTTTTGATCGGAAAAGCTGAAAAAGATCAAATTTTTTGCACTGAAAAGCTACAATAATTGATCGAATTCTCTCTCGATAATTCATTCATACCGAAATTCCAGTAAAAAAACATGTTAACGGAGCTGAATAGTGCGAAGGATGAAGCATCAACTAACCAGGACTCTTCTATGAGCGGGAAGCGAATCCAGTACTTCCGATGCGGCATTGTAGGTGCCGAAAAATTCTTTAAACAAAAAAATTCTGTTGAAAAACATGGAAATTAAGGTAACGATTCGGAGAACGCGTTATGGTAGGAGAAAAATTTCTCCGAGCGAAACACTGAGAAACTTAGCACTTTTTCACTTTAGTCACCCCCCTACCAGAGGTTCAATTGGGTCAGATGAGAGTGACATTTTTTGATACGGTCTCGTTAGCCTAAGCCGTACGGCCTCGTTAGCGTAAACTTTTTTCTAAGCCTTAGCTTTTTTCAATGTAAAAATAGATTATTTGATGTAAAAATAATTTTTTTGTAAATGTAAACAAGTTAGAAGTATGACCCATGGAACCTCTGGGAAGGGGGGGGGGGGCTAAAGTGAAGAAGTGCCAGAAACTTTTTCTAGAAAAATATGATATAAGAACTAAAACAAAACGTTTCTCTAAAATTATTTGATGTAAGTGAATGTTAGGCAAATCAGAAAGGCAAAAAAGTGTAGTGTACAGAGACGCAATGTTTGTCACTCTACTTGTCTAACGCTCTGCTTTCCTGGCAATTGATTGACTCAATACGACGAGAAATTAAAAAACTCAAATAGTTTCAAATCAATCAGCATAGTACCGAGAAAAACAAATCACTATTATTGTGATTAAATTAACAAAGTTTTCCAATATTTTTATGCATCGATATTCAATTCGAGATAATTTCATTTCTTGGCCTGCTAGAAAACCAGACCGAGTTCCACGACAGATGTTTAACATAATAACGAAAGGTAAGACTTGACTATTTAACTTACAGCAACAACGAGGACGATATTTTCGTTCAGAGTGCAATTCACGAAAGCGCGTTTTACAAAAAAGTATCGCACACCCGACATCACACAAAAAACAGAAAGAGTTTGTGATTTGCACTACTCACTTAAAAGACGTTTAACAGTTGAACAAGCTTCGTTCTAAATTGCTTCATTGCTCAGAAAATGCAATTTTGCAAAAAGAAAACAAAGCAAAAAACCAAAAAAACTAAATTTATATTAACGTGTTAGATCGTGAAGTATTTTGGCGCTAGTGCACTATTGTAAGTTTTAGTGCTAGTACACTAGTGTTTCATCGAAAGATTTTATTCGAAAGATTTTTCTCTCACCACGATTTGCATGCTAAAAGAGCTGCATACTGTAGTTTCGATTTACGTCCATCCGTGCACATTTAATTCTCCGTGAACTGAGTGCTTCTCAAAATTTTAAGATAACCCTAAATTTACGGGTTATTCATGGTGCTTGTAAGTTCCGGTGATTAAAGTGTCCCTACGTGATGCGATGCGTAAGAGAAACAAAAACGCAAAGAAGTAACGTTTTCGGGCTCAAATTTGAATTTTCCATCTGAAAAATTGCTCTCAGCAATATCACAAAATTTTAAGACATGCTTTTTGACTTAACACCAATCGACTTGAATTCGCGGAAGAGGAAATGAAACGATACTGGAACTAGGTGGATTGAACTGCTAAACATTTGATGTAAGAAAAATTTTTTAATCGCCTTCAGATCATCTAGAGTGACAAAAAGAAATGATGTCTGGGTGGATGCAATGGCCAAAAGACATATTGGCATGACTTGCGAAAGGAACCCCGGTACTTATTACGGAGAAACTCGATAATGTACTGGGGTGGATCCATGCTAATGGCACTCTTCCTATACAGTTCGTTAAGAGAAAAATGAATTCTCTCGATTATCAAGAAGTTTTGGCTAACGATTTGGTTCCTTTTTTTTCCGAATGCAGCTGAAGTGAAACTTTTAACCTACTTTAGCGATCGACCTATTGGAAAATCAAGACATATTTTACCTATGAGGATAACGCATCCATTCATGCTAGCTCGTCAACTAGGGCCTTTCTGGCTCGGTAAAACATTTCCTCACTAGATTGGCCTGCTTGCTCTTCCGATCTCAATCCTTTTGAAAACGCCTGGATATTGTTTGTGAAGCGCTTTTATGCCAACGGTAAGCAGTACAACAATGTGAGAGAGCTGAAGGCAGCCATAACTCGTGAATGGGATAGCCTAGATGTCAGCTATCTCCAGAAGCTATCATCGACCCTTGACAACCGATTATACCTGCTTGTTATTTTCAGGGGTGCTGTGATAAACTATTGAACAACGTTTTTATTCGCCAAGCTGTTGAGTATGAATAAAAAATGTACAATATTAATGAAAAAATGTGAATAAAACGTTATAACAAGTTATCTTATAATTTTGTGACAGCAAATGTTTCGATTTTACCAAGAACCTAATGAAAAAAATTTTTTGCACATGTGAATTTTTAAAAATGTTATTTCAAACGTTAATAAACTTCCAAACCGCTAAAAGAAACCCACATTATGAAAAACTCGAAAATTTATGGGTTTCTTAAAATTTTGAGAAGCACTGTTTGTAGGTTAAACTGACTCTGGGGCACTAATAAGAAATTAACGCGAGTGGGAAAAAACTACAAGAAAATTTCTGCAGTTATTCTGATAATTGTAATTCGAAAGGAATTAATTAGATACTAAATTAGCGTTCGAGTCAATCGAACAATGGGGAGAAAAAGCATCGACCTCTTCCGTCGCGGAGTTTTCCATAGAATGAGGAGTTTGTGAAAGAAGGCAGTCATATGAAGGGTAAGTCAAATGCCACGTTTCTATACAAATGCTCTTGAATTCTCCCTACCCTCTCTCTAATTATTTATGTTACCTTTCTTCCTCTTTTCTCTTAATAACATGAAATCTCTTTTTCCGCTCTCATTTGCTCGTTTTCTTCGAGTATCATTTGCTTTGTTACCCAAAGGCACGTGTGGTCATTAATCAAAACTCTAGTCAGCTAATTCATCTTCATACTTGTGAAATTTTATAGTGATACGGCTGTACGGCTATATGGCTATCCTTCTTTGCTCCCAATTGAACGGTGATATTTGCTATTCTGTCTTATCGGCAATGAGGCACTTCAGTGTAGGGGTTAGTTTGCTTGACTAGCTGAGTAGCTTGGTGAGAGTTCGGATTCGCTCTTATAAGCAATTTTTGCCAAATTTTATTTTTACATCAGAAAATTATTTTTACATTAAAAATTGCTTAGGCTTAGTAAAAAGTTGGCTTTAATCTACTATATCCGTCCAAATATTTTTTTCTCAGAAAGAGATTTTATTTATGAAAACTCCCCTTCCGCCCTTTCTCCTTAGGGAACCCTTCCCCCTTTAAAGCTTCCCTTCCCCCTCCTAGGGCCCCTACCCCCCCTTCGCTTAGGTAAACCCCCCTCCCCCTCCCCCTTTCCTTTCCCCAAAATTTCTAATTTATAAAGATAATTTTTTAAAAAAAAGGAAAAGAAAAGAAAGAGAAAGAAAAAAGAAAGAAAGAGAACAAGTAAGAAAAAAGAAAGAGAAAAAGAAAAAAGAAAAAAAGGAGAACAAGAAAGAAAAAAGAAAGAGAAAAAAATAAAAAGAGAAAGAAAAAAGGGTACTTTTTTACTTCGTCTGGTAGGCGCGTCGCGGCCCCCTTCGCGTTGTGGCCCGCGTCGCGGCCCCTCAATTTTTTCTTTCTTTTTCTCTTTCTTTCTTCTTTTCTCTATCTTTTCCTTTTTAAAAAAATTATCTTTATAAATTTTAGGGAAAGGAAAGGGGGAGGGGGGTTTACCTAAGCAGGGAAGGGAGGGGGGGCCTAAAGGGGGAAGGGGGGAGGAAGAGGGCCCTACCTAAGAAAAGGGGGGTAGGGGCCCTAGGGAGGGGGTAGGGGCCCTAGGGAGGGGGTGGGGAGGGGGGAGGGGGAAGGGAGGCCCTAAGGGGGGAAGGGGGGCCCTAAGGAGAAAGGAAGAAGGGAGTTTTCATGAATAAAATCCCTTTCTGAGAAAAAAACAAAAGCCGCGACGCGAAGGGGGCCGCGACGCGCCTACCAGACGAAGTAATTAAGTGCCGAAAAAAAAAGAAAGAAAAAAGAAAGAGAAAATAATAAGAAAGAGAAAGAAAAAAGAATTTAATAGAGCCAGGCCGTGTTTTAGGGGAGCAAAGAAGGATAGCCGTTTAGCCGTTTAGCCGTATCTACTGTAAAAATTTCACAAGTCATCTTCATTCTCTTCAGAACTGTTCTAATCTTTTTTTAAAGCTCTTACGCTTTTGCAAATCCTAAGAAACTTATCAATTACAGAAGACTCCTCGAATGTGAACAGTGAATCAGCAGAAAATAATGTTTTTTTCCCAGGTTCCTTCCTATGTTTGCCTGCGTAAGTCAAACTGAGTTTTTTCAAATTTTTTCACACATTTCACTTATGTCACCGAAAACGAAATCTACTTTCAAACTGATCCAGATCGTCAAACTCTAAAACATCCTTCTTCTCCTCGTTTTCTCGGCCGGCTTTTCCTGTGCTTCGTATACCCCGGTAGAGTTTTGTTAGTTTTTTTCTGTTTTTAAAAAAAATCAAAGTAGAGGTCTGGCGCCGTATGCAAGTACCATTTATGGTTGTGAATGATGAATAATGTTTTCATTTCCCACCAAAAGTGGTACGTGCATAACACGCATTAAAAGACATGTGCCCGCAAATTGTTGTGAACCTTCTCTCTTTCTCTTGCTGGTTGGGTGCATGACCAAGGCTCTTTGAGCGGAGCCCAATGACAAATTAATAATGTTCTGGAATTTTTCCAGGATCTTAAATCGGCCGATTTGCGCAACTTGCTCTGAGCAGTATGCAGTATATGTTTACAAGTTCTTGTTTGCGAACCACTTTTTTGAAGAAATGCTGCCACTTTCCAACGAACTGCAACCCTTATTTTAATGTGACTCTTTGTAAATTAAATAAATGATAACGTAAGTTGAAGAGTACTTCATCGAGTTATTTTTGGTCGGGTCAACCGGCTGAGAAGCGGATTGAAGACATTTTTTTTAGGAAGGTGGAGCTTATAGGGGAAAGGGAGCGACCAAACTTATAGATTGATTTTTGCTTTTTGGAAAAGGCAAAAATGGAGGATGAATAATTCTTGTATTTTGTAGGTTGAGTTTCAATGCATCACAGAAGCCTTGTTTTCGATGTCTTGGTGCATAGGTTGAATTCAAATGTTATGCTTGAAACCTCCCGACCTCTCCTAGCCCCAATACCTCAAAGTCGGTGGTAAGGTGTAAACTCACTCAGCCCTACTACCGTGATTGCCGGAATCACGACGTTCTGAGTGAGGCTAAAATTGGGCCCCCTTTGGACGAGTCCACTTCCGGCAGTGGTTCTATCCGTCAGATGGCTAGCCGGAGAGGGGTTAGTCCAGGCCACACGAGTCGAGGCGTCTTTTCGAATAATCTTCTGCTTTTCTATGGTCAAGGATTAGCAGGAACTCCCAACAAACACGTTCCGCGATGCCAGGCTGGATTGACCATCCACTCAACACGCAGATCGCATGAATACCCTTGTTGTAAACCATGGCTTCAAGTTCTTCAAGTTATATCACTAAAGCTAGGGCGTCCCCCGGAAGCGACGCGGTCTTACCTTGTCCGCTAGGACCGTCAAATATGTGAGGACAGGCAGCTACCCATGCGCAGCGTACAGCCCCCATGCGCAGCGTACAGCCCCCCCCTCACGGATCGGCGGAGATTTTAACGCTCACATCGGTTCAGATCGACAAGGTCGTGAGAGAGAACATGGTGGACATGGAATCGGAACGATCAATACTGAGGGTCAACGGCTACTTGACTTCTGTGCTCGATGCGATCTAGCAGTCGTGAACTCCTTTTCAAAAAGAGACGATCTCACGGACTCACATACGAGAGCGGAAGAAATCAGAGTCAAATTGACTTTTGGTTAATCCTGAAAGCAAAGCTGCGGAGCGCGAAAAATGCAAAGATCATTCCATCAGACCATGTTTCATCTCAGCACCACCCTCTCTTTATGGACTACAGCGTATTGAAGTCGAAGAAACAGCCTTCTCGTAATCCTGAATGCACACGTGTCAAATGGTGGCGCTCGACTGGGAAAGCAGAACGCTTCTCTCTCATGCACATCATCCATCGCAATCTACATAAATGAACACTGGAAGCTTCTTGAAGACAGCATCAGAGCACCCGACGCAAGCATCCTCGGAAAGACGAAACCCGGAAAGCCAATAATCGAGAAAGACATCTGGTTTTTCACCTCCGAAGTTCAGGATGCGATCAAGGTGAAAAAGAATGCGTACAAGAGATGGAGGACGTCAAATGAGGCTGACGACCGCGCTGCATACAGCTCAGCCAAGAAAGCCGCCAAAAGAGCTGTCGCAGTTTCAAAAGCCTCCTACTTCCGCGATCTCTATGAGAATTTGAACCAACCAGGAGGCGATAAAGCCATATATCGGCTTGCCAAGGCTCGACACCGCAACACCTTGGACATCCAGAGAGCAGCCACGATAAGGGACAAACAAGGAAAGCTCGTCACTGACCCTTTAAAAGTCAGAAACAGGTGGCGCGAACATTTCGAAGAAATGAGCGGCCAAGAGTTTGAGCACCCTCCCATCCCGACTTCCCACGCCGTACAAGGACCCGTGCCAACCATCACGCCCGAGGAAGTGAAGAAGGCACTCTCTAAGATGAAGACTGGGAAAGCGGCTGGACCGGACGACATAGCTACCGAAGTCTGGAAACTTGCGGGTGATGTTGGACTAGCACATCTCGTGCACCTGTTCAACACCATCGTAAAGCAAGGCCAATTCCCACATAGCTGGCGCTACTCCACGACCGTTCCAGTCTTCAGAGGAAAGGGCGATGCCAGAGTGTGCAGCAACTACCGTCCAATACGTCTTCTCAACCACACTATGAAGATATTTGAGATGATACTGGATTCACGCATACGAGATATCGTCGATATTCCAGCTCAGCAATGCGGGTTCGTGAACGGAAGAGGCACAACAGATGCAATATTTGCACTCCGTTTACTCGTCGAGAAGCACGCAGAGAAAAGATCACCTCTCCATCTGACCTACCTCGATATGGAAAAGGCGTTCGACAGAGTCCCTCAAGATCTTATTTCATATGCATGGCGCGATCATCAGGTTTCTGAAGAGTACATTCGATGGACAATGGCGATGTGCGATGATTCAAAGAGTACTGTCAGAACTCCGGTCGGCATCACAGAGCCATTCGCAGTAAACGTTTGAGTGCACCAAGGGAGTGCTTTGTCTCCCCTTCTCTTCCTTTTGGTTATGGATACCGTCACGCGTCCTCTACTGACTCCGGCTCCGTCAACCATCGCATACGCCGACGACATTATCCTTGCTGCTCCTACACGTGCCGAAATCGAGAAACGCACCCAAGAATGGAATGACGCTCTTAGTAGGCATGGCTTACGCCTCAGCATCAAGAAGACCGAGTACCAGGAAATCGGAGTGCAAACGACGGGAACTGTTCACATCAGCGGTGAACCGCTCCCGAAGACCTCCGAATTCAAGTACCTTGGTTCTGTCATCTCCTCAGACACAACATCAACAAATGCAGCGGCACGTCAAAGAGTTAATGCAGCTTGGATGAAATGGAGAGAAGCTACAGGTGTCCTCTGTGATAGGAATATCACAGCTGGCATACGCGGAAAGATGTATAAAACAGCGATCCGTCCCGTGCTTCTCTATTGTACGGAGACCTGGCCTACAACGCGTGTAACCGAGAACATTATCCACACGAATGAGATGAAAATGTTACGCTGGACACTAGGACTGACTCGCCTAGATTGTTTGCGTAACACGATTGTGAGAGAGAGACTCGGCGTAGCCCCAAGATGCGAGAAGGGAGAGTTAGATGGTATGGACACGTGATGCGAAGAGACGCGACCAACATCGCAAGACACGCCATTGACATGGAAGTACCAGGCAAACGCCCGCGAGGCAAACCGAAGACAAGATATATGGATACGCTCAACCAAGACCTGCGCCTTGCAAGACTCCACTTGGAAGACGCAACGGACAGATGTTTCTGGAGAGCTAGAAGCCGTACAGCGGACCCTACTCCGACCTCGGCCGGCGCGGGACAACGCTAAGAAGAAGATGCTTGAAACCTCCCGAATATGATAGAGAACTCGAGGATTTATGCTTTAATGTCAATATTGGTTTGAATAATGTGACCTCAAGTAGTTTATAACGCGATAGAGAGCAGAATGCTCCTCTGAAAAAAGTGACTTGAAAGTCTACCACTTATTCATCACGATGAAATGAAGTAAAAAATGGAAAAGTATATATATATATGTATATATATAAGTCGCTGTAGAATTTGCGCAAATCGCAAATTACTATTCGAAACAGAAGAGAAGACATCTTTTGGAGCCCACCACTCCGAAGACTCCGAAATCCAAGGTGAGCATTCGTTTATCGCAGTTCTCAAGCGATTCAACCATTTTTTTTATAATTTAAACATTTGTTTCCATCAAAAACGGTCAGAATAGGATTCTTCAATCTACAAAGCGTGACGTTCACGCGTTGCGTTAGGCTGAGCCACCAGAATCTGGATCAAAGACACTACCCTAGACACTTTGTACTTGTGATCGAATCGGCAAAAATGGATAATGGGTCTTATTTAAGTCTTGTTCCTAAGCTGTACCACCTCGTTAGCGTAATCTTTACCTAGGCCTAACGAAAATACTGAAAACTAATTTTTAAAAAGAACAAAAATTTGCGGTAAAATTGTCGCGGGTACAAAATGTCGTAATACGCTAGAATATTGGTGGTTTTAAGATTTTTAAAAAAGCAGTGCAGGTTATCTCGAGTTATGTATGTTAAACGTTCTCTGAAAAAAGCAATTGTGCATTGTGTTTTTTGTTTGTGATGAACTACGTTTCGATGTTGCGCCAGAGGCACCTAATACTAAAGTATAACCCCTTCGATATTGCGCCAGAGGCACCTAATACTAAAAGTACAACCTAATATGAAGACTGCGGCTATCGTAGGAGTTGTATTCTATGGTAAGTCTCCTAAACTGACCAGAGATTCTCCCGGAAATCTCCACCCGGTTCTGTTATTCAACCAACTAACAGACTTCTACGAATTATCACTTCTGGTAAATACATCACGATTTATTACGAATCCACTAGGAAAAAACACGTTTTGATCTTTCAAAACGTGTTGTGCCAAGAATTCGAGACGAGAGGAAATAAGATTTTTTAATGACTAAATATGGAGACAACTTAGTGGAATCTCTTCAAGAGCAAGAATTACAACAAGTGGTAAATTTTATTTTTAAAAAATCTTTAAAAAATTTTCAGCTATGAGGTCACATAAAGATAAATTTGAGGAACTTGAAAGCGGTTCAATTTTATGACCAAGACTCGGCAGACTGAAAAATGGGAAGACGCGTTTGACTAGAAGCTGTGGACGAAAATAAGCATTTGATTGCTTCGAATAAATGAATCGTCGACCACAAGTACGTCTTATGTTTTTTTCTCAGTCTTCTTGTCTTTACCCTCTTCTATGAAGATTTAGTCGATATTACAGAAATGAATTTTTTTATCGTTTATAACTAAACCATGTCACGGATCATTCTTTATTTCATATGATTGGTGGCCGGTGTTTTTCTTGATACACATCCTTTCTCTAAATGCTTCTTAAAGCTGGAATAGAGAATTTACCGTTGAATTTTTTGTAGTTTTCTCTCTTCCAGTATTTAAAACAAAAACATGAAGTTTTCATTAAAGATATGTCTGAGATCAATCTACTACGGTTTAATATTCCGTCCCTCGGCACAATTTAACTTGGGGGGAGGGGCTCCGCCTTACTTGGGGGTGGCTCTTTTCATTCATTCATTCATTCACATTCGGTGCGTTCAAAAATTTTTTTTAAATAGAAAAAAACTTAAATTCTCTTGTGCGGTCTCGTTCGCCTAAGCCGTACGGCCGCGTTAGCGTAAACTATCTCCTAAGCCTAAGCGTTTTTTTAATGTAAAAATAATCTTTAAAAAAGTCCCCCCCCTCCCCCAAGTAAAGCGCCCCTCCAAGTTAAAAAGAACCCGTCCCTCATTCCATTCGGATAGTCGAGTTTTTCGTATGCTGTATATTGAATCTTTCGAAATTTTCAAAACTGATGGGTTCTTTCTAAGTGAGATTTAGTACAGCATACTATCATTTTTCGTGTACGTTTATATCACAAATGCTTTTATTGTTGCATTATAATCACGAATTAATAAAATTAAAATATATTGAAACGTGATGAAAAACGTTTCGGAAAAACAAAAAGAGAATAACGAAGCTGCAAATCTAATAATTCATGCGTCCATACGTACTAGTACAAGTCTGTGTACACACATGTGTTAACTCTCATAAAACATCTCGACGTATAAGGTTGTATTTTCAAAAAAGACTACGTTCTTGTGTGTTTTGTTCGCAACATATGGAAGAGTGAGGAGATCATTCCAAGTAAAAGTCATTTCAAGGGACTCGGATCAGCTAACCAAAAAATCACTTCTGACTTTGTAAACCTATTGCTCATATGAATAAATGAGTTACTAATCATCTGCCATGGAAAAGCGCCTCTCGAGCTCTCTGGGACTCTAATAAAACGAGCTGATGTTGTTGTTGTTGCCGGCAAGCAGCCCGCATCGAAGACTTTTGGTTATGAACACTCTCTTTAATGAGAGGTTCTCGTGTTCTTCGGACGAGATGCGTCCGGAGAAGGGTTTTGATGTCCTTTGCAGTCCTGAGACTGTCATGCTGCACCTTGTGAAGGCGGACATCGTTGTAGCAACCTGTTCATGCTATAGGCCTTGCGAGTGGGTGGTCAACCCGGCCTAGCATCGTTTTGGGTGGGAAAAAAAACGAGCTGATGAAAGGAGCCCCTTTAGTTACTTGGCGGAGTTCTTTCGGAAACGATTTTCTGCAACCAGAGCCTGGCGAGTGACTAATCGTTTTTCAAGTATAAAACTGAGAAGTTTGAAAGTCTATGAAAATGATGATTTTTTTGCGAGTTTTATGAGATCGCAGGACTCAGAGGGAGCGATGAAGGGATGCAATCTTTTGTCTGCGGCATTTGACTGTATGTTCGAAAGGAGACTTTATTTGAATATTGCACCCCCCCCTCGCAGTGTTTGTTCCTCACGACACAAAAACCAATCAGAGAAAACACGACTGGTTAAAAGAAGTGTGCGGGGAGAGGTTGTCGGATCCGGTTAACTAGTTTTAAAAAACTTCCCTTATCCCTTCATTCAGTTTAAAAAGAGATAGTGTCAACGGTTATTCAAATCGGAATAGCGTTTTGCTTAGATGCATTCATTTGAACAGAGATGAAGAAGGTCGCAGGACGAACGAGAACGTTTTGAAGGTTTCTGTTAAGGTTCCTCTGTAACCTAATACCTTACTCTAGAGTTCTGTTAAGGTTCCTCTGTAACCTAATACCTTACTCTAGAGTTCTGTTAAGGTTCCTCTGTAACCTAATACCTTACTCTATAGAGTTCTGTTAAGGTTCCTCTGTAACCTAATACCTTACTCTATAGAGTTCTGTTAAGGTTCCTCTGTAACCTAATACCTTAATCTATAGAGTCCTGTTAAGGTTCCTCTGTAACCTAATACCTTACTCTATAGAGTCCTGTTAAGGTTCCTCTGTAACCTAATACCTTACTCTATAGAGTTCTGTTAAGGTTCCTCTGTAACCTAATACCTTACTCTATAGAGTTCTGTTAAGGTTCCTCTGTAACCTAATACCTTACTCTATAGAGTTCTGTTAAGGTTCCTCTGTAACCTAATACCTCTCTATAGAGTTCTGTTAAGGTTCCTCTGTAACCTAATACCTTACTCTATAGAGTTCTGTTAAGGTTCCTCTGTAACCTAATACCTCTCTATAGAGTTCTGTTAAGGTTCCTCTGTAACCTAATACCTTACTCTATAGAGTCCTGTTAAGGTTCCTCTGTAACATAAAACCTCTCTATAGAGTCATGTTAAGGTTCCTCTGTAACCTGATACCTTACTCTAAAGAGTTCTGTTAAGGTTCCTCTGTAACCTAATACCTTACTCTATAGAGTTCTGTTAAGGTTCCTCTGTAACCTAATACCTTACTCTATAGAGTTCTGTTAAGGTTCCTCTGTAACCTAATACCTCTCTATAGAGTTCTGTTAAGGTTCCTCTGTAACCTAATACCTTACTCTATAGAGTTCTGTTAAGGTTCCTCTGTAACCTAATACCTCTCTATAGAGTTCTGTTAAGGTTCCTCTGTAACCTAATACCTTACTCTATAGAGTCCTGTTAAGGTTCCTCTGTAACATAAAACCTCTCTATAGAGTTCTGTTAAGGTTTCTCTGTAACCTAATACCTTACTCTATAGAGTTCTGTTAAGGTTCCTCTGTAACCTAATACCTTACTCTATAGAGTTCTGTTAAGGTTCCTCTGTAACCTAATACCTCTCTATAGAGTTCTGTTAAGGTTCCTCTGTAACCTAATACCTTACTCTATAGAGTTCTGTTAAGGTTCCTCTGTAACCTAATACCTCTCTATAGAGTTCTGTTAAGGTTCCTCTGTAACCTAATACCTCTCTATAGAGTTCTGTTAAGGTTCCTCTGTAACCTAATACCTTACTATATAGATTGACTGTAACATTGATTCGCCACTTTCAAAATTAGTAATAAAAACCATATACTTTACGCTACATGCATGTCTGGACTTGTGCAAGACTTTTTTCTTAATCATCAACAAGCACTATGTCGATGCCGCGAAATTATGGCGTTTGATTACTGCATGCATCACTTTCTATCATAAGCCTTCTTCTTCCTGCTTGATTTCTTCTCAATCATCATGTGAAAAAATTATTATTTTTAATTTTTATTTTGTGACCACAAAAAAGTAGAACCAGTTTTGTAAGCAAGTCATCAGTCATTAATACTATTTCTCACCCAATCAGTTACAACTGTATATATCAAATATCAAACCAAGGCAAAACCAGCGCTCTCAAAAAACCTCTCCACAAGGCAAAAAGGCCTTAATTTTGCTGCAATGACTATTTACTTCCTTCTCTAACTTCATCGAATCGCTAATTGAACAAGGGCATGTATTTATTACCAAGTCAGCAATTGCACAGAATATACAATTAAATTTTTAATTGAACAGCCTACATGTAGAAAAGCACTTTGGTTTCTACTAAAACAGCTTATACTCGTATGACTTCCATCCATGGCTATTTCACTACGTTTCAGCGTCGTCTGGTTCCACCGAATGCTAAACAAGGCGCACGTTATTACGGCAAAGTCAAAATTGAAGAAAAAATTCGAGAAACACCAATAATTTTTTCTATCTTTTTTCTACAGGGTGACCATAAATTACCTGGACAAATTTTTTACGCGCTCTATTGCGCGACACAGTAGACCGATATTTGTTTTCATTTTTCCGTGATAATGCTCTGAGACTGGTTGTTTCTTGTTCCAAGATTCATGACTCTAGCTTTATTTGTACAGTTATGGTGAAATCGAGTCCTCTTCGTGCTGCGATCATTACACTGCACCTACACGTGCCGAAATCGAGAAACGCACCCAAGAATGGAATGACGCTCTTAGTAGGCATGGCTTACGCCTCAGCATCAAGAAGACCGAGTAACAGGAAATCGGAGTGCAAACGACGGGAACTGTTCACATCAGCGGTGAACCGCTCCCGAAGACCTCCGAATTCAAGTACCTTGGTTCTGTCATCTCCTCAGACACAACATCAACAAATGCAGCGGCACGCCAAAGAGCTAATGCAGCTTGGATGAAATGGAGAGAAGCTACAGGTGTCCTCTGTGATAGGAATATCACAGCTGGCATACGCGGAAAGATGTATAAAACAGCGATCCGTCCCGTGCTTCTCTATTGTACGGAGACCTGGCCTACAACGCGTGTAACCGAGAACATTATCCACACGAATGAGATGAAAATGTTACGCTGGACACTAGGACTGACTCGCCTAGATTGTTTGCGTAACACGATTGTGAGAGAGAGACTCGGCGTAGCCCCAAGATGCGAGAAGGGAGAGTTAGATGGTATGGACACGTGATGCGAAGAGACGCGACCAACATCGCAAGACACGCCCTTGACATGGAAGTACCAGGCAAACGCCCGCGAGGCAAACCGAAGACAAGATATATGGATACGCTCAACCAAGACCTGCGCCTTGCAAGACTCCACTTGGAAGACGCAACGGACAGATGTTTCTGGAGAGCTAGAAGCCGTACAGCGGACCCTACTCCGACCTCGGCCGGCGCGGGACAACGCTAAGAAGAAGATGCTTGAAACCTCCCGAATATGATAGAGAACTCGAGGATTTATGCTTTAATGTCAATATTGGTTTGAATAATGTGACCTCAAGTAGTTTATAACGCGATAGAGAGCAGAATGCTCCTCCGAAAAAAGTGACTTGAAAGTCTACCACTTATTCATCACGATGAAATGAAGTAAAAAATGGAAAAGTATATATATAAGTCGCTGTAGAATTTGCGCAAATCGCAAATTACTATTCGAAACAGAAGAGAAGACATCTTTTGGAGCCCACCACTCCGAAGACTCCGAAATCCAAGGTGAGCATTCGTTTATCGCAGTTCTCAAGCGATTCAACCATTTTTTTTTATAATTTAAACATTTGTTTCCATCAAAAACGGTCAGAATAGGATTCTTCAATCTACAAAGCGTGACGTTCACGCGTTGCGTTAGGCTGAGCCACCAGAATCTGGATCAAAGACACTACCCTAGACACTTTGTACCCGACACTTTGTACTTGTGATCGAATCGGCAAAAATGGATAATGGGTCTTATTTAAGTCTTGTTCCTAAGCTGTACCACCTCGTTAGCGTAATCTTTACCTAGGCCTAACGAAAATACTGAAAACTAATTTTTAAAAAGAACAAAAATTTGCGGTAAAATTGTCGCGGGTACAAAATGTCGTAATACGCTAGAATATTGGTGGTTTTAAGATTTTAAAAAAAGCAGTGCAGGTTATCTCGAGTTATGTATGTTAAACGTTCTCTGAAAAAAGCAATTGTGCATTGTGTTTTTTGTTTGTGATGAACTACCCAATCTGCAAACAATTCATTTTTTCTCGTTTCGATGTTGCGCCAGAGGCACCTAATACTAAAGTATAACCCCTTCGATATTGCGCCAGAGGCACCTAATACTAAAAGTACAACCTAATATGAAGACTGCGGCTATCGTAGGAGTTGTATTCTATGGTAAGTCTCCTAAACTGACCAGAGATTCTCCCGGAAATCTCCACCCGGTTCTGTTATTCAACCAACTAACAGACTTCTACGAATTATCACTTCTGGTAAATACATCACGATTTATTACGAATCCACTAGGAAAAAACACGTTTTGATCTTTCAAAACGTGTTGTGCCAAGAATTCGAGACGAGAGGAAATAAGATTTTTTAATGACTAAATATGGAGACAACTTAGTGGAATCTCTTCAAGAGCAAGAATTACAACAAGTGGTAAATTTTATTTTAAAAAATCTTTAAAAAATTTTCAGCTATGAGGTCACATAAAGATAAATTTGAGGAACTTGAAAGCGGTTCAATTTTATGACCAAGACTCGGCAGACTGAAAAATGGGAAGACGCGTTTGACTAGAAGCTGTGGACGAAAATAAGCATTTGATTGCTTCGAATAAATGAATCGTCGACCACAAGTACGTCTTATGTTTTTTCCTCAGTCTTCTTGTCTTTACCCTCTTCTATGAAGATTTAGTCGATATTACAGAAATGAATTTTTTTTATCGTTTATAACTAAACCATGTCACGGATCATTCTTTATTTCATATGATTGGTGGCCGGTGTTTTTCTTGATACACATCCTTTCTCTAAATGCTTCTTAGAGCTGGAATAGAGAATTTACCGTTGAATTTTTTGTAGTTTTCTCTCTTCCAGTATTTAAAACAAAAACATGAAGTTTTCATTAAAGATATGTCTGAGATCAATCTACTACGGTTTAATATTCCGTCCCTCGGCACAATTTAACTTGGGGGGAGGGGCTCCGCCTTACTTGGGGGTGGCTCTTTTCATTCATTCATTCATTCATTCATTCACATTCGGTGCGTTCAAAATTTTTTTTAAATAGAAAAAAACTTAAATTCTCTTGTGCGGTCTCGTTCGCCTAAGCCGTACGGCCGCGTTAGCGTAAACTATCTCCTAAGCCTAAGCGTTTTTTTAATGTAAAAATAATCTTTAAAAATGTCCCCCCCCTCCCCCAAGTAAAGCGCCCCTCCAAGTTAAAAAGAACCCGTCCCTCATTCCATTCGGATAGTCGAGTTTTTCGTATGCTGTATATTGAATCTTTCGAAAATTTCAAAACTGATGGGTTCTTTCTAAGTGAGATTTAGTACAGCATACTATAATTTTTCGTGTACGTTTATATCACAAATGCTTTTATTGTTGCATTATAATCACGAATTAATAAAATTAAAATATATTGAAACGTGATGAAAAACGTTTCGGAAAAACAAAAAGAGAATAACGAAGCTGCAAATCTAATAATTCATGCGTCCATACGTACTAGTACAAGTCTGTGTACACACATGTGTTAACTCTCATAAAACATCTCGACGTATAAGGTATTTTCAAAAAAGACTACGTTCTTGTGTGTTTTGTTCGCAACATATGGAAGAGTGAGGAGATCATTCCAAGTAAAAGTCATTTCAAGGGACTCGGATCAGCTAACCAAAAAATAACTTCTGACTTTGTAAACCTATTGCTCATATGAATAAATGAGTTACTAATCATCTGCCATGGAAAAGCGCCTCTCGAGCTCTCTGGGACTCTAATAAAACGAGCTGATGTTGTTGTTGTTGCCGGCAAGCAGCCCGCATCGAAGACTTTTGGTTATGAACACTCTTTAATGAGAGGTTCTCGTGTTCTTCGGACGAGATGCGTCCGGAGAAGGGTTTTGATGTCCTTTGCAGTCCTGAGACTGTCATGCTGCACCTTGTGAAGGCGGACATCGTTGTAGCAACCTGTTCATGCTATAGGCCGGCCTAGCATCGTTTTGGGTGGGGAAAAAAACGAGCTGATGAAAGGAGCCCCTTTAGTTACTTGGCGGAGTTATTTCGGAAACGATTTTCTGCAACCAGAGCCTGGCGAGTGACTAATCGTTTTTCAAGTATAAAACTGAGAAGTTTGAAAGTCTATGAAAATGATGATTTTTTTGCGAGTTTTATGAGATCGCAGGACTCAGAGGGAGCGATGAAGGGATGCAATCTTTTGTCTGCGGCATTTGACTGTATGTTCGAAAGGAGACTTTATTTGAATATTGCACCCCCCCTCGCAGTGTTTGTTCCTCACGACACAAAAACCAATCAGAGAAAACACGACTGGTTAAAAGAAGTGTGCGGGGAGAGGTTGTCGGATCCGGTTAACTAGTTTTAAAAAACTTCCCTTATCCCTTCATTCAGTTTAAAAAGAGATAGTGTCAACGGTTATTCAAATCGGAATAGCGTTTTGCTTAGATGCATTCATTTGAACAGAGATGAAGAAGGTCGCAGGACGAACGAGAACGTTTTGAAGGTTTCTGTTAAGGTTCCTCTGTAACCTAATACCTTACTCTAGAGTTCTGTTAAGGTTCCTCTGTAACCTAATACCTTGCTCTAGAGTTCTGTTAAGGTTCCTCTGTAACCTAATACCTTACTCTATAGAGTTCTGTTAAGGTTCCTCTGTAACCTAATACCTTACTCTATAGAGTTCTGTTAAGGTTCCTCTGTAACCTAATACCTTAATCTATAGAGTCCTGTTAAGGTTCCTCTGTAACCTAATACCTTACTCTATAGAGTCCTGTTAAGGTTCCTCTGTAACCTAATACCTTACTCTAAAGAGTTCTGTTAAGGTTCCTCTGTAACCTAATACCTTACTCTATAGAGTTCTGTTAAGGTTCCTCTGTAACCTAATACCTTACTCTATAGAGTTCTGTTAAGGTTCCTCTGTAACCTAATACCTCTCTATAGAGTTCTGTTAAGGTTCCTCTGTAACCTAATACCTTACTCTATAGAGTTCTGTTAAGGTTCCTCTGTAACCTAATACCTCTCTATAGAGTTCTGTTAAGGTTCCTCTGTAACCTAATACCTTACTCTATAGAGTCCTGTTAAGGTTCCTCTGTAACATAAAACCTCTCTATAGAGTTCTGTTAAGGTTTCTCTGTAACCTAATACCTTACTCTATAGAGTTCTGTTAAGGTTCCTCTGTAACCTAATACCTTACTCTATAGAGTTCTGTTAAGGTTCCTCTGTAACCTAATACCTCTCTATAGAGTTCTGTTAAGGTTCCTCTGTAACCTAATACCTTGACTCTATAGAGTTCTGTTAAGGTTCCTCTGTAACCTAATACCTCTCTATAGAGTTCTGTTAAGGTTCCTCTGTAACCCTAATACCTCTCTATATCTGTTAAGGTTCCTCTGGTAACCTAATACCTTACTATATAGATTGACTGTAAAATTGATTCGCCACTTTCAAAATTAGTAATAAAAACCATATACTTTACGCTACATGCATGTCTGGGACTTGTGCAAGACTTTTTTCTTAATCATCAACAAGCACTATGTCGATGCCGCGAAATTATGGCGTTTGATTACTGCATGCATCACTTTCTATCATAAGCCTTCTTCTTCCTGCTTGATTTCTTCTCAATCATCATGTGAAAAAATTATTATTTTTAATTATTATTTTGTGACCACAAAAAAAGTAGAACCAGTTTTGTAAGCAAGTCATCAGTCATTAATACTATTTCTCACCCAATCAGTTACAACTGTATATATCAAATAATCAAACCAAGGCAAAACCAGCGCTCTCAAAAAACCTCTCCACAAGGCAAAAAGGCCTTAATTTTGCTGCAATGACTATTTACTTCCTTCTCTAACTTCATCGAATCGCTAATTGAACAAGAGCATGTATTTATTACCAAGTCAGCAATTGCACAGAATATACAATTAAATTTTTAATTGAACAGCCTACATGTAGAAAAGCACTTAGGTTTCTACTAAAACAGCTTATACTCGTATGACTTCCATCCATGGCTATTTCACTACGTTTCAGCGTCGTCCCTGGTTCCACCGAATGCTAAACAAGGCGCACGTTATAACGGCAAAGTCAAAATTGAAGAAAAATTCGAGAAAACACCAATAATTTTTTCTATCTTTTTTTATTTCTCATCTCCTTTCTTGGTTCTTTTCTTCTCCTTCTTAGCGTTGTGCCGCGCCGGCCGGAATCAATGCAGAACCAGCTGATTTTTTCTTCTTTTTCTTTGTTTTTTCTTACTTTTTTTGTATTTCTCCTCTCTTTCTCTCGTTTTTTTCGTGGTCTTGAGTTCCTAATCTTTGGAAGGTTGGAATTCAATATCTTCTGAGTACTCACCGGTGCTCTCGGACGTGCCGCCACTACTAGTGGATGGCCTGTCTGCTCCATGGAATGCAGAATCATCCATTCATATCCTCTCCTCTGGTACGCACCCCCCGTGATTGGTCGCTCCGCCTCAAATACTTCCAGTGTATAACAGCTGAATTCACGTCTAAACACCACCTAGACTTAAGCTCTGCTGCAAATTTCTTGCGAGGTTAACTAACCAGTTGAAGACCTCGAGTTTGAAAATCCTGCTACTCGCCTATAACTTTTTTTATTCCAAAACTCAGGGGCCAATCTTTTGAATCAGAATGATAACGAGCAAACGATAGAAGATTCCGACCTTGACGACCCATGAAGTATCCACCGAGGCCTCCCCAGACCCAATCCTGTCCAGAAACCAGCTCCACCTCCCGCTCCCAGGGGGTCTTGCGGCTGTGCGAAGCCGTAACTCGTCTGTTGGCGGTATTTGCGACCGGTCGAATCGTCGTATCTGGAGGTTAAAAGTTCTTAGGCGCAGAGTAAGAAAGAAAAAGTGCAAAAAAGAGAGAAACAGAGAGAGAGAGAGATAGAGAGACAGAGATATATCTAGACATCAAAAGAAAAAAGCAGAAGAAGAGGTAACTTAATGTATGTATGCGGCGCTCCAAGGTGCTTTCCCCGTTTCATGCACTCAAAATTACATGTATCACATTCATCTTAATTTGTTTAAATCTTATTGAATTTGCCATATCAAGGGTGACTACATTCTCTATTGAGCACATCTTTGTTAATAGAGCACTTTTCAGCCCCAGTTCTGAGAATCAATGTAAGTAATGGCGAGTCGGGGCGCCAGTAAAATATCCTCTTGCCCTTCTCCGGTTAAAGAATGGGTCTCGCGAAGAGGATCGCCGACTGCGGTGCGAGTGTAGACGGAGAAAATTTCTCCGGACTCGAAAGGATCCTCACCAACCTATCCCAAAGGACTCCCCTCGACAGGACCTATGGGCAAAAAACAAAAACAGAATCAATGAAAATATTATCCTAAGAAAATTTTTGCAAGTAAATATAGAATCCATCATGAACTCCCAGACCCAATCCCGTAGAGGAATTAGCTCCCTTCCCGCTCTATCGTCTCAATTAAAACGGGTGTTTCAGGTTAACCCTGTCGCTTAGAAACAACGACTTGAATCAAAGGGACGCACGCAGGCGTTGAATGAGAACGGTTGTTGTTGTTGTTGCCGGCAAGCATCCCGCATCGAAGACTTGGTTATGAACACTCTCTTTAATGAGAGAAGTTCTCGTGTTCTTCGGACAAGATGCGTCCGGAGAAGGGTTTTGATGTCCTTTGCAGTCCTGAGACTGTCATGCTGCACCTTGTGAAGGCGGACATCGTTGTAGCAACCTGTTCATGCTATAGGCCTTGTGAGTGGGTGGTCAAGCCGGCCTAGCATCGTTTTTGGTGGGAGTAGAGACGTCTCGCCTGTCGTTGACCGGAGATAGGCAAGAGGCTATTTGACTGGCGCCTCGACTCGCCATTGAAAAGTATAGCGGAGTATCGGCTGATGTTTTGTCCGGTGGCATGCCCAGGCCGGTCCGGCATCACCCTACTTTGACGAGCTATACTACCCAGTTTTGGTCCGCGGCGGGATTTCTCCCGCTACCTCCCAGCACGAATAATTCGTAGGGAGGCATCCCTCTATCCGCCACCTGAGGTCGCGCTCGATTCTGGACTGGATGATCCGGCTCCATCCGTGACAGGCTCTTAAGGCTGTAGAGTCACGAATGGCCACTGTTGCCAGTGTGTTTCGAGAATGAGAACGGTCAAATGTATGTTTGTACGCGCCGAGCGAGTAGGAAAAGAACGAGGAAAGGCTTAAAAGAATATAAAGGAAGGTAGAAGAAAGGTACAATAGAACGGGAGGAGAATATAATGTAGATCACTTCCGGCGGGAATATGTATGCGCTAAAAGAGCTGATCTGGTTCCTATTCAACCCCTGGACTCACGATGGCGGAGGTCCGTATCCAGGTCCACCCCCTCCAGGTCCTCCATCGAAGCCTCCGCCGAAGAATCCTCGACGTCTTCCATCACCACTACCGTCTCCACCTCCTTAATAGTTCACTACCATCTCTCACACAATCCCGAAATGAGAAATAAAACCCAAGATTCGATAGAACAACGGGTAAATGTAACAAATGTTTCTACCCACAAGCTAACAATTGAACTAAATTCTATCAACACTTTTAGAAGTCCCGTTCTTTCTAGTTTACTTTTACTTCAATTCTCAACATTTCATTATGGGAATCTTTAAAGTATATTTTAGTTTCATTTTTCTTGAAACTTGAAAGTTAAAATTTAACACAACATAGCAATTAGGTGAAAAGACGAAAAATCGCAGTTTGGCTCAAGATGAGAGCTAGTAATGAAAACAGAGACAAAAAGAGTTTTCATTAACACAAAAGGGTTTGAAAGAATATTTTCTAGATTCTCCCAACGAACCGCTGTAGTAGCACATGTACAGTATGACGCCGGCGATGAAGATAATAGAGAGAGCGCTTCCTGCTGTCTCCATTATCGAGCTGTTAAGTGGGGATGTTGAGAGGATAGCAAATTGTTTTTTTATTTATATAAAAAACAGGCACGTTCGTGACTGTTGGATGAACGCAGCATTAAAGTCACTTAAAACTTCGTCGTTGAAAGAGATTTCCGCCAAAGTTATCGAAAGGCTCATTAGAAAATACCGTATTTCACGGCAATTCGTGGTGAGACAAATGAACTTACAAAATTCTTACTCTCTTCGTCTTACACCAGAAAATTCTGCCTTTTTTTCAATTTCAACGCTCCATTAGGAAAAAAAGTCCGGGCGTGGCATAGTGGTAGTGTGATAGACCATTGTGCGAAGAGTCCCGAGTTCGACTCCCACCCCGGACAGATCCACCCAAACCAAGGGGGTTAAGAAATGTTGGTAGTGCTCATGCACGAATCTGACTCTCCCCACTGCTGCTAATCACACTAGCAGTGATCTGGCAGGCAGCCACTGGTCCTACCAGGATAGGTCTGTCCTGCATCTCAGAGGAGCGCGTACCCTGCCGCGAGGCGGGAACAAGCGCGAGGAAGAAGAAGAAGAAGATTAGGAAAAAAAGGCGACGCCTTCGCTCATTAGAGCAAAATTTTTTAAGGGATTCGCGAATACATCGCTTCAGAATACTGTAAGGAGTCCTAAATGCAACCCCTGAACCAGATCGCTTCAGACTACTGAATGGGGTCCTAAATGCAACCCCTGAACCAGATCGCTTCAGACTACTGAATGGGGTCCTAAATGCAACCCCTGAACCAGATCGCTTCAGAATACTGAAAGGGGTCCTAAATGCAACCCCTGAACCAGATCGCTTCAGACTACTGAATGGGGTCCTAAATGCAACCCCTGAACCAGATCGCTTCAGTCTACTGAATGGGGTCCTAAATGCAACCCCTGGAACAGATCTCTTCAGACTACTCAATGGGGTCCTAAATGCAACCCCTGAACCAGATCGCTTCAGACTACTGAATGGGGTCCTAAATGCGACCCCTGAACCAGATCGCTGGGACCGACCCGATTAGAAACTTTTAGTCCTAGAATGTCACTCGGAGCCATGAGCCTCGAGCTCGGTTTATTTCTCTCAGGCTTACTCTTCGTTTCTCTCATTTTTTTCTTTCCCTGTCTCGTCTTCTTGATCTCGTTCTTGTCCCGCTAACCTCCACGAGGAGTGCCCGCCTCGTGCGGACTTGCTGCCCGAGGATTTAACTGCTCGCCATTCCAACTCGTATTCGAGACCACACGAGCCGACGAGAATGAAGGGGTCATCAGGGTGAGCGTAGCCCTCACATGAGACTGTTATCTAAAAAGTGGACTTATCCTTCAATTACCATTCTTTGAAGCATAGTCTCAACAGTCTGGTTAAATGAAACAGGTTTAAATCATGTTTGTACGCGCAGAGTGAGTTGGAGAAGGGATGAAAATAGGATGAAATAATGGAAAATAAACAGTGAAATATAGCGGAAAGAGAAGAGAATATAGATCATTTCCAGCGCGAACATGTATGCGCCAACATAGCTGGTCCGGTAATCATTTAACCCATGAGTCGAAAACTTTGAAATGCGGTCTGAGTATTTCTGAAAAAGAAATTAAATTTTTTTTCTCACTTTTTATAGTTTGTGGAAGACGAGAAATGATGAGTTCGAACCTGTCCAAACTTAACAGCGTCGTCCATTTCAGCTTTACACTCCCATTGTACATCGATACCGTCGAAACCTTGGTTTGTACACTGCACCACCCGAGGAAATAGGGACTGAAATTTATTCATCTGAGTTGAATAGTATATTAACATACGACAGAGATAAAAACTTATATATTTAAAAATTTATAGTAAGATTACAATTTAAATTGAAATTCGCTGTATTCAAATTTGAATAGTATATTAACATACGACAGATTTGAATAGTATATTAACATACGACAGATTTGAATAGTATATTAACCTCACTCTTTTCAGTGTAGTCGAGTTATTGATTAAAATCTTGATTATTATAAATCTTTAAATTTTGTTTTTGTGTTTTCATATTGCTTCGTTACTTAATTTCTCTCTATCTCTCTCTCTCTCTCTTTCTTTTTGTAACCTTCTCTATCGCTCTCTCTATCTCTCTCTCTCTCTCTGTAACCTTATCGCTGCACCCAGCCGTTCCTCCGATACATTTCAGCTGTGACTGCGGAGCAGAACGACGACCTGAAATTTCTTGTATTTTTTTGCAGCAGACGACATAAACATACTAGCATAGCTCACCGAAGCGGGAGGGGAAGGAGGGATTTTGAAATGAGGAGAAACGAGCGATTCCTTACACACTCGACCTCTATGTAGAACGACATAGAAGTTAGTTTGGCAAAATCATAGGTCATAAATCGCATGCTTCGTATTATTTATTTATTATTCACGATTCTTCTAATTTTTTATCTTCTCTTTTCTTCTAGAAATGTGTGAAGGATAGCGGTAATTTTTCTGAGTAAATGACTATTCTCAATTAGCGAATGGAATTCCGCCTATCTGAATATACGCGGTCACTTGAAATATTAGCCTCACATCTCTGGAAAGCAGAACATTCATCAATGCTCACCAGTGGTTTTGGCCCCCTCTCGAAGTGTAAGTGCGGACACGTCTCTCAGTAAGACTCGGTCTGTTCCACTTTCCACATCTTAACGAAACCTTTTCCATTTTGAAACTGGTTCAGAAAAAGTTTTTTCTTTGAAGCTTTCCTCGTTTTTCATACCGTTAATTTAAATTTTTAAGAAAACTCGCTAACTTTTCTTTTCATTTTTTGTTAACGACGTTACGGTTTCGTTACTAAACTATAACAGCCTCTTTAAAGTCAGAGTAAAGTACTTTCAACCATAGGAAAAATTAGTGTTGATTTTTCAATAGGTCGATCGCTAAAATAGGCGATCAAGTTTCACTTTTAACTTTACGAAACCGGTCGAGGCTGAAACGTTCTATTCATGTAGAGGAATGAAGTTTTTTTCTTCAATTCTAGCTGTGAAAACTGTGATAGATTCATTCTGAGTGAGGGAGGGTCGGTAGCAGGGTGTTTCTTAGCACCCGCGCAATTCTGTTCGAGCGCAAAGATTTTTAAAATTTTAGAGTTCAACATTCAATTTTTCCAATGATTTAGAATTCCCCTACAAAAAATCCGAGAAAAAATTTTTCCAAGCGCATAGATTTCCATGTTTTTCGGGGTTTTTAGAAAGCGCATAGACTTTTTTACCCGCAGTGCGGGTCAGAGAAACACCCTGGTCGGTAGGTCGATCGCCCGAAAACTTTTTTTCCAGTTGGCGGTTTACCTATGCTTTAAACTTGCGAACAGGAGTAGATTGGTTGAATATATTTATATTGCCGCGACAGGCCTCTGTTAAAAAAAAGCCCCACTTCCGCGGTTTTTTTCTGTTCTTTTCGGACAAACTATAACATTTCTGCTGTCAACTCAATCACACGTGACTGTTTTGAATTGTATAACGGAGCATAAAAGAAAAACGATGAAAAACTGTTTTCAAAAAAAAAAAGATTGGTGAAATTCACAAGTAATTGGCGCATACTCGGCCACAGGGTTATATGAAAAACTATTTTGATTAACGTTAATGATCTCTGACGCCCTTTATTCTTCCTCCATCTCGAAAGCTTCTTAAAATAATGGTTATGATTTGCATAAAAACTCGAGAGTATTCTTACACTCCGTATCTCTTTGTCAAGTGCTCTGATACAGATGAGCGTTTAATATACATCTATGTGTTGTCACATTTTATATGGTGTTTGGGCACTTTGTTTTTTGGGTGACGGCACTTTTCTTGTGAGGGACGCAGTTTACTTGGGGGCCGCACTTTACTGGGGGGCAGGTCACTTTAAACTTTTTTTTTGTGCCTAGGCTTAGATAAAATAAATGCTAACGAGGCCGTACGGCTTAGGCTAACGAGACCGCATAAGAAAAATTCTCATATCATTTTTTTTGTCAATTAAATGACTAAACTTGTCAAAAAATAAACCCCCCCAACTAAAGTGCGTTCCACACCCCAAGTAATTTGCGCCCCCCCACCAAGTAAAGTGCGCTCCGCACAGTTAAGGAGCGGCCTCCCCAAGTAACAATGTGCCCTCAAAATGAAACAAACCTTTCAAGAGAAGAAGTCCCAGAAGAGACAAAATGACAAGATACCGCATTCTCTGTCTTCGCCGACTCTGAATGAAGCACGTTTCTCGAGAACAGCTTAGTACACGTGCGATAAACAGATATGTGAATCATCAATTGCATCAGCTTTTTTCAAACTAACATTGAGGGAAACGGATGATGGGAGAACTTCCATAACACTCCCCGTAGCATGATAAAAAGAAAACTTCAATTTCTCGAAAATACTGCTCAGTTTTATTTAAATACTATGTATTTTTAAACATATTTTCAAAAAAAGTTCTTTGCTTTTTCTTGAGTACAACGAGAACAATGTCTGTAGAAAAGGTCATATTGTTAAAGGACACGGAAGCGGAAAGTCAAAAACAAACGGATCACCGACACTTCGTACCCGACACTTTGTACCCGCGACACTTCGTACCACGACATTTCGTATCGCGACACTTCGTAACCGCGACTTTTTGTACCCAAAACTTCGTAACTTGACACTTTCTACCTTGACACTTTGTACCCACGTTAATACATTTCGTTTCCTCAATTTTTTAGTAAAAAGTTTTTAGTAAAAAGTTGGCTTTAATCTACTTTAGCCTTCCAAAAACTTTTTTCTCAGAAAGAGATTTTATTCATGAAAACTCCCTTCCCCCCTTTCTCCTTAGGGCCCCCTTCCCCCCTTTAGGGCCTCCCTTCCCCCTCCCCCCCCCTAGGGCCCCTACCTTCCCCCCCCCCTTTGCTTAGGTAGGGCCCTCTTCCTCCCCCCTTCCCCCTTTAGGTCCCTTCCCTGCTTAGGTAAACCCCCCTCCCCCTCCCCCCTTTCCTTTCCCAAAATTTATAAAGATAATTTAAAAAGAAGGGAAAAGAAAAGAAAAAAAATAAAAAAGAAAGAAAGAGAACAAGAAAGAAAAAAGAAACAGAAAAAAAGAATTTAATAGAGCCAGGCCGTGTTTTAGGGAAGCAGAGGCGAAAGCATTGACATTTTCAAAAAAGTTATTTTTACATTAAACAATTATTTTATTAAAAAAAACGCTTAGGCTTAGTAAAAGTTTACGCTAACGAGGCCGGACGGCTTAGGCTAACGAGACCGTATCAAGAAAATTACCCAATATCTGACCCATGGAACCTCAAGGAGGGGGCCCTAAACGGCAACAGTTCCTAAAAACGCTTAGGCTTAGGAAAAAGTTAACGCTAACGAGGCCTTACGGCTTAGCTAACGAGGCCGTATCAAGAAAATGACCCAATTGACCTGACCCAATTGAACCTCTGGGAGTGGGGGGCACACCCCGTCACACAATGGAGGAAGGAGGAATTATGGTTCCCTCCTACGTCGTTTCTCTCCTTCGTCGTACACCATAACTTATGTTTGACCCCTTGTCAGGCAGGTGACTCTTTATTCGGACGTAGCAACATTAAGGCCTCAGCCAATAGAGGTGACTCTTTATTCGGACGTAGCAACATTAAGGCCTCAGCCAATCATAAACGCAACAGCAACAGTAATCGAAAAAATTACGTATTTCAATTAACAACACTTTAACAACGAGATAATATATTCACAGTTGAAACCGGTGAAAAGTGGAACAAACAAAAAACAAAAACAACACAGCATGAATGGCCTCGGCCATTGACGAATGAATTTCGTATAAACTAAGTCTCAACAAAAAGACAACATAACATGAATGCACCAGCATCAGTAATTGAGAAAATTAGGGATTATACATTCCCACAAATGAAAGCAGTAATAAGTGGAACAAGGAATTCTTCCATTGTGGGAAAATTAAGTATATTTCATCTTAAAGCATGAAACAAACAAAACCAACTCAGCCAAATTATTTCTCTACCCATTCGTCATTCACTTCCCGTCGATACCCTATTTAACAACATAGAGAAGACTAAATACCTGACACCTTGTTTTGGCGAACAGTGCTTATACATGGCGATTGAACCAACATCAGAAAAAAAGAAAACAATTTCTAGATTCCTTTAAATTTCCAGTACCCCTCCCTGTGATCTGAGCGTATCCTCAATATAGGGTGCCATACCTTCCCGGGATTTCCATCTCCCCCTCCTCTGAACTTGCTCTTGTGTGGCGCCTTCTTCGATGCTGGCCGTTGCTCCACCTCCCCTCAGTGAATGAGACGTCAACTGCCTCACTCCTGCTCCTTTACATGCCCTCTTAAGTTCTTTGTTGATCGTCCCTTTAGAGAGAGGCTTCCCCGTCGACCAAGATGGAAACACTGGCATGGGTTCTTCCCAGTGCACACTATTTTTATATGTCTCCCAAAGCTTCCTTCCTAACGACCCCGTTGGAAGCGCTACAAACGTACACCTTCCCTGGCCCGCTTGATCGTTTTTTGCCTTCTGTACCTTCACTTTTACCAATAATACTCCATCTTCCTCGGTCTCCTCTTCCAAGTCCCTCCAAGTTAAAGCTAACGCTTCTGAACCCCGCAGTAACGCCGAGAATGCCAATGCCACGTAGACCCCAATTCTTACATCTTCCAGATCCGCATTTTCTCTCGTTCCCCACTCCAACACCTTCTCGACCTCTTCCCTTGATGCCTTGCTATGGTGTTCAACCGGCTTCGCTCTACCCGCCGCCTTTTTTGCCGCCCTAACAATGTCTCCGAACTCCCCTTCCATTGGGTTACGACCCGCGCTGAATGCGAAAGCCGCGATGCTCCCTGCGATTGAGGAGGCTGCTCTTCCTTTAGCTACCTTGTCTACCACGAAGAGACAAAGCGACAGGTCCGCTTCTTCTTCTAAACCTAGCTCCTTCGCAAAGTGTCTCCTTGCGCTCTCTGCCGCCTCATATGTTCCCAAGGTACTTGGGGCTACTGCCGCTCGGCATATGGAAAGAAGCGCCTGGGCCAGATCTTCCCTATCCGCTGCTCGCAGAACCCCCATTGTCCTGGCAATCACCTCCTTGTTCCCTGTATCAAAAAATCATTTCGCTTTATTTATTTTATTTTTTTTTTTAAAGGGTGGGTGGGGGGGGGAACACCGTCTTCCTGCTACGCCCTCAAAGTCTAGAATGATGAAATTTTCCCCAAAAAATTTAATATCCTCTCCCTCCCCACGCGACGCGCCTCTCGCTCGCGTCGCGTGGCTCTTCCACTCGAGAGCCATTCGAGAGTCACCTTCCTTCCATGAGTCAAACACTCAATTATGGTTCCCTCCTACGTCGTTTCTCTCCTTCGTCGTACACCATAACTTATGTTTGACCCCTTGTCAGGCAGGTGACTCTTTATTCGGACGTAGCAACATTAAGGCCTCAGCCAATAGAACGATAAAGACTGCTCAATTTATTTTGACTTGCCCCAGTCGATTTTAGCGAAAACGAAAATTGAAGGTGACCTCTCTTCATTAAATAACCCTTGTACTGAGCCCGGGACCAAAATCCGGGCCCCTTTACCATACTCAACCACCTCCTGGACAAAATCAGCCCAATCTTTACCTCGCCATAGAGCTGGGAATGCCGGATTACCCTGCCATCTCGGAAAACCCAAAATAGCCCGCGTCCTGTATTTTTTCAACCATCTTATGACCTTTGCCAACATAAAAGGAGGAGGGACTAACCAAAGAAGCTCCCCAGACCTCCAGGCCTCTCTCTCACTGAATGCATCGACCCCGGATGTCCCCGGACAATGAGTTCTGGAATAAAACTTCTTGCATTGCGTATTCCGTTCGTCCGCGAACATGTCCACTGTCGGCCTTCCCCACTTTCTGGCACACATGTCAAAGACTTCCTTTCTTATTCCCCAGTCATCACTATCCACCCATCTACTCACTTCATCCGCGTCCCCATTCTCCTCCCTGGGCACCCATTCCACCTTCCAGTCTACTTCATTTTCTTCTGCCCATCTATGAACCTCCAGAGCCACTTCATGCAAATGCCTTTTAAGACTGCCCTTTTTTAGAATGATTACTGCGCTTTGATTGTCACATCTGATCAAAGCCTTATTGGAACACAATGTTTTTGAAAACATTTCAAACCATACTCCACTCCCATAATCTCTCTATGTGTGCTTGAGAGCTCTTTTTCCATCTCGCTTAGGTTCCGTGCTCCCTTGCCTCGAATGATATCCCTCTTTTTTAGTACCGCCCCTAAGGCCAGCGCTGAAGCGTCTGTTTCTATTACCCAATCCGGTTCCCAAACCTCCTCCATAAATACAACTTCTTGATTTTGGTTCAAATACTCTGTCCAAAACGCTAACTCACGTCTCTCTTCTACTCCCAGACTGAATCTTTGCGCTCCCTGTTCTTCTTGCTGTATGGCTGCGGTCTGGAACGATGCCTTATCACCTGCAATCAATGACATAGATGTCAGTGTACCCAGCACTTTTTGTCTCTCCTTCACTGTTGGCCTTTCTGTTTCCAACAGACTCCAGACCCGTTCTTTGGCTTTTTCAATTCTCTTATCTGACAATCTTACCGTACCTCCTCTCAAATCAATAGAGTAACCTAACCATTCTCCTTCTTGATGGGGCTCCCATTTGCACTTTTCCGTTGCCTCTGTTACTCCCGCTTTTCTCAGATCACTTCGGACCAGTTCTACAGCTGCCCTACATTCTTCCAACGTGCTTGCTAATATTACTCCATCGTCAATATATAACGCACAAAGGATTCCAGCTTGTCTCCATTTTCTCACCAGGGGTCTAAACAATTTCGTGAACACCCAAGGGCCTGGACTGAGTCCGAACGGCATGGCCGCAAATCTCATACACTCTATTCCTCTTCCGAAGTCCCATTTAACCCCAAAAAACTTTCTGTCTTCCTCCGCGATGGCCACATGATGATATCCTGACTTGAAATCGAAAGTTGCCATGAAACCACCTAACGGCAATATATGCCATATAGAAGCCATGTCTTCCAACCGAAACTGAGTTTTGCTCAAATACTGATTGAATTTACTGAGGTCGTGTACCACTCTCATCTTAAGCCCATTCTTCACCACTGACAAAGGGAAGAAAGCCGTACCTGCTTCCTCGGCCCTCTCTACTGCTCCTTCCTTCAGCCACAGCAAAAGTTGCTCAGCGACCTTGTCCGCCTGTCTCATGGCAGACCCGTTATTTCCTGAGAATTTGAAAACAGTTGTATTCAGCTCTTCCGGTATACACAGCTTATACCCCTCTCTTATGACACTCAGAACAAACGGCGAAGCACCTATACTTTCCCAGAAGCCCACAGCTTTCGCAACGCCCACAAACGCTGCTCTACTTCCACTCTCAGTGGACGTTGCTCCGGCCCTGGGCCCCGCAACCTTAGACCCTGGGTCTGACCTTTGCACTCTTCCGCCGCTTTGACGGCATTGCGCACGCATATGGCCGTACTGGCCGCAGCCAAAGCACGGCCCTTCGGTTCTTCGTCCCGTCTGCCCTCGGTAGTCGCCTTCTCGGATGATGCTGCTCCGACCGGCGGCCTCTCCTCTACCACCGGTCGGCCCACGAAAGGGCTGCCACTCCCTCTTGCGTTTTGACGGTGGCTCTGCAATCACCATGGCCGCCGCCAAGGCTGATGCGTCTGTCGCAGTTCCCAGCTTCTGAAGAGCCTTCATTCGGTCGTGGATTTTGAAGACCTCTGGGGACGAGTCTGCAGCCACGAGGAGGGCGTTCCGGCCTGTGAGAGCTTCGATCGCCTCCTGTATCTTAGCCGGCTCCTTTTTCCCGACCTCCAACAGATTGAGGATTGTCACATTAAAACTGATTTGTTTCTGATGCGAAGTCGTGTTGACTTTCTGCTCCACGTGGGTCACCGTTGGCTCTTGCTGCACGAGAAGGGGCCTCAACAATTCTGCCAGAGCTGCCAAATTTGTTCCTGCGCTGCCATCTGACTCCATTCTAGCTGCAATCAGATAATAGACGGGCTTTTGGCCCACATCAATGGAACAAAAATTGTGACTCGCGCAGTCTTACACGTCAAAATTGCGAAAAAACGCTAGTCGAAACCGTTGATTAACATAACATTTACACACCAAACTTGGAAAATAACGCCAAGCGAAAAAACCGTTGATTAAAATTTTTTAATCACCCAGGAAGACAAACACCGTCTTCCTGCTACGCCCTCAAAGTCTAGAATGATGAAATTTTCCCCAAATTTCATATCCTCTCCCTCCCCACGCGACGCGCCTCTCGCTCACGTCGCGTGGCTCTTCCACTCGAGAGCCATTCGAGAGTCACCTTCCTTCCATGGGTCAAACACTCAATTAAGTTTGCACGCAATTTTTATTACTTCAAACGGTCCCGCCTTAAAGTGGCTAAAAAGGCGGCGGATTTGAAAAAAATTTTAAAACACGCTGCGCGTGCGCACGTGCGCGCGCGTGCGAGCGCGCTTTTAAAAAAAAGTCGATAAGGGCCGTTTTTCACTTTTTCGTTTGCGATTCGCAATGCATAGGGCATTGAGAGAGCAATGCATTGAGAGAGAAAGGGTAAGAATAAGAAAAAATGGATGAGAGAGTAACATTGGCAGAGAGCGATGTAGAGAGAGGGAAAGAGAGAGGTAGAGAGACAGAGGAAAAGAGCGAGTTAGAGAGACAGAGGAAAAGAGCGAGTTAGAGAGACAGAGGAAAAGAGCGAGTTAGAGAGACAGAGGAAAAGAGTGAGTTAGAGAGAGATGGGAAAGAGCGGATGCGTCTACGTCTCGAGTGTGTCTCGCGTGCGTGCCTGCGCATCCTAATCAAAATTTTGCGGGCTGGCCTTGTCTATCGAAAATGGTCGTCTGACGGGGGGTGGGGGGGGGTGACTAAAGTGGAAAGTGCCTGTTTCTTTTTATAAATTATCTTTGTTAATCTTTTTCGTCTTTCTTTTTCAATTAACTTTATAATTTTTTTTCAAAAGTAATTTTTGTATGATTCGGTCTCGTTAGCCTAATCCGTACGGTCTCATTAGCGTAAACTTTTGCCTAAGCCTAAGCGTTTTTAATGAGAAAAAAATTTGATGTAAAAATAGAAAGGGGAGTGCGTGAGTGTGATGAATGATTTTTTTTCAAAAAGTTGAAAAGCATGAATTGACCAATATACAAGATGTTGCAAAATAAAATCTACATCAGCGCATACTTTCATTCGTCTCCCTCCGTAAGCGGTTGCTCCTGCACCGTCTCTTCCCTCGTCTGTGAGAGTCCTTTCCCGAGAAGATTTGGCGCTCCGGGATCGTAGCGCCATGATGAGCGACAGGAGAGGAAGAGTAGCACTTCGATCGCTCCTGCATGCCTCGTTCAACCTCCGCTCAACGCTCAGATCCCATAATCGATGATGTTATAATCCCGATGTGGCTTGCTGATCTTGATAGAGCGTTTAAATTGAATCAGCGCATACGAACCATTGCCGAATTATTGACGATGTAGCCCTTCACCCCCTACACTAGTGCACTATGAATTACCGACACTTTGTACCGCGTCACTTTGTATACGATACTTTGTACCGCGTCACTTTGTATACGACACTTTGTACCCGTCACTTTGTACCGCGACACTTTGTACCGCGACACTTTGTACCGCGTACGGCCTCGTTAGCTAAGCCGTACGGCCTCGTTATCGTAAACTTTTACTAAGCCTAAGCGTTTTTTAATGTAAAAATATGTTTTAATGTAAAAATAAAACGCGCGGCCTCACTCAAGTCGCGGTACAAAGTGTCGCGGTACAAAGTGACGGGGTACAAAGTGTCGTATACAAAGTGACGCGGTACAAAGTGTCGTGATACGGTGCACTATACTGCCCTGCTGTAATAAATTAACAAAACGAAAGATATACAGTAAAATTAGCCGATTAAGCCTATTATGCCAATCCAGCAAATTACGTTGGACTGCAAATTTCACAAGTATTTGGCTATTACAAAAGCTCACCGTGCACACTGTGCGCACTGTACACTGTACAAATGCACGCTGCACACTGTATAATTACAAATGCACGCTGAGGCGCGGGAAAATTCTTAACTCAAACACTCTTTCTATCTTTCCCGCGCCTCAGCGTGCATTTGTAATTATACAGTGTGCAGCGTGCATTTGTACAGTGTACAGTGCGCACAGTGTGCACGGTGTGCTTTTGTAATGGCCAAGTATTTTATATCATTTGATCAAGTTTATAGAAGTTTCGATACGCTTTTCTTTGAGAAAACAAAAAACAAGTTCATTCAAATTGGTCTTTTAAAACAGCAAAGTTATTAAACTCTAGAATCACATTTTTTTAAAAAACTTTAAAATTTTTCACCTAGAACAGCATAACCGAAAAGAAAGAAGAAAAATTTTGGGTACAAAGTTTCGGGGTACGAAGTGTCGCGGTACGAAGTGTCGCCTTAACATGGGTACAAAGTGTCGCGGTACGAAGTGTCACAGGTACGAAGTGTCGCGGTACGAAGTGTCACAGGTACGACGTGTCGCGGGTACGAAGTGTCGGGGGTACGAAGTGTCGTGATACCGGTTTTCTAGCAGGCCAAGAAATGAAATGATCTCGAATTGAATATCGATGCATACGAATCTTTGAAAACCTTGTTAATTTAATCACAATAATAGTGATTTGTTTTTCTCGGTACTATGCTAATTGATTTAAAACTATTTCAATTTTTTCATTGCTCGTCATATTGAGTCAATCAATTGCCAGGAAAGCAGAGCGTTAGACAAGTAGAGTGACAAACACTGCGTCTCTCTACACTACACTTTTTGGGCCGTTACAGAATTACACCGTGCACACTGTGCGCACTGTAAACCGTACAAATGTACACCGTACACTGCGGCCGTTACAGAATTACACCGTGCAAAAAAAAAGCGTCTGCTAAGTCGATGTTTTTCTCTCTGAACTGGTAAAAGAACCCTTCTGGACCTTCTCGGAACTGTTCCATCAGACCTGAAAAATTACGATGATGCGAATAACTTACTGATTTACTCAAAACTAGATATATTTCAATTATTGAAACTAATTCTAAACCGAAAATTTATACTTCGTCAATGGTTTATTAAACTTTCGCACGTTTGCTGCTTGATATGGCATGATATTATTGAAGAAAATTCATATTTTTTGGAGGAAATTAATTATAGTGTGAAACAATATAGTGCGTCAAACACTCATGCAAATTTAAGTGTGCACGGTGTAATTCTGTAACTATACAGTGTACGGTGTACATTTGTACGGTGTACAGTGCGCACAGTGTGCACGGTGTAATTCTGTAACGGCCCTTTTTTGCTTTTCTGATTCGCCTAACATTCACTTACATTAAATTAATTTTAGTTACTGAGAAACGTTTTTGTTTCAGTTCTTAAATCAATTTTTTCTATAAAAGTTTCTCAGTGTTTCGCTCGGAGAAGACTTCAATATCAAAGCTTTAGTTTGCTTTCATAAATTTTTCCTCCTTCCATAACGCGTTTTCCAAATCTTTACCTTAATTTCCATGTTTTTCAACTAAAATTTTTTCTTTAAAGATTTTCTCGGCACCTACAATGCCGCTTCGGAAATACTGGATTCGTTTACCGCTCATAGACGACTCCTGGTTAGTTCATGCTTCATCTTTCGTACTCATTCTTCTATCCAGCCCCTTAAACATGTTTCGAATTTTGGTATTAATGAATTATCGAGAAAAAATTCCGAGCAATTATTGTACCTTTTTAGTGCAAAAATAGATCTTTTTCAGCTCTTCCGATCAAAAATTGTCAAAAGTCACTGAATGGAATGTTTTTATCATCGCTTAAAAAGGTTTGTTCAAGAATCTTTTCTCTAAGCTTAATGTTTACCTCTCTTTTCGAAGATAAGCTTCACATCAAAAAGAGGCGCTTTTTCTCAACACGAACAGTTTTCGATATAGTTTTTGGGAAACAAAAGTGTTATCCAAACAAAAGTTTCGGTTTTCCATGGTTTTCCATATGCAAGAAAAAAATTTCCAGCTCTACCCCAGGATAATAGTTCTGGAAAAAAGTTATTATCCTAAACATTCTGAACCAATTAAAGGGGAAAATTTTACTTCAGGGACCCACTTCACTTTGGCCCCCCATGTGGTACAAGAGGGACCCTCTCCCCAGTAAAACGACTCAAAAGGGGGGGGTCCCTTTTCGTAAAAGACCAAAATGGAGGGTCCCTAAAGTAAATTTAATTTTCAGTCCCACCACACAAAACGGGAATTAAAGTATATACCCCGGATCTCTTTAATTTTAGGGACCCACCGACTCCAGAAAATTTTTGATGGAATTTTAACTCCCCCTGTTTTACTTTAACTCCCCCCTGTTTTACTTTAACTCCCCCTGTTTTACTTTAACTCCCCCCCCCATTTTACTTTAACTACCCCCATTTTACTTTAACTCCCCCCATTTACTTTAACTCCCCCATTTTACTTTAACTCCCACCCATTTTACTTTAATTTTCCTCTTTTAATTTTAACTCCCCCCCATTTTACTTTAACTCCCCCTGTTTCACTTTAACTCCCCCCTGTTTTACTTTAACTCCCCCCTTTTTTACTTTAACTCCACCCATTTTACTTTAACTCCCCCCCATTTTACTTTAACTCCCACCCATTTTACTTTAATTTTCCTCTTTTAATTTTAACTCCCCCCATTTACTTTAACTCCTACCCATTTTACTTAAATTTTCCTCTTTTAATTTTAACTCCCCCATTTTACTTTAACTCCCCCTGTTTTACTTGAACTCCCCCGTTGAAAGTTCCAAGTTTTTCGATTTATCAAACAGTTTGGAATTACGGAACATTAGTGTGGCAGAAAAAATGGCGTACCAAAATATTTTCATTGCGGTCTCTAAATTTAGTCTCTAAAAAAGTCTCTAAAAATTTTTAATTAATTGTTTTTCTTTCAAAAAAGGAAATGTATTCTTTCTTCATTAAAAAAACGAATTCCAGGCTGATCAATACTCTGCTTACTAAATTAATATATCGATTTTTATTAAGCGAAAAAGCACATGCAAAAATTAATAAAGTTGCAGATGTCGTTTTTCGTAGTTTTTGAGGTTTTTGATGATAACATTACAGGTTTATCTTCCTATTTTCGCCTTTAAATGTGTCAACCTCGTAATATGTAGCTCGTTCGCTATAAATTAGTTGGAAAAAAACTTGACCGTCATTTAAAGTATGGATTGTTCCAGGTGTTGGGCTGTTCATTGACGTTCACCAACAATTCCGACTATGGAAAACTTGTAGGTTTCCCATTTTATCAAAACGAAATTTCAAGCTTAAAAGTTGAGTTATAATAAATAAATAAAAAGAAGCTTCTTGAATCATATTTTGGCGGGCCTGAGTCCTATTCAATAAACTCGAAAAAAATTTAGTTTGCCGGACCTCTATATCAACTGAATTGCAAGATAATAGATAAACGGAGCGCTGATCTTTTTATTACTCCCAGATGTATTTAAAATGGTCTGAATTCTAATTCAGTTAAAGAGAAGAATTTCTTGAATTAATTGATTCATTTAGTTTTCGTTCGCGGATCGGGGAAGATGAGAAAAAAGGATTTTGAGAAAGAAAAGAACATGAGGGGAGTCTCAAGAGCAGATAAACTAGTAAGAAAAAAGTTTTCTCAGTTTATTGAAAACGGTTCTTTCAAACGCCCGCTGAAAGCGGTTTTCTTTGAGATAGGAACTCGCCAGCGGCTAAAGAGCGAACAGATAAGACCCCTCAATATTATAAGTTCGAGTTCCTTCGAAGATCGGACAGGGACTCCTATTTGTTTTTAGAAGTTAATAAGCAACCCTTGGCGTAAAACAGAAGGCGACAAGCGCGGAAGGGGGGGGGGGCAGCGGGGAGCTAGGAAAAGGGACAAGATAAAGAGTCATGAGGGTAAGGGATAAGAAGGAGGCCGCCTATGTGATAGGTGACGCTTATGATAAAAAGCGTTCGAAAAAGGACATGAAACCCGCCAAAGTCAATAAATTGCCTAGCAGAGAAGATAAAATACAAGCATAGCTCACCAAACCTGTAAATTTTCTCCCGGTCGCCCGACCGATTCCGCGGAACTTTTTTTGTACTGATGAAAAAATAATAACTGGTTTTCGCAGCAGAAGATATAGGGATTGGATGAAAAATCAACCGGCTAAGAAATACATAACTTAAAAAAAATTGTTAGTTGGACGGATATAGTTGGGTACAACGGAGAAAAAAAATACATTTTTCGTTGACCCTCCTCTCCTAACTTTCACCAAGGATCGCCCGGTCGCCCGCTCGAAAAAAAAATTTCAGCACATCCTGCTCAGCTATGAGTACAAGTAAAAAATTTTTCAAGAGCAAACGAAATAAAACTAAGATTTTAAGGTTGGAATGGAAACTGATACCTGGATAAGTTGAAAAACAGTACCCCGCCTAGCATAGCTCACCAGGAAGGGCTTTAAAAAATTTCCTGGTCGGTGACCGGGCGATCCTTCACGAAAGGGAGGGGGGGAGTCATGTTTTACAGGTGCATAAATCACAAGAAAAAAAAACTTTTTTTAAATCAAGAAACGAGCAACAAAAACATGTTTTTCTTTTATATCTCTTATCTACCGCAGAAGAATGCTCGCCCACAGAATAATTCGTGATAGGACATAGCTCGATTTGTTTTCAGTTGACATATAAGACGGTGCTGGGAATTTAATTCGGCAATTCGTGTTGTTTCGGTGTCTGTGGCAAGTTTATCGTAAAATTCATCGGAATTTCTCGCCATTTCTTTGTGAATTCGTGGAATCAAAATTTTATTTTATTTCATCACTTCTGGCACAATAAACAATCGAATATGAAACACAAGAGTAAGCAGATAGCGAATCTTGCCTGACGGAACTCGAACTGTTCGAATTTCGTCATGTATTGTTGCTCATCACTTGACGGATTTCGAATGGTTCGGATTTCGTCATGCTACAATACTCATCACATGGCGAAATTCGAATGGTTCGAGTTTCGTCACGTTACGATGCTCAGCACTTGACGAATTTCGAACTGTTCGAATTTCGTCATGTATTATTGCTCATCACTTGACGGATTTCGAATGGTTCGGATTTCGTCATACTACAATACTCATCACATGGCGAAATTAGAATGGTTCGAATTTCGTCACGTTACGATGCTCAGCACTTGACGAATTTCGAACTGTTCGAATTTTGTCATGTTACGTACTTTTATGCTCGCTTTCTAAATCTCACACTCTCCCCGCACTCTCGCAATTTCGCACTCTCCCGGCTATTCAGCAGATTTATATAGTACGAACAAAACGATCAACCTATACAGACCGGATTTGCACGAATGCTATACTATTCTCTTTTCGCGACACAGAAAAAGAAAATAGTATAGCGTTCGTGCAAACCCGGTCTGTATAGGTTGCTCGTTTTGTTCATACTATGTATATAAGTCTGCTCTTATTTTGCTGAATAGCCTTGTACTGATCATCAACCGATGACGAAATTCGAACCGTTCTAAATTTGCCTTGTAATGATCATCAACCGGTGACGATATTCGAACCGTTATAAATTTGCCTTGTAATGATCATCAACCGGTGACGATATTCGAACTGTTCCAAACTTGCCTTGTAATGATCATCAACTGGTGACGATATTCGAACCGTTCTAAATTTGCCTTGTAATGATCATCAACCGGTGACGATATTCGAACTGTTCCAAACTTGCCTTGTAATGATCATCAACTGGTGACGATATTCGAATCGTTCTAAATTCGCCAACTCGTATGTCTTTGACACTCAGTGCTTTTGTTTCTTATTTATCTTGCTAAAGCAAAAATCTGTATATTAAATATGACACGTGTTTCTTTTTCAAATCCTCTGTACAATTTACGGATAAACGAGTTTTTTTACCGCCATGTTTCGAAACTCGCCACAGACACCGAAACAACACGAATTGCCGAACTAAATTCCCAGCACCGTCTTATATAATCAATCATGCGTAAAATTCGTTCCAGGAACAGCAAACTGAAACCTTCTACACCAATAGAGCAGATCTTCGGAGGCACTCTACGGAATCAGGGTAGGTGCACTATACAAATTGGAAGATTCACTAATCTACCCTATGATTTTGGATGTTTAGTTGATTGAAACAACTGTGAAATGGGTAAACTCTGGGTCAATAACTGCGGGTAGAGTGTCGCGTAACATGCACATGTTTATAACAAACCATAGGTAAAATATGTCTCGTTTATCTTTCACTAGAAAAGAATTTTGTGAATTTTAACGCTTCATAATTCTCAATAATATTTTGACTTTTAGTGTGCGAAAAAAGTTTATAACTAAAGGATCGATGATTCTAGGACTGAACGTTTTTTAAACGAAAATATGAACCGAAAATGTTGAGGAGAGTGCAATAAAAAGGTGACTCACACTTGTGACGACAAATCACGTTCTCGGAAGTTTACTGCCGTGTGGAGATATCAATACTTTCTTTTGCAGAGCAGAAGAGAATCGCGAGAGAGAAGTTGAAGGCTCAAAGAAGCGCTCCGTAAGATCTCTCTTTAGAGTTTACGTTGTTCGCCGTTGTTTGAAAAAAGAAGAATTTTTTGATACAGTACTTGAGTTCTAACGTTACTTCGGGTCACGCTTTTGATTTTTACGATGAGGCATACTTTCACAAGTATTGTATTAAAAAATTCAAAGTAATATTGCACAGTCGAAGGAATAACTTCCTTTATGTCATCGATAAATAATAAGAATAATTTAGGGCCGATTGTTGAATCTTTACTTCCATTAATCATTTATTTGCCTTTCGAATGACATCTTCGAAGTGAGAATGAGCAGATTGTGTTATTGGAGTGACGTGAGTAGATGAGGTCCATCCATTAGGAAATGCATCACATTCTCCTTTCCTTTTCTTGACGAGACCTCAAATTGCCCCTGTGCTTGCTTGCTTCCTATAACCCATAAACCTCTCTCTCTATCTTTGTCGCCCCTACTATCGCGGGAGAGTCAGCCTGTTTACACGCCTGGGCGCTTCTGCTGAACCAGAGTAGAATGGGCGAAAACAATCTTAGCCCTTATTTCTCAGCCATTTTCTCTATGAAACAGCGTTCACTTTGAAAAGTTGCCCTTCACTGCGATAGTTCGTGAGAATCATGAAGAAGACATGGAAAAAATCGTTTTTAAAATTTCATTGCTCCAAATCATGGGTAATGAATGATAGTAAAGTATGAATACTTCTATTTGTCTGATGTAATGTACTGCTCCCCATAAAAATTCGAACTACTATTCTATTGAAGTAAGCCGCTACTCCACTGGGAAAACAATTTCAAGACCACGTTTTATGTCGACAGCAAAGACGCACTCCACACTAGAAGTTGCTTATAGGAAACTCTTTATTTTTTTTCTTGTGTTTTACATGTAAAAATGTTCGCAGACCCTGTAAGTAGCCCAATCTGGACATATTAAATGAATAAATAAATAAATATTATTCTCATTGTCATAAGTCCCGACATCTTTTTTGTAACGTAAACAAAGATTGCGAGAATGAAGTTTCCACCTGACTCGTTCCTTGTCAAATATTAGCTCCGTTCGTTAAGGTAATTACAAACACCCCCTCCTTCATGAAGAATGACACCAAATTACATGTGGTATATTATGCATGTACCACATGGGATGCATATTGTGACACGGCATATTCCTTGTCTGTGTGTTCTTGACTTCTCTCGAAAGTTGTGTGAGTGAGTACACGGTTAAAAAACAACAAAAAATCAAAATTTCGAATGTTTCGAAAAGTTTTCAATATGTGACTTTAGCTGTGCGCATTCTAAGAAAGAGTTTCTATTATAATTACTACCGAATACTCTTCTGTAAAAAATATTTCCAAATTTTTTCACTTTAGACTAAAACTTCAGCTGGAACTTTTATAAAATCTTAATTTGGAACATGTTTGTCCATATCAAGTACAAACTTACAATACAAAAAGAGCACATTTCTCTGTTAACTTTGCGTTGAATGAAATCTCTACATTAGAACACGATATGAGATGTAAATGAGCTCAATCAAATACAGAGTAAATAAAAAGATGGCCCCAGACATGCGAATAATGATTAAAATTGTCCTCACATGTGTATCATAGCATTAATAAAATTCTGGCTGAGCTTTTAAATAACTTATCAAATATTAAATTTTTAATTTATCTGCATGAGAAACTTCATGAGAACTCAGGATTATAATAATTCATTCATATAACTGGTGACCAAAACGATAGAAAAGGCGAACTAATTTCTACGAATGCAGGACGATTAGTCTAAACTGTTTGAATGAGTGCCGTGAGCCATCTGAAATAATCGTGGACTACTAAGATTCTCGGCGAACTAACTAACTCAATTACCAGTTTTCTGTTTCTTATCAGTGAGATTTAGGGCCCTTCCTAGTGCAGTCAAGTATGCAAATTATTATCACATGTAATAAGAAGAAAAAAAGTTTGGGAAAATTTTTTGAACTGTATCTAAAATTTCTCTAGATGTTTCTCTCAGTCTTTCTCTTACCTTAGTAAAATTTACTTGTATGCGTCAGTGTATAATCACATGCTCAAATCTTGCGTGAGAATGTTCTAAGACTGCACAACGCTCGAGTTCGGAGTGCTGGCTAAAGTGAAAATGGATTCTTCCAAGAAAACTTTTTTCTAAAACTTTTTTAGCAATGAAATAATTGTCGGAAAACACGTCTCTGTTTTAAGAGTCAGAGTTGGCAAGCTTCGGCTGAGTTATAAGACCCTTCACAAGCTTTGCACCTAGATGAAACGATTGAGTAGCTTTACGGGTAGTTTTTTTTATAGTGTCTTTTTGCTTTTCACTTTATGCTTACTCAGACTCATCCGAGCTCATAACATCAAATGAAATATTCACAACCATTCGTTTATTGAGAAATTTGAACATATAGTAACAGCTTTGGCTAAAAGAACTGGCAGTGTCGCAATCGCGGTTTGACTGAAAATTTTGCAATGGGTCCATAAATCGTTCGTATCAACCCAAAAAATCGTTCGTAGTTCCATGTTTACAGCATCTATTTCCTAAATCTTCTACACAGAACATGAATTGTTGAAATTTTTCCTACCAGTTTGGGTCTTTAGCCGAAAAGTAAAACGGTTTGATGGGGGTTTGAGCGCTATGCAGGGCGGAAAGATTTCACAGAATTATGTAATTCATATATGAAATTAAGTAGACTGAATATGTAATTCAGTCTACTTAATTTCAATGCGACAATCTTTCACATATTTATAATCTGTTATAATAGAGCTTAGAGGATACTGCAGAATTTAATTTGGCTAAATGTGAAATTCCTAACATGCATGTTTCATATTATCATATTACGTACATACAGGGTGGCCCATGAATAGTGTTACAAATGTTTGAGAACATTTCCTGAGGAAGTGACCGCACGTAGCGGTCACTTTTCTTGTTTTTTCCGATTCCCCGTAATTTTTTATACGTGTCAAGTGAGTTTCGATTGAATCCATCGATGTTTAGGGTAATGACAGCGTCGAATCGCTTGCGAACTGCGATCATTCGCCTACACACTCTTGGCCACGCCCCTGCTCGCATTGCTGAAACGCTTCGCCTGCCTCGCATGACAGTGTATCGAGCGATCAAACGATTCGAGGAGCTTGGCACATCTTTGGACCGTCCAAGGCGAGGTCGTCCTCGCACTGCTCGCACGACACAACTCATCGAAACCGTTCGGAGTCGGATCAACCGAAATGCACGACGAAGCATCAGACAGATGGCGCAGCAGCTCCCGATGAGCCGAACTTCATTGAGTCGAATAGTCACGGAGGAGCTGGGACTCAGGTCGTATCGTACACGGAAGGCCGCTTTTCTGTCGGCTCGCAACAAGTCGGAAAGAGTCAAAAGATGTCGCGACCTTCTTCGTCGTACGCAACAAGGCGAACATTTCAATATGGTGTTCTCTGACGAAAAGCTGTTCACCGTGGAAGAAGTCCACAACTCCCAAAACGTCAGAGTGCTTGCGAAGGACGCAGAGCAAGCCGATAGCAAGGGTAGAACGGTCCAACGCAGTGCACATCCAACTCAAGTCATGGTCTGGGCGGGGATCTGCGCAACAGGAAAAACACCGCTTGTTTTCGTCGAGAAAGGCGTCAAGATCGATACGGAATACTATCTGAAACATGTTCTGCAAGACGTGCTCCATCCATGGTCTCAATCGCATTTCAATCAGAGGACATGGACCTTTCAACAAGACTCAGCACCAGCCCACAAAGCTAAAAAGGTTCAAACGTGGTGCAAGGAAAATTTTCCCGGCTTCATCACAACAGCAGAATGGCCGGCCTCATCACCCGACCTGAACCCGCTCGATTATTCCGTTTGGGCCTACTTGGAGTCCAAGGTAAACTCTCGCTCCCACCCAAATATTGATTCCCTGAAGAATGCCCTTCAGGCAGAATGGGACAACATCGGAGTCGAATACCTTCGTACAGTGGTGGAGGCGTTCCCAAAGAGACTTCGAGCTGTAGTTCGGGCAAAAGGAGATCGTTTGAGCTGAACTTTTGCGTGAATGTTGACATTTATGTTGTTGATAAAATATGTTAATTTGAGATGATTTTCTCTGTTTTGAAAAAAGGTATAACAATTCCAATTTGTAACACTATTTATGGGCCACCCTGTACATGTACCTAAGGCAGCAACCTGACATTATGAATAGATTTTGAGCCTTTTCAATAGGTCGGTCGCCCAAAAGGCGAAAAAAATTTTTTTTTCAATTTCTCATGAACAAAACCTGATGAATTGTAGACCTGATGGCAGGGAGGATCGGCAAATAATTAAAATTGTACTCTGTTTGATTAATTAAATTGTACTCTGTTTGTAACAGTTTTAAAAAAAACAGCAAGAAGTCACGAAGAAGACAATGACCTGGACAAGAATGCACAAAAAAGAGAATGATGTCGACAAGAACTTACTAAAAAAAGGATGTTAACGGAAGCTGGAGCAGAAGAGATCACAAGGACCATCACCGAGAGTAAAAACACATTGAAGAGTAAAATTGAATATATGAAAGAAAATGAGAGACGTACAAATACAAAAAAGTATAACGTATAAATAAAAGTACAATGTGTATGTATAACGTCTCCGTAACATACTTTGAAGTTTTTTGACAGGTGTTTGTAAAATACACTACGTAAAACACACTCCGTAAAACACAAACTTGAACAAGTACAGAAGCAGTAGTACAGCAATAAGAGAAAAGACGAAAAGAAGTTTTCGTTAATGTATCTATCGACCTGGAAAAATCTGGAAAAATTCATTCTATCCGAAAAAATAAAAAAAATTCCAAAAAAACCTCAATAAAATGCTTTTTGACAGACCTTGCAAAAATGACAAAAAACTGTCAAAATCCAGGAAAAGGCAGGTGCTATAACTCGATCAGTATTTGGTTTTCGTGCTTCAGGGAACGTTTTTTTGATTATTTGAGATTTTCTGAAACTGTAAATGCCAAAAAATTACCTTTCTAGCTTGAATTTGGTGACGAGGAACCCTAAGAAAAAACCCTATCACGATTTTTCAAAACATTATACGAGCTTTTTTGGGAATTCGCGTTTGTTTCAGTCTCCTCAGTTTTTTTTGCTCTACAAACGTAGGGTCGATAGCCATAGGGTTCCGATTGTGTGAAAGAAGATTTTTGTTTTTTGATTCCAGTGTAGAAATAATTCCACTACTAAACAGTGGAACTTTTTATAAAAAGCATAAAATATTCATCACTTTGTAAGCTTAATAAAAAACTTAAATGTCTTTAATTTTTGTTTTTTTTTGAGTTTATAAAATTCTTCAAAGAATTCTCTACAAACGTAGGGTCGATAGCCATAGGGTTCCTCCACTCTCAAGAAAGTAACAGTTGATATTAATTCGCGAGTAAGCATCTCACTCTTTTCTCCATCTTTTTTAAACTTAATGTAGTTGTACAAATGATTTCGATTGACGTTGACTTTATTATCATTATAAAGAAAAAAAATTCTCTACAAACGTAGGGTCGATAGCCATAGGGTTCCTTCACTCTTCAAATCCTTAGCATATAAAAAGTTTGAAAAAAAAACGTTATGAAGGGACCACAATTAGCGGAAGCGAGGAAGGGGCACTACAAATCGGAAGGTTTTTCATTATTCGTCAGGTTTAGTCATATAAATTGGCAAAAACTTGAAATTTTTTGCGATCTCGTTCTTAAGCCGTACCTTATCACGACACTCTGTACAGGCAACATTGTTCACCCCACACTTTTTGTCGAAGAATAATAACTTTTCGCTCTCGAAATAAGCTTTTTTTTTTTTAAAACAATTCTGACGGTTTTTTTACCCTTCGAAAAGGAATTGGATATTTTACAGTTGGTCTGCAGTTTCCGGAAGGTTTGCTGATGTACGCCTTTGTAATCTCCGATATTCTGGAGAAGTTCACAGGATGCGAGACTATCATCATGGGCGACGTCACTTATGGAGAGCATGTTGTGTTGATGACTACACCGCCACTGCGATGGGTTAGCTCTTAACGCTCCCTCGATGTTCATGGTACGGTTCGCTTCCGAGAAGGCTGCTTTTTTCGGGTTTTTCGACACTTTCTAAGTTAAACTTACTCTGAAAACTTATTTTCTTTATAGAAGTGTAAATTCCTCTTTCATATGTGTCGAAGACAGTGTTTGACAGTGTTGATATTGCAGAAATTCTTTATTCAATTTTTCAAGTTTTCTCCGAGTGCGGCTCTCCCATGGTTCCTGACGACTGCGACAGCACGTCGGGCAGCGACTGTGACACTTCCCCGAAATCTGCAAAACCAATAGGTTATCTCACCTTACGAAACTTGTAAAGTGCACAGAGGGTTTCATTCAAAAACATTTTGTTCGCAATTCACAAAATTTGTTAAGTTATTAAGTTATAAATTTTAAAAAAAGGTCCCCAAAAAGAACAAAAAAGGTCCCAAAAAAGGTCCCTAAAAAAAAACAGTCACACAAAAAAAATCGCCTAAAAAAAGGTCGCCGGTAGGTCGGTAGGTCGGTCGCCCGAAAAATTTTTTTTGCAAGTTGGCAGTTTACCTATGTAACAAACTCATATTTGTTTTAATGCTTGAAAAAACCCAACGACCCGCTGTTTTCTTTGGAAAGAGACCCAACAAAGACAGAATGAACCGGGTTTATCCAAGCAGAAAATTTGAGTGCTAAGAGTTAACAGTGACGTGCAACTCTTGCGATACTCCCTCTGTGAACTACGAGAGGATCCGCGAACTCAATGTGGCCATTTCAAGGTAGAGAGAGGATAATAAGGTCAAAACGAATCTTTGCTCAGTACATTATTCGAAATGCCGCATCATCCCTCGATGATCATCTGGATTAGGTGATTTTCTGAAAATAATGAAGTCGGAGCTTCGAATGGCTTTTGTACGTCTTTTAGAATGGCCCTCTCTGTCAAGTTTTGTACCGGTCTACCTATCGAGTTCAAGTTTCGGCTAGTCTAATTATAATTTTTTGATCTTTGTTAATCGTTTTAATAACGATGGGCTAAAACTATAATGAATAAATTCCATCACACGGGCAAAAATTTGCACTCGGCTGGGACCGAACCTCCGCTGCCTAACCGGGGATTGTAGAGCGTTAACCAATACATCAACCGAGCACACCTTATCCCATTATAGTCTAATTATAGTTTTTGCTTTTCTAGTTCTTATTTCGAGCATTCTAAATTGTTTGCTTACAGTGAGTTTGACGCGAGGCGCGGTATCGATCTTTCTTCTCATAACTCATAATTTGCAAGCTATGGATCCGATCTGTTCTCATTCCAGTCACCAGGCCCTAAAGTGAATGAGCATATTCAGGTGCCACTCAACCAGCTCATCGGTGATTTTTTCAAAGAAGAGACTATAAGCTTCAGTTGCAAAAAGTGAGTGAAATCTCTTCAATTTAGAGGATCAAAATGTCTTGCTCGTGTTCCATAACGATATGACTACATAGTTTTTGTTTTCTTGTTACTTTACTACGCACAGATGTTGACAGTTTTTTTCAGAAATTATTATAGAACTTGCTTTAATCCTGTGGTTATGTATCCTCTAAACGTATTTAATATTTGCAGCCTATCGTTTATTCTCTAATTGCGTAGCGAATATGTGAGTTTTTGATCGGACTACTGTCTTTATATTCGCCTTTTTCTGCCGTGTATCTCAATATGTCTTTCTAGATCTTTCTATTTTTCTTCTTCACTCAAACTGATTCATTTCACTCTCACTTCACTGCTTTCGGTGACATCAATTGTTCGCCGATCACTAGCGTAACAGTATGAGTTTGCGTAGGTGCGGCCAAGTGACGCAAGCGACAAGGCAGACGCGTTTGCTTAGTGCCCCTGCGGTTCTCATCATTGAACTGAAGCGCTTCGACGCGGCCGGTAAGATGCTGCAACCCGTTTCAACAGATGTCAGTTGAAGAGGGTGTTTAAAAAAGATTGTTTTTCATGGTTCTCGAAACTATCTAAATTTTCAGCATAAGTAACCTGTACCGTAAACAAATAGGGAAAGCAACTTTTACGAGCGTAGGGGGAAGGGGGCAATTCACAACACCGCCCTCCGTCTCTCACTCGCTTCATGTTAATCTAGACCAGGCTGTTTCTTGACCACCGGCAACTCGCCTTCGATGATACTACAGCCCACAAGTTCACACCATCGCAAGGGACCGGTTCATCCTCACCGGTATCGAGCGCGTCCTCAGGTGGCGGATAGAAGGATGTCTCTTTGCTCAAGTGCATTGGAGATAGCGGGCTTGCCCGTCGCGGACCAAAATTGGATAGTATAGTTCGTCAAAGGAGGGCGATGCCGAACTGGCCTGGGCATGCCACCGGATAAAACATCAGCCGATACCCCCTATACTTTGTAATGACGATTCGAGGCGCCAGTAAAATAGCCTCTTGTCCTTCTGCGGTTAACGAATGGGTCTCGCGAAGAGGATTGCCGACTGCGGTGCGATTGTAGACGGAGAAAATTTCTCCGGACCCAAAAGGATCATCACCAACCTATCCCAAATGACTCCCCTCGACAGGACATATGGGCAAACAACAACAACAACAACATTGACCACCGGTAGAAAGAACGTGTACATATATCAAGATGGCTAATGATGAGGAAACGGCAGACTTTTGAGAGAGCGCGAGATATTGTAATGTAAAGGAGAGGATGCAGACGAACAGAGTAATTTTATCCCTAGCTTTCTTGGATAGCGCATACATTAGCGCATAGATTCAACTCGCTAGAAGAAAGGTCGTTTTTAGAAACTCTCAACAGTTCTGTTGACTTGTTTATGTCCTGTACTCTTTGGAATTATGAAGTTGAAACGCTGTAGCTGATGCTTTCCAAGAGGCACATCTCAATCTCACACGACAACCCGGTCTTCCTCGAACCAAATTCAAAAAGCGTCAGGAAGACATGAATGTGCGAGCGGCTGATCTCGAAAAGAGACAGGATTTAGCCTATCTACTGGTGGATAAGAGAAATCCCGCGTATGTTGGGACCACGGCGGATGATAGGGAGGAGGAGAAGTCGCGTGGGGCGAGGCCGTTAGCAAAGAAAAGACCCCATGTGCAGCAGCTTCCGACTGACGAATTCTCCGAAGCTCCTTCATCTAAGAAAAAAGATTCGATTATCGGAAGAATTGTGACCGACGCAGACATAAACTCGGAGATGGAGGCGGATAACATCTAAACTTCGCTTTCCGAAGTTATTATTCTAAGAGTACTCAAACTGTTTTATAACCACATATCTTATTAAACTATCACTGAATCGCACAAACTTTTCTGATTTTCAGGGTCGAGCAGAGAGCAGAGATCACCATCGACTATCGCCATGCCTTAAAATAAATACACCTAAATAGATTTTCTACCAATGATGCTTCTTCCTTATTATTGCTCATGTTATTTTGCGTTTTGAGCGAATCTTCTCGCATCAATCAAGGTTATTATTCTCAGGACACTTAAATTGTTCTGTTATCACATGTCTTATTCAGCTATTATTCTAAGAGCACTTGAATTGTGTTGCAATCACATATCTTATTCAGCTATCACTGACTCGCACAAACTTCTTTGTTTTCAGATTCGGGGATGAAGCAGCATCCAACATCGCCACGACTAAAATGAATTCTCCGCCAATGATGCTTACTCTTTATTATTGATCATGTCATTTTCTTTGAGCGAATCTCCTCTCATCGATGTTCTTCTTTTTAAATGAGTTCTTTCTCCTTAACGTTGAAGGGTTCTTTTCCTCTCCTTATTATATTTGATGTGATAATTGAGACCATTTCGTTTAAATATCAACAGTTCTCCTTCGACTCTTAAGGGGGTCACTGTTCCTCGTATTGTTCTTCTTCCTATATATCTAGTTTATTTAATTCTCCAAGTTAAATATAAAAAATAATAATAAACATGAGCCGATTATGCCAATCCAGCAAATTACGTTGGGCTGCAAAATTTCACAAGTATTTTATATCATTTGATCAAGTTTATAGAACTTTCGATACGCTTTTCTTTGAGAAAACAAATAACAAGTTCATCCAAATTGGTCTTTTAAAACAGCAAAATTATTCAACTCTAGAATCACATTTTAAAAAAACCTTAAAATTGTTCACCTAGAACAGCATAACCTAAAATAAAGAAGAAAAATATTGGGTACAAAGTTTCGGGCTACAAAGTGTCGTATTAACATGGGTACAAAGTGTCGAGATATGAAGTGTCGCGGTACGAAGTGTCGTGGGTACGAAGTGTCGCAGTACGAATTGTCGCGGGTACGAAATGTCGTGGTACGAAGTGTCGCAGTACGAATTGTCGCGGGTACGAAATGTCGTGGTACGAAGTGTCGCAGTACGAAGTGTCGTGGGTACGAAGTGTCGCAGTACGAATTGTCGCGGGTACGAAATGTCGTGGTACGAAGTGTCGCAGTACGAATTTTCGCGGGTACGAAATGTCGTGGTACGAAGTGTCGCAGTACGAAGTGTCGTGGGTACGAAGTGTCGCAGTACGAATTGTCGCGGGTACGAAATGTCGTGGTACGAAGTGTCGCAGTACGAAGTGTCGTGGGTACGAAGTGTCGCGGGTACGAAATGTCGTGGTACGAAGTGTCGTGGGTACGAAGTGTCGCAGTACGAATTGTCGCGGGTACGAAATGTCGTGGTACGAAGTGTCGCAGTATGAAGTGTCGTGGGTACGAAGTGTCGCAGTACGAATTGTCGCGGGTACGAAATGTCGTGGTACGAAGTGTCGCATTACGAAGTGTCGTGGGTACGAAGTGTCGCAGTACGAATTGTCGCGGGTACGAAATGTCGTGGTACGAAGTGTCGCAGTACGAAGTGTCGTGGGTACGAAGTGTCGCGGGTACGAAATGTCGTGGTACGAAGTGTCGCAGTACGAAGTGTCGCGGGTACGAAGTGTCGCAGTACGAATTGTCGCGGGTACGAAATGTCGTGGTACGAAGTGTCGCAGTATGAAGTGTCGTGGGTACGAAGTGTCGCAGTACGAATTGTCGCGGGTACGAAATGTCGTGGTACGAAGTGTCGCAGTACGAAGTGTCGTGGGTACGAAGTGTCGCAGTACGAATTGTCGCGGGTACGAAATGTCGTGGTACGAAGTGTCGAAAATGATACCAAAACAAACAAGACTTTTGTTCTACCTCAGTGAGACATTCAAGAAAGCCTTATTTATTGCACTTCTCTAATGAAATTAATTTCGATGAAAAATATAGATGAAAAAGTTCAGGGTCTCAAAGTTAAAATATTTCAAGAAAAGTTTTGAAATTAAGGGAGATGTAATAAGATGCACGGTTCAGGGCATGCAGTTTAGTGACATTGTAGTCACTTAAATTTAAAGTCAAGTCACAATGGAAACAAGTCAAGTTGAATAGAATATATTTGTTATAAGTTGAAACACTAAAGAAAGTAGAATTCCTTGCTTGAAATATTCATTACCTTGAGCATGCATGGTCTTTAACATGATATTGTGGTCTATGCAAGAATCGTTGAATCTTGCATAGAATATACATATGTATAATACTTCACAAACTCTGTATAGATTCCGAGCAAATTTTTGAAATATGTGAGTGAATAGCTTTAACTCCGTTTTCAATCCCCTTCTTGAATTTCAAATTTTAAAAAAAATCTTATTTTTAAATTACAAGAGTCTTTGATCTATTCCTTCAAAGCGGGGAGTATCGAGCAACGTTCATGAGTCAGAATAACAATAAAAACACAATCTCGAAGTGTTTCGTTCTCGCTCGAAACCAGTTTCATTCATCAATCAGGCGATGAGCTAAGAACTGAAAGGTGTTAAAGAGTCGACCGCTCGCTTTAGCGGTAACGAACAAGAATTGTTCTTACTTTTGATTAAATTAGTTAAATTATGTTTAAGTTTTGAAAAACTGCAATAGTTACAATTCTGTTCGGAATGAATAAATTAGGTTAAAATATGTACTAACTGAATCTAATTTTCTGATTCAAAGATCCGTTTATGAGAATTTAACAAGATTTTCCAGTGAAGTAATAGAGTATTGAATAAATTTCACCTTGTAACCTTTTTGCGATATCTACTACATAATATTTTTGTAATCAATTTTTTCCTTGAAGTACTTTTTATACTGTACTCCACTGTTTGAACGCTCCGATTCTGGATATTCAGATTTTATTGTGTAATAAAGCAGTATTGTACTAAATTTAACATTTAACTATTGCAATATGTACTATTACTTTTATAGTCGATATTTTCCCTTGAAGTACTTTTTTAACTTCCCATCGCTTTCGGAACGATCCGTTTCTGCGCTGATAATAATACTCTTTTAACACAACAAACTTGACGTTTCATGCTCTTCACTTGGAGAATGAAGCCTCTAATGTTGCAACGGATCAAACAAACAGATCATTATTTTTTTCTCTCGCTGATTTTTTTTTTTTGCAAATGGAGTTAATAGTGTCGGTTCAATAAGGTTTTCACCAATGAAGCCTGGTTGAAGAAAATTCCCGAATGGTTCGAGGGAGCACGCACAGTAGTGTAGTTTGTAGTTTCTTTCTACTTCGAATCTCTCCACCGAGTTGCTGAAGTGAAAGTTAATGTATCCTTCGACTTTAATTATATTTAATCACAAACAATTGCAGCTAAGCTTAAAACAGTTCTAGAGAGTGTCATTGATAGACGACTCACAAGGCAGATGAAATTCTAGCATATGTTTTCACTTGAAAGATGGAAGAGCATTTTTTAACGCACACCGAAAGGTCCCTCTTCAGCTTGATCAGAGATTTTCTCCGTCACGAAGCAATTAAATGAACTTTATCGGTAGTTCTACTCAACGAATGGATTAGATAGATACTTGGGGGGGAGCGGGTCGTCTTTCAAGGTAGTACATGACTTGTGTCACTTTCTCAGATGCAGCAGGCATAGAGAAAGATGAGAAGAGTTTCACAAGAGAAGAAGGGATAGGAAAGAAGAGAAAACCTAAGAGAGTGAGGGATGTAGAGAAAGGTGGGAAAACCGAGAGCGAGAGAAAATGAGAGAAGTAAAGAGAGAGAGGGAGTGAGAGAAACAGTGGAGAGGAGAGAGAAACGCGAGAGAGAAGAGAAGTAAGGAGAATACATGTGATAGAGGCCAGGCCAGAGGCAGCTGTCAGTGCGGGAGAGCACAAGGAGAAGGAAGTTGACAAAGTGAAGAATGAGTCTTGTCTCCCGAATTCTTCTCCAATTGTTTCTCTCCTTGGCGGTATTCCATGACTCCATTTATGCTGTTGAGTCATGTGTCGGTCGGACAGGTGGGTGAAATTGAGTCAAGTCATTACTGGCGAGCAGTCATTAAACAGTATGATTTCTGCTTCAGTCTTCATTTACTGATTTTAATTTTTTCTGGGGAACTTTCTTGTTATATGTATTTAACGTCCTTCCTTGTTGTTAGCGAAACTTTTTGATGTTTTTTCCTTCTCCATCAAAACTCAGTAAAGTATAAACTCGATGTTCACAACTTTTTGTTTAACAATGCCAATTACGTAAAATATTATAGATGAAGGTTGTAGACGTAGAGATTGTGGCTGGAGTTTCAAAGATCTTTACAGGTCTGGATGCAAGGGCCGAGATATTGTGGCACATACTCGTCCTCAACTTCTTCTCGTTGCTTTTCTCAACGAACAAGACAAATTCCTTTTCGACAGGTAGATCAAAAAAGTTGTTCAATTTCAAGAATCCTAGCTTTGTGTGATTTTTTGTTTTTTTTCTTAAAAATTTGGAGAGAAGGGAGTCGAAGAAAATAATTGGGACAAATGTACATATTTATTGTGCAATATGCGTGAGTCATGAACAAAAGAGAGAGAGAGAGAGAGAGAGAGAGAGAGAGACGAGAGAGAGAGAGAGAGAGAGAGAAAAAGAGAGAGAGAGAGAGATTGTAAGATCACGAAAAAAACAAAAAGTATGAACGACGGAAGCAAGATATTTAGAGACTGATAAGTCAGCAGCGAAAAAGAAGCTTTTCCAGACTTTCTTCCTTTCTGCCGAACACCATTCTCTCAAAATCGCTGTCCTTTTGCCTTTGACAGCGAGTGACAAGGATGTCGAAAGACTGACAGCGGAGCACAGAAGACTGACTATAGACAGGGATACTCGGGGCACTCGTCAGCGGTCTCCAAGTGGAACACCGCCATGCGATGCTCTTTGATCGGTTCCTCAGTTGAACACTCATTTAGACTCTTCTTGTTACATCTGGCAGCAACATGAGTATCTCATTGACCTGATGACTTCCTGTCGCCTTTGCTATCTCTTTAGCTTTTCCTTGATCACCATCTTTCTTTTCACTCTTATCCTCTCAAAACTATCTCAGTATTTCTCTCCTTTTTCTCTATCTTCCTGTCTAACTAAGAACATTTATCTCGTTCTATTTTTCTCATTCTCTTTCACTACTCTTTTTAGCTGTTTTCCTATTTCTTATTGTTTCCAGCCTTCTTCTACACTCCATTTTTTTCAAAGGTGTGTCGAAGGTGTTTTTATTTTAATATAAAGTTTGTATTGTCTCGTTTTTATCTTTCTGTATCTCTCCATTCCTCTCTCGCATTCTCTCTCTCTCTCTCGCTCTCTGCTCTCTCTCTCTCTCTCTCGCTCTCTCTCTCTCTCTCTCTCTCTCTCCTCTCTCTCTCTCTCTCTCTCTCTCTCTCTCTCTCTCTCTCTCTCTCTCTCTCTCTCTTTCTGATATCAGAAGCGAGGTGAAAAAGCGCTGCAATGAACAAATATGAGAAATTGGCGCTTAGAATAGTTTGTTGAGCTTTGTACAAAACAACGGAACAACTGTATCGTATCAAAGCACTATAATGCCTTCATTAATGTTACTCCTATCTTTGGATATAATTTTGAAAAAGTTTATATGCTATTCTTGTTTGTTAGTTTTCTTAATGGAAAAAACAAGTGTAAAAGGTATGAACTTTCTTTGAAGACCAACATCTAGCAGTCTTCTTCATTAAGGATTGTTACCGTATATTCGGTGAAACGGGTTTAGGTTGTGGATTTAGTCTTTTGTAAAGCTGACGAACACCTAAATTTGAATCTTCGAAAAAATCGAGACAATAAGTTTCTCACTAAAATTATGTCACACATGAAACTTGCTGCAATTACCGGAGTGCAGTTTTATCTGATTTTTATCTGATTCATGCTTGTATAATACTGATTCTCGTATAATACATGTATAACTTCAGATGCGGCCGTCTCTCTCGTTTACTGCAACTTCCCCCTTCCGGCGACATTTCCCAAGTGCAGAAAGTTGTGAAAGACTCGCTGCAGTTCGCAGTGTGCGGCTGGTGTGAGTATGACTTGAGCAGAACTCCTTCTCCTAAGGGTCCCTCCACGACTGTTCAGGTACTATAATAAGGGTCCCTCCACGACTGTTCAGGTACTATAATAAGGGTCCCTCCACGACTGTTCAGGTACTATAATAATCTTTTCTAGAAACCTATAAATCGTGTGTACTATAAAAATAACATCCACTCCACGCTCACAGTTTGAGTATTCGCGAACAGTTTGTTCTCTAAACCGCAGTGACACACACTTTCCGCGGGGGGAGAGAAACATCTGAGTTGCGAATGATTGAATAACACTATCGCACGAGTGGCAATGTTTCCCCGTGGTGTGATGGTAACACGCGCTCCCGGTTTGAGTCGAGATGGTCTGGGTTCGATCCCGCCCGGTGGACTGGCTTTTTTTCTGTGCGATAGTTCAATCATTTGATTGAACAACGTTTGGAGATTCAAAATCTATTTTTATCCACTTGAATGAAACAGTGACACACAAAAAGGCGAGCCTGTTTTCATATTTTTCCGCATTTGCTATGAACATCAAGTATAGACATAGACTGATAAAGTAATAAAGTGTACTAATAAAATAATAAAGTATACTTACATATAAAGTACTAAATAGTTATATCGAGTAGTGAGTGTATGGGTGAAGTTTTTTTTAGTTGAACTAGTTAAACTTAGAACGCTTTCAACAAATACTAAGCAACACCGTTGAAGGGGACGACAATTTCACGTCTATCTATGTACATAATTTGAAAAACGTCTACCTATTTGAAAAACGTCAGCCTAATTTCGTGCGACGTCAGCCTAATTTCGTGAAACGTCTACCTATTTTGACCAAACACGTCTACCTATTTTAGTGAAATGTCTACCTATTTTGATAAACACGTCTGCCTTTCTTGAGCAAACGTCTACCTATGCAAAGGTGTGTATAAATGTGCCATGTCAATGCTAAAATTAATTAATTAGTTTTAACATTCGTTTTGTAATGTAGTTTTCCGATTTTGATTTTGGGAGATCTCTTAGTGATTTCAAACTACTGTTATCGCTATAAATTGCTTAGAATATCAGTAAATGAAATTGAATAGAGGAAGACATGCGCTTCCTATTTTTATTGTGATGAAAAAACTCCAGGCGTTGCAAAATGCTATCGCTACACTGAAGAAAGAGTTTGCTGAGCACAGAGAGGCTTTTCGGAGCACAAGTTTTTCAGCTGATAAGAATGGAAGGAGAATCTTCAGAGACTGTAACCCGCGAGTGATCATGGATAAAACAGCAAGAAGTCATTAGATACAGCGGAAAATCATTAGAGACAGAAAAAATTCATAGGCAGACGTCGCACGAAAATAGGTTGACGACGCACGAAATTAGGCTGACGTTGCACGAAATTAGGCTGACGTATTTGTCAATTTAGGTAGACTTGTTTGTATATTTAGGTAGACTTTATACTGAAATAGGTAGACGTTTATTATTTCCCCCGTTAAAATGATATTTAGCCTGGTTAAATTTAAATAAGCGTGAACTAACGCATGGCAAAAAAAAAAACTAGTTCACGGGGCGGAATCGAACCCAGCCGTCTCCCCCAAACTTCGATCGGTAGCGCAACATGTTACCACTACACTACTGGGAACATATTGCCATTCTATGCAATAATGTAGACTCTTTAATGCCTCGAGCGCAATGATGAAGTTCCTTCTTTTCTCTAACACTCACTAACTAAAACGTGTAGTTTAAGATTTATGCCTATGTCCATGACCACTCCGAACATTCGCAAGGAAGACATCACTCCTCTCAGGCAGTAAGAAGACCCGTTTCCTTGATGCCCTACCCGCTCTCTCAGCCACCACGACACCTCCCACCAGCCAGAAACCCATCACCACCCACTCGAGTCCCTCCCGTCTCCTCTTTTTACTCTCATCACACGTCATACATCACCATCTTACCTGAGAACACTCCCAGAGGACCCGAGCATGTCCGAAATGCTCTCCCACACATCTCTCCCCAACAGTATCCCTACCGCAGCTCACAAACGCCTTCACCGTATTCACCGCAGGCTCCCCAGACTCAGCAGTTTCCGTATACCCGAACGGCCTCTCATCCATCAAATGCCTATCAAAGCTCACAAAGAACTTATCAACAAGACTTTCAAGATCCAAGATATCAGAGGGCTGAGCAAAAGGAAAGCCGTGCTTCTCAGCCTCAGGCTCAAACGAACCCTGTGAAGTCCAGGGGAGAGGAACTAGAAGAAAGAAATCGACTGCTAAGGGAGAGGGAACAGAGAGTCAGGGAGAGAGAAGAGTGGTTGGGGAGGAGGAATGTGATTGCTGAGGAAGCAATGGACAATCAGAGTAAAAGAATGAGGAAACCATTCGAAGACGACGAAAAATGGAAGCCTGCTACTTCGCTCTACGGACCAGGTTTTTTTGATCTGCGGAATAAGTATTCTAGAAGTAATCAATATCCACAAGGTTCTCTGAGTTCTGAACCTCTAGATAAGAAGATTGGCTTAGAGTAAATCTCAAAGTGATCAAACATATGATTAGAAATTTTTTTTAGTAGGATTGTTTTGAGACGTAGTGTTTTATGAAAGGTCTTGTAACTGTAATTCTGGGGTTTATTCAGGCTAGTGAAGCGCTAGAACAAAATCAAACCCATTGCGGAAGCGAATTTGGGATAGGATTTAGTAGGATTGTCTAAAAACTGGAACATTGCAATCCTGCTGAATTATTATATGCCAAGTTACTGTGACTTACCAACCATAGATTGTCCATGCATACGGACCCTGGAGCATATTTGCAAAGTTGAGCCTTATAATTTTTTCGCAATCAAATCTCTAGTTGTTTTTTTTTAATCGTAGAAATTATTTTATTAGACAACAAAAAATCTTTTCATTATTTCGAGGTAGTCGGAATTGACAGTGAGTATCTCAGAAGTTATACTTCACCGGTTCAGTTTGAGACTTAAACCGTAGAAAGGTTTTTGAACCGTTGTTTTCTGATTATTCATACTCTCGGTTAGGAGAAGTGAGACGAAATGGCGATCTTAAACTTGACGATATATTTATGTAGCCTTCAATTTAACAGAAATGCTTCAGCGCAGGAGAATGAATGTGCTGAACTTTAAAAACTGTGTTTTGCTTCAATAGAAAATAACTCTTTTCAGATTTTGTTCGGAGCGGGATTCGGCCGACTATTCCTACTTCTCTCTTTACCGCCGACTATAACCCGGAGGAATACGACGACTACGGCCTCATGTCCACCTCCCTCTCATCCACGCATTCGCCTGCCGCGACAACTCAAGAAGTTGATGTCACTTTTCGCATCAAATTTTTTCGTTTTAATATGGATGAGAGAACACAATTTGTAATCTGGTAAATAAAGGAAACTTTCACTTGATCCCTCCCGCCTTGCAATTTAGCAACCCCCCCCCCCCCGTAATGACCCACATTACATAGTAAACAAAAAATACCAAAATGGAGAGGGGCTAAAGGAGAAGAGCAGATATATGTACAGGGGGCCTGAGTATAATGTTCACCATTTAACTTGAGTTCCCCACGAGACCAAGTGAGAAGTTGAGCTCCATATCTGGACAAAACTTGCACATTTCTCGTTTTACCGGTTTTTTGAAAATTTTCGAAAAAAAAGCTTCTCGACTTTTTTTGTTGTTTTTTTTCTCGACTTTTTTCCTTCTAATTTTTTGCTCGTTTTTTCCTTTGTTTTTCGAGCAAACCTGACCCGGACCTCCTTAATCGAGCAAACCTGACCCGGACCTCCTTAATCGAGCAAACCTGACCCGGACCTCCTTAATCGAGCAAACCTGACCCGGACCTCCTTAATCGAGCAAACCTGACCCGGACCTCCTTAATCGAGCAAACCTGACCCGGACCTCCTTAATCGAGCAAACCTGACCCGGACCTCCTTAATCGAGCAAACCTGACCCGGACCTCCTTAATCGAGCAAACCTGACCCGGACCTCCTTAATCGAGCAAACCTGACCCGGACCTCCTTAATCGAGCAAACCTGACCCGGACCTCCTTAATCGAGCAAACCTGACCCGGACCTCCTTAATCGAGCAAACCTGACCCGGACCTCCTTAATCGAGCAAACCTGACCCGGACCTCCTTAATTTTGGCCCTTCACAGGGCCACTTCTCCCTTCACAGGGCCACTTCTCCCTTCACAGGGCCACTTCTCCCTTCACAGGGCCACTTCTCCCTTCACAGGGCCACTTCTCCCTTCACAGGGCCACTTCTCCCTTCACAGGGCCACTTCTCCCTTCACAGGGCCACTTCTCCCTTCACAGGGCCACTTCTCCCTTCACAGGGCCACTTCTCCCTTCACAGGGCCACTTCTCCCTTCACAGGGCCACTTCTCCCTTCACAGGGCCACTTCTCCCTTCACAGGGCCACTTCTCCCTTCACAGGGCCACTTCTCCCTTCACAGGGCCACTTCTCCCTTCACAGGGCCACTTCTCCAAAAAAAAAAATGTCCTGGATTTTAAACTCCTTCTGCCTAAGCCTAAGCAATCATTTCATAGAAAAAATTTAAACACAAATAATAATAAAAACTAGTCCAGGGAAGCATAAAAACAACTCGCTCACTAAATGATGAAGCAGCATCTTAGAACGCCCGGGTTCAACAAGTGAGGGGCTAAAGTATAATAGAGCTTTTCGAGTGTATTTAGTTCCGTGCGGAAGAAGGGTTACATGTTAAAGTGAAATTTACCCGATTATGAAGTCAGGAACAGAATGAAAACATTATCAAACCTTCATAAATCACTCAAAGTGTGGTGAAAGAGTTTTAAATGTTTTGTGCCCCATTGTGTGGGGTGCCTCATTCTAGTTTTGTGCCCCACTGTGTGGGGTGCCTCATTCTAGTTTTGTGCCCCACTGTGTGGGGTGCCTCATTCTAGTTTTGTGCCCCACTGTGTGGGGTGCCTCATTATAGCAATAGTCAAAGGATCGAGATTTTCCTTTTGAAATATTAGAGTAGCCGGTTAAAACAAAAAATTTTCTCAACAATACTTCTGAACGAGCGAGAAGTTTTAAAAGTATTAGTTGGGAATTTCGTTGCAATCATAAAATTTTCCAGTATAAATATACAAGTACCACGAAACAAACCGGAGAATTGTAGCTTTATTGAAAGGTTTTTCGGTAATCGTTCTGAAAATCCTCAATCGAGAATTGTCTTGCATGAGCAAACTCTAAAATAAGCATTACATCTTTCCAATCTCTCAACTCACTGCTGATCTTACTGTATTCGAATCTATTTACATGCGCGGTTTCAGACACAAATACCAAGCCCTTCGCTCTGGGAAGATGTAGAGGAAGATGTTCCATGCCATTCAGTCAAGGACGACTTCTGTTATCTCCAGGTGACTGCATAGTTTCACTTGCACTCTACCAAGCTGCTTCAAATTTTCCGCGAAACAAGGGGTAGATCAAACAAGAACCATTTTGAAAAAATCAGGAATAAGTAAATGTCCGCAATTTAATTAGAGAATACCGTACGAACATAGAATTAGTTTAGCTAGTTCTTTCAGGGAGCGCGTAGAAATGCGCATAAATTCCATCCGCAGTGCTGGTTGAAGAAACAACCTTTCTATAAAAAAATTCTTAAATTAAAAAAATCTCATCTGATTTCAAGTAAATTTCGTTGTTTTACTCAAGGTTCACAAAATAAGTACTTTTAATTAGCTTCTCAATGTTCCGAGAACAACGCAGAGGCTACGCTCGTGTTACGGAAAATCGCTTCTCCCCCAATTAACGATTACGGTTTTATCACAAAGCTTCTCGTTCTGGAAAGAATCTTTGATTTGATCGAAATGTTTGATCGAATATAATGAATTATTAAGTTGATCTCATCGTTTGCAAAAACCCATTTCACTCATTCAACTTTCTCTGCTATGCTACTACTACATATTACTGATTATTTTTATTCTACTCACTTCTAGAGACCCTGAAAGTTGGCATGGGGTGACAAAGGTAGAATTATTAGCAATCTACTTGATTGCAGAGAAAAGAGGGTCGGCAACCTAGCAAATGTTGTCGAAAAGGCGTCTATCTTGCCGATTACTGCGTTGTCGGCAAGTGTTCCAATACAACAATACAGGCGTGCTGTATTCAGAAATTTTTGCAGGTCAGACATGGACCTTTTTTCAACAGGTATCTATGAAAGTTTTTTCGAGGACCAATAATACGGATTTATATATTCACGCATGAGATTCCGACTTTTGTACGTGAAAATGAACTAGATAGATAAAACTTTCCAGTCTCGCTACGAGTGTTGTGCCGACGAGTCAATGAAGACTGCTCCAAGCTCGGACTCCTTCAGTCGATGCTGCCACAATCACTTCGTTACAAGTGTTAGTCTCTTATGTTCCTGAAACTGAGAGCTTGCGATTTGCCTTGACCTTCGAAAAATTGGTTCTCTAGCAGAAAAACCAGAAGTGAAAAAAGTCGATAGGAGCCTTTGAAGAACTTTTGTATGTTCACAAGGAGGAGCCGAAGATTAGTCTTACTGCATAATAAATCAGATAGTTCTCGTGAATTAGGTATTAAAATGAAAATGTTTCTAATAATCATTTTTTTGAACATTTGAATTCTTTAGAACCAGCCTCCTTATTGTGTTGTATGACATCGCTTAGTTCTATTATTTAGCAGGCGCTACTGCAGCTGAATTGGGTAAGTTTAGCGAGAAAATTGCACATCAGAACTTGATGATTGTGTGTGTTCTAGGCATTGTAGATTTAGGCTAGCGATACTTTTTTTCGAAAAATTTTTTCTACAAAAAGCTTTTTTTGAGAAAAAACATTGACTAGAATCTCAACATTGATGATATTGCTAACTGAATGGTGAAAAGGCTCACCGAAGAAGAGTCGTATGAAAATACGGCCGAGGTAATTTTTTTTCGAGGTGATTTGAAGCATTTCTTAGGTTTTAGTGAGTAAGAGTGCACCCTAGAGGGTTTTTTCCCAATGGATTTTTTTCTCGAGAATCCCGAGCCTGAGCTCCATATCAAGAAATTCTTCTCGAACAGAACATCTGAAATTTCAAGTATTCCCAAAAGAAAAAATGTGTGAGCTTATAAATTTTCCGATTCAGCAATTTCGTGACTTAATTTTTCATAGGGTAAGCCTTACGGCCTTGTAAGCGTGACCTTGACTTGAGCTTAAGCGAGAAAAAAGTTGAAAAATACCTTAAATCAGTTGGGAAAAAGTGTTCAGTTAGACTGGTTCGAATAGTAATATTGGGTCTGATTGTTACATACGACATCGTACCTAAGTCGCAAGGTCTTGTTTCCAAGCCTAACGGCCTCGTAAGCATAACCATAACCTAAGCTTATGCGGAATATTTTTTGTTCATAATTCAGCCATATATTTCTAGATGACGGTCATCGGTAAGCTTTTTTTCAATAACTTTGCATTATCATCAAAGTTTAGCTTTGCTTAGGCATTTTCAACAAGACCTTTTTCTAACTTTTTCAAAAATTCAATTTAGAAAAAAGTAGATAGGTCGCTAGCCTAGGTCTCATAATGTCCAAAAACATAAAAACTGAAACTTTTGCTTAGGTTTCTCGTAAAACTTGGCCGATTCAACTGCAGTAGGTAGCACGGTGAAAAATCTCTCTCAATTTTTTTTGTGGAATCGGCTTTCTAATGGAGCGTTAATATTCGCGAAAACATAATGAAACATAACGACATCCCGTTTTTTTTCGAATTGCGTGAACGTCTTGTTCTTATCTTAAAATTGTATGAATAATGGTCTCAAATGGAATAGCGCTTAAAATGCACACGGTGTACGGTATTCTGGGCCTTTTTTGAGCGATTGCCAAAAAGCGTGCTGATGTCAGCGATGAAATTTTTTTGGATTTTTGACGTGTTTTTCTTTTTTTAAACTTACAGTCTAATTTATAATATTGTTTCTGATTCAAAACTTTAATTTGTGCAGTTTGAAAAACTTTTTTTGAAAACTGTATCAATCCCATTCGACGCTTGTTTTTTATCGGCACTACTGCAGTTTAAGTGGCAGCGCTACTTACACTTTAAACGCTACGGTTCCAAAAAATTTCTTCAAAGATGTTCATTTTAAGCATCAAGGACTCCGGTTCTTGCAACAAAAAAAAAAACAATTCCAAAAATTTTTTTGGGCTTAACTGCAGTTTCAGTCAACCCCAAAGTCAAAAAACAGGTTTTCAGCAAACAAACGCACTAACGAGAGAGGGGGAGGGGGAATTCCCGCCTCTCGTAGCTCTTTTCGAAACTACGATTAAAATAAAAAAGAAAAACAAGTCAAAAAGCCAAAAAATATCACCGCTGACATCTTCACGCTTTTTGGCAACTGCCCCGAAAAGGCTCAAAATACCGTACACTGTGCGCATTTTAAGCGCTATTCTATTTGAGACTATTATTTATACAATTTCAAGATAAGAACAAGACGTTCACGCAATTCGAAAAAAACGGGATGTCATTATGTTTCATTATGTTTTCGCGAATTTTAACGCTCCATAAGATTTAAAAGTTTGGTGATGATTTGCACAGACAACACATCTGCGGCCTCTATGACTCAGCGAATCTTAATCGGAAACCATGGGAGAGTGAAAGAGGACTGTGCTTACAACTCTATAAGCTATTATGCAATTCTTTTGAACCAGCAGCTCAAAAAAGATAACAACAGCCTCTTCGAGTAGAATGTACATCTTTTCAATTTTAGAGCAGCTTTCCTTAACTGTTTCCAGTAAAAATGGAACTTTTACTCTTGACCCTATGAAACGTTATACTTTGAGAACGTTATGCTCTGCGAAAAAGGAGCGAGTTTTGCTGAACGGCTGGCGATAAAATCGTTCTAACCGGCTGCCGGGTCTTTTAGAGGGTTTTAGTGTGTCTTATCCGAATTGGGTACGTTTTAAAAGTCGAAGCCGGCTTCGAGCGTGGAACGCTTTTCATCGCTGATCATGGTGAATCCAAAGTTGCATCTACGTTTCGATGCATAAAGAAACGCATGTTTTTTCTCCTTTTTCTGTTTCTATCAATGAGCACCGATACTGTTAGTCAGAAAAGATGAAAAATGCCCCGTCATTCAATATCGTCGACTACTCTGCATATCGAGTTTTCCGAAATTTCCAAAGATGGGTTTAATTCTCTTATGCTCATCTTCATAACTTTACCAGAGCGTTCAAACGCGTGTTTCTTTACTTATGCAGATATTGTGGTTGTTTTTAACGATGGTAGTTTTTCTCTTATTTCTTCTTTTGTTACTCCGTGGTTCGATTTATCATCAAGTGAGGAAAAATTAGTAGACCGGCCTAAGAAGTCAGTCGATAGTATCCCAGTACGCTTAATCTTAATGTCTGACATTTTTTATCTGAGTAAATCAAACGATAGGTAGTGTTGAGAACTATTATCTCTAAAAATAGAGCGAAGTATTCAATTTGACCTCATACTCTCGTCCGACGCTGTCCGGCATAATGGTAGTGTGTTAGACTGTTGTGGGAAGAGTGCCAACTTCGAATTTTACTTCGGACAGATCCACCCAAACGAAAGGGGGTTAGGAAAAGCTGGAAGTGCTCTGGCGCGAATCTGTCTCTCCCGACTGCTGCTTGCTACACACACTAGCAGTGACCCAGCGCACAGCCAATGGCTCTACCAGTGTAGGCCTTTCCCGCATCTCATAGGTGTGCGCACCCTGCCACGAGGCAGAAAAAACCGCTAGAAAATTATTATTCCTCTCTTCCAACTCTGAATAATCCATAATTTGAATTGTTTCTTGAGATACTTTTTCCTTGGTCAGACATAGTTGGCCTTTCAAGAGTAGAAGTCTGGGTACTTTTCCAGTTTGACGTTGGCTCCCCCCTCGGGGGGCGGAGTCACGGATTTATCACTAATTGTTTGACATGTTCTCGTTAGCCTAAGCCTCGTTAGCGTAAACTATTACTAAGCCTAAGCATATTTTGAGGTAAAAATAACAGGGAGAGGGATGAAAGAGAGGAAAGAGGGAAAATGGGGAAGAACGAAAGCATCATTGTGCATCAAAACGCAGGGAGGAGCCTACATTGAACTGGAAAAGTGCCGAAGTCGGGATACAGAAAGGGTAACCTCTTCAGGAAGACGATTGCTGTCCGCTGAGTGCAGCGCAAGAATACTGGAACACGGTGAACGACATTTGCCTTCCCAACGTGTACGTCGATCTCTCTCATCTCAAGATCCAGGTTATCAGCTTTTTTGAATCCGCTTGAATGATTCAGGTCTTTGCTCGTCTTTCTAAACAGTCAATCAAAAATAAGTGAAACGGAAATATTTCTTCAATAATTGATACTCAAATCATCAATTTCTCTTGTTCTACAGAAAGTGCCCGAATATACGTTAGAAGAGTACATCGGTTGGAATAGCACTTGAGAATGAGGGACGAAAACAAGAGGAAAAAGTGAAGGTGAGGTGAGGGTAGGAAGCAGACAGTGAGAGACCGGGTAGGAAGCAGACAGTGAGAGACAGTGAACCGTTACTTGAATGAAACGGTTGTTTGCTTAGCGGAGAGCAAGTACGGTAGTTTGTCTATTCTCTGCAGTCAACAGGAGGAACATGAGAGATTAGGAGAGAGAAAGGAAAAGAGCAATCCGATCGATCAATCGATGACTCAGTAACTCTCAGAGCCCCCGGTTGACATGAAACCATTTTCACCGAAAACTTATAACATTGCTCTTTAACTATGTAATTCACCGACTTCGAACTTTTATCTGTCAAAAGCTTAAGCATCACGTTTGAAAAAAGCTTTCTTCCAAAAGTTCCAGCTATTGTTTTCAAAAAAACTTCAGCTATCATTTTTTTTAAAAAATTTTCAAATGAATCACTCTTCGTGTCTACTAATATTGATTCTCCAGCTTCTGAGTGATCTACTGAGCCCATGAGAACTTTTTAGTGCACTGAGGGTGCAGCCAATGCTTCTGAATGCAGGTGCGCTTGGGAGAAGACACACGCACGCTGGACTTGGCGGAGCGCGAGAAATGGGATCATCCTTGCAAATACGGAGGCAACCGACCACAATACGTGTACTACCCCTAGTGATCATTGAAAATAACCTTATCTTTTTTCTATCTTTGAAGAATTATATGAGCCGTTTACAGCTGATTGTAATATAATCGAATCAAATCAGTTGGTACGAGCTGAGTCAGTCCAAGTAATGCATACGACTCCAGAATACATGTTCTTCTCGATCTGCTTGGACGCTAATTTCTTATTCTAAAAGTCATGATTTTCAACCTTAATTTTTGCTCGAAAAATTTGGAACTCTTGCTTGAATATTCAAAACTCCTTACTCATTTTTATTCGAAAATTTGAGAGGAACTGACTCTTTTGGTTCGATGTCAAACGATTGGGGCGGCTTTTATTGAGGGCCCGCTAACTGGCTTTGGTATGGATGGAATGAGAGATCCATGAATGAGAGAGGTTGGACCGGCGATGAAAAAGTGATACATGAGAAAGCTAATCTAACTGATCTCTTAGTATAGGTCTTGCTCAACGTATGCATGCGTGGCCATATGTGGCAGAGCTGAGTCCCTGGTTATTCGGATGAGGTCAGCTATGCCAACATCTTGCCTCACCTGCCAATACGTCATTATGATGGCAGCATCTTAGAATGGAAGCATCCTCTTAGCTGGAAAGAATGAACAAGCCAAGAAACTGCAGAGGGCAAGAGTGACCAGCAGGAAGGCAGCCATACTTCGGTAGAGTAACGGGATCTGACTGACTGCTCTGCTAGAAGACTGTCGATCGAGACAGGTCGACAAGAGAGAGCGAGAGGTAGAGCGAGAAAGTATGTCAAAGAACTAGAACTCTGCCCCTCCCTCCTCAGCCGAGCTCCGCCCACTCGCTCTTTACTCTTATTTGCCAAGTGCTCTTCATCCTCCTTCGCTCTATTTGTACGTGAAGAGACGCTAGCACCGCCCATCGTCTTACTTTAGTGGACATGAAATAGCCGTAGTGTGAAAATAGTAGATCATCGGAGAAACTGAGAATCCTCTCCGCAGGGCAGGCTAGTAGCACGAAAGGGTTCAGAGATCAAAAAGATTTATATAGAAATAGAGTAAAACAGAGACGGAGAGAGAATTTAAGGAAGAGAGTGGGTAAGAATAGTAGTGAGGAAAGAGAGAAAAAGAGTGAAGAGAGATTAAAAGAGAAGAATAGTGCAAGAGAGAGAGAAAGAAACATACAATGAGAAAAAGAGACATGAACCAAGCGAGAAAGAAAGAGACAGAGAATGGTATAAAGACAAAGGAGAAGAGAGAAATAGGGAATGAGAGACAAGCGGCGCAACAGCAATTGGAAGAAGGAAAGCGGGAGTGGAGAAGAAAAAGAAGCAGGTAGCTAAATATAAGTCAAGAGAGAAAAATTACAACTTTTACTCTCGTATTCTCTCAAAAGTTTGTTTCTCTCAAAAGGAATCGTCTTGGAAGTGAGAAAAGATCCTCTCTCTCTCTCTCTCTCTCTCTCTTTCTCTCTCTCTCCCTCTCCTGTCTAATATCCCTCTCACGGTATGCAAATATAGTAGACGAGAATGGCGTGTCGCACGTCTCTATCTACCTCCTCACTCCCTTTCCTGTTCAATCTCGGCCTCAGCATCTACAGAATTTGCCTCGCTCGACAAGCTCTTCTCACTCAGTATCTCTTTCTCTCTCTATATATATCTCTCTCTTTCTGTATACCGTTCCATCGCAGGACTTCGCTGGGTGAAGGAAGAAGGAAAACAAAGAAAGAAACAAAGAGAGAAGGAACAGATTGACATCAGAGGGGATGTGTACACAAAAATATCGCCTAGGGTGAGCGAGTCAGTCTATATTTGTCTCTGACTTACTTCCTTTCTCTGAACCTCCTTCCCTCTCCCTCTCATCACAAATCTCACTGAGATTCTCCTCACTTATTCTTCTCTCTATGTATTCCCTTCTTTCTCATATTCTCCTCGTTTCTCTCTAATTTTTCTTCACTGTTTCTCTGCTTCTCCTCAAATATCCACTCTTTAACTTTTCTGTCTCTTTCTCACCCTATCCTATCTCTGCTTCTTCTACACTCCCTTCCAATCTCTCTTTCTCATCGAGCTTCTTTTCTCTGACTCGTCAATTTTTCCCCGATAACACTGCGTGTCTTTATCTCTTGCACTCTCGCGAGTCTTCGTCGCTTTGCTGTCCAAACCGAAAGACAAACAAAAAAGGTCTCTTTAGCCAGTTCGTCTCCCCTCCGAATCAATCCGCCATTCATGTTGTTATTGTAAAAGTAGATGAATAAATGTGTGATACTTTTATGCGATCAAATTTGAATATTTATTCGTTTATTCAATCATTCAACTAATAAATTCAGGCTCTTACACTCATTTTTATCTGTACTCGTAGCAAACAAAAAGAGCAAACACACAGTTATATCACATATCTTCTCACATCGGAGAGTAATAGGCGGGTAAGATGAGCTTTTTAATGGAATACAGTGAGAAGAGCAAGATTGATCATCAGAGGTAGCAGTGTCACACGAAACCTCCCATTTCGTTCGACCAAAACAACAAAATTTACAATAGACGAAAAAACCTTCAAATTAGACGAGAAAAACTACACAATAGACGAGACAACCTTTACAATAAACGAGATTCGACAACGCACTCCCGGGAACTCACCGGGTTCGTAGCGATAAATAACACAATCATAGATCACCGGCGCTGTTAAAATTGGTAAAACACGACCGATCTGCGAAGAATGGGAAGCTTTGAATGAAAATAAGCGAGCCAGTTTACACAGTCTAAATCTCTTATGTTGCAGGATCAATCCTCTTCTTTTCACCTCTAGCTGGCTCGTTTTTTTTATCTAGACCGTTTCCTGCTCAGGGATCGGCTGTTTTCTCAATTTTTTTCAAAAAACATTTACATGTGACCTATGGAAAACTATAAATCACAACCCTCAACCTTCTCCAAATGAACTGGAGAATTCGAGCCTATTTCTCTGGTTGATATGCCTCGATTTGAGAAGAGACTCTCTCAAGTCTCTCAAGGGATCAGAGAAAATCCTTTGAATAATGTAAAGGATTCAAACAGTTTCCGCCTGAGTGCCTTGGAAGTTCAAATGAGCATAAATGAGGAGTCCAATCGCTTTGTGGCCGTTCTCAACCGCAATGGAAAGCGCAGTTGAGTTGTCCTGAAATCGTACGATTTGCGATAGGTTAAAAATTTTACGTATACAAAAATTTACAATCATTCACATTTAATTTCGACAGGTCGGTGAGGACACTCTCTTTCTCTCTCTCTCTCTCTTTCTCTCTCTCTCTCCACATCATGATGCAACGGAGAGTGAAGAAAGTAACGTTTTTACCTGCAACATTTTTTCTACGTTACAAAAGCAATAGAAAGTTTGATAACATAAAAAACTTTTCCAAAAAAAGTGCGGACCGGTCGATTAAAAAACTATTATCACTGAAGCTCGAGAATTAGAGCGGAAAAGGAAGGAAAAAACTTGAAGGCATCAATGTTACTAGGGACAATTTCTTACATGATCATCGACAGTCGATGTTTATGAAGTTTTTGTTCTTCTTTAAATGAAAGTGTCGTCTATTCACAGGGTGGCCATAAATTACCTGGACAAATGTAAATGTCTGTATTTCCTTTCAAAACGAAATCTTGGTATCATAATATAATTTATGCACAATCATGTTCAATATGGCTCTAGCGCGAACGCATGTCTTGAGACGACGCTCGTATCCACATGCCAGTGACCGCAGGTAGTCGTTGTCGAGTTCGTCTTATGCCTTCAGAAGGGCGGCACGCAGAGAATCGAGAAAGTGGTGGTGGATAGCTCCAACCTTTGCCTGCATGACGCCACAGACGCTGAAGTCGAGCGGGTTCAGGTCGGGGGAACTCGATGGCCATTCGGAAGTGCTTATGAAGTTCCGGGTGTGTGTGCGCAACCACTCTTGTGCGATTTTGGACTTGTGGGCAGGTGCCGAGTCCTGTTGAAAGGTCCAATCAGCTCCATTATAGTGTGCCCTACTCCAGGGCTCTACCACGTCTTCGAGGATCTTCTTTACGTAGAAGTTGGCATCTATCTTCACACCAGTGTCGACGAAAACCAACGGCATTTTGCCCGTTGCGCAAACACCTCCCCAAACCATGAGGTACTTGGAGTGGCTGCTTCTTCCGACTGTGATTTCATGATCAGCTGCTCCATTACGATCGTGAGCAAGTTTTCTGTCGTTTTGAGAATTCACCGACATCTCAATAGTGAATATTTTCTCATCAGTCCATAGCGTACGGAAATGCTCGGCCCGCGCACATCGTTGCAATAGATCTTTGCACCGTTGATGTCGAAGAAGCTTCTGTCGAGCATCCAATCCATATCGTTTCTGTATCCTGTAGGGGTACATCCCGAGACGGTTTTTGATTATCACTCGCGTTGATTCACGGGAGATACCGACCGACGAAGCGAGCTTCCTCATGGATTGTAGAGGATTGCGTGCGATGCGTTTCCGAAGAATGCTCCTAATCTGGGGCGTGTCGGATGTCGGTGGACGACCTCTTCCTGCACGGTCCTTGCCATCAGCTGTCTCCCGAAGACGATCGATAGTGGCGTAAACAGTTGTTCGTGGAGCATTGAGTCGTCGCGCGATGTCCGCTATCGTGTGACCGGACTTGTGCAGTGCAATGATCGCAGCACGAAGAGGACTTCATTTCAAAATAACTGTACAAATAAAGCTAGAGTCATGACACTTTAAACAAGAAACAACCAGTCTCAGAGCATTGTCATGGAAAAATGAAAACAAAGATCGGTCAACTGTGTCGCGCAATAGAGCGCGTTAAAAAATTGTCCAGGTAATTTATGATCACCCTGTAGGTTACAAAAATTAACTGACTCAATTATGATGTTCTTTCTTTATTTCTTTAAATGAAGCTCGATGAGAAAAAACAATATAAATCACAAAAAAATGCTGATAGTAAGGTGAATCAGTATAATGTGTCAGGCTGTCACAACCAAAGAGAATTGAGAGAAGGTGGGATTTTCATTGGAATGGTAAGGCAAGATGCTTCTTTGCTGTTTTGCTTTGCAACTTCATATGTGCGGTTTTTTTTAGAAAAAAAACTTCATAGTTTTTCTGCATTATACTCCCATACTTAAATCCTTTTCTGCCCATTTTATCTTTCTATCTCTCTCGGTATTCAGCTCCATTTCTCTTTTCCTCTCTCTCTCTCTCTCTCTCTCTCTCTCTCTCTCTCTCTCTTTCTCTCTCTCTCTCTCTCTCCTCCTCTCTCTCTAACCTTTTTCTTCTTATTTTTGCTGAAGGTTTAATTTTTTTAATTCGAAAATTTTCCTCTTTCTTGACAAGACCACTTCTTGATAACTTTTACTGCAAAGACTCTTAAGTTGAAAAAAAACTATTTTTGTTTCATTGCAAGCTAGTATGATGAGTGCGACCATTCATTGCAAGCTAGTATGATGAGTGCGACCATTCATTGCAAGCTAGTATGATGAGTGCGACCATTCATTGCAAGCTAGTATGATGAGTGCGACCATTCATTGCAAGCTAGTATGATGAGTGCGACCATTCATTGCAAGCTAGTATGATGAGTGCGACCATTCATTGCAAGCTAGTATGATGAGTGCGACCATTCATTGCAAGCTAGTATGATGAGTGCGACCATTCATTGCAAGCTAGTATGATGAGTGCGACCATTCATTGCAAGCTAGTATGATGAGTGCGACCATTCATTGCAAGCTAGTATGATGAGTGCGACCATTCATTGTAAGCTAGTATGATGAGTGCGACCATTCATTGCAAGCTAGTATGATGAGTGCGACCATTCATTGCAAGCTAGTATGATGAGTGCGACCATTCATTGCAAGCTAGTATGATGAGTGCGACCATTCATTGCAAGCTAGTATGATGAGTGCGACCATTCATTGCAAGCTAGTATGATGAGTGCGACCATTCATTGCAAGCTAGTATGATGAGTGCGACCATTCATTGCAAGCTAGTATGATGAGTGCGACCATTCATTGCAAGCTAGTATGATGAGTGCGACCATTCATTGCAAGCTAGTATGATGAGTGCGACCATTCATTGCAAGCTAGTATGATGAGTGCGACCATTCATTGCAAGCTAGTATGATGAGTGCGACCATTCATTGCAAGCTAGTATGATGAGTGCGACCATTCATTGCAAGCTAGTATGATGAGTGCGACCATTCATTGCAAGCTAGTATGATGAGTGCGACCATTTTTATTTGTAAATAATTTTCACCCATAATTTCTTAACTGTTTGAGGATAAGAAGTGCAACATACACAGTCGGAAAGGTTCGCATCGATGTCTGGCTGGCTGAGAAGGAGCTTCACAAGTGATTTGTGCCCGTGCTCCGCCGCACACATCAACGCCGTCGAGCCTTCTTCATCCTGAACATATCAAATCACGCACTATCCACTTTCTTAACTGCTAGTTCGCACTAGTCTCACGCTAGCCACTTATTTAGTAGCTGCTTAAATCCCACTAAAATCGCTCCCCTTTACCATTCTCAAATGGTGTTCTTACCTAATTACATACTACTCATAAGTCATGGTGAGTATATTAGATTAGAAAACTCATGGCTTGTGTTGCGATTGATGAGCGAGATATGAAAGATGAAAGAAAAAAGAACGTGATGGATTAACTGTACAAGATCTGAGAGATCTATCCTACGTCTTCCCTGTGGATGCTCTTCTTGCGCTCAAAGAGTGATCGATCTGAGAGATCTATCGTACATCTTCCCTGTGGATGCTCTTCTTGCGCTCAAAGAGTGATCGACGACCGTAACCTATGTTAGCTAGACAGATATATGGAGAGAGAAATATGGAAATGAGAGAGAGAGAAATATGGATAGAGAGAAAAGAGAGCTGGATAGATAGAGAGATGAATAGATCTGGCAAGAGAGAGGGAGCTGAATAGAGCTGGATAGAGAGTGAGAGAGAGAGAGAGAGATAGAGAGAGAGAGCTGGATAGAGGGTAAAAAATAGGTAACGGAAATCAACAGAGCCAAACCTATGAATACGGAAAGCCCCAGTTAAGCGAGGAGAAAATAGAACCATGTTGAACGAATCAGTTATCAAGTTGTAAACAAAACAACTTCACAAAACAACATTTCAAGTTTCAACCTCTACAAATCAAAAAGACATGCACAACAACGTAATTTTTCTAGAAGAGACCAAGTCTATAAAAGTCAATAGTAAGCTATGAGGCCAGAAGGAAGAAATAGGGATTAGCCAGCTAAGCAACCAATATGAATACTAGGACTCGGATTACGGCGATTGCGTGGGAAACGGAGGCCGAAGTCAAATAATGAGGAGGACCTACTTCCAGAGAGAAGACATACGCACATTTCAATGAACTTAATTCTAGTGCGAGTAATGGAGCATCTAAATTATTCGAGTGAGAATAGATGTTGAAGTAGATGAGAAAGGCATTAAGAATCAAACAAGATGATGCTTTTCATCAGCTGCTTTCCCAGCTAATCCGCCACTATATATGATCCTACTTCTCACTTAAAAAAAGACTACCTTGTTTTTTATTTTCTCTAAGGCACTTGAAATAGGACTGCATCTCTGGCCTCGATTATTTCTCACACAAAATATAGACTCAAAACTGCTTCTTTTTCATTCCCACAGATTCTATTTCTTTGTTGGATGAAATGAAACACCATTTTGTAAAACATTTTGTAATTTTTTTCTCAAAAAGATTTATATTCGTTGTGATTCCACTTTTTCATGATCAGGGAGTGTATAATAGAATAAGCATCACTAATAAGCAGAAGGGCTATAATATAAATTATTAAAAGCATGACAAGAGAAAAAAGTCGATCATTGAATAAATATGTATAACAATATACTCGGTAATTTCAAACTTTGATCGAAAATTGGCTTTTCTTAGCTGGCAGTGAATGAAAAAAGACTTGAATATAGCGGAAAAAACCAGTAAAAAACGAGTGACAAGAAAACTGAGAGTTCAACCAGAATGCGAACCAATATGAACTCAAAGTTCGCAATGTCTGAGCTTATAGATTGTGGAAAGCCACAAGACCCAACCTTATTGTGACCCACAGGCCATTCGACTCGGACCTTCTGAGGTTCGAATGATAGACGGCCTATTTCTCTGATAGGAAATACAAAGATTAATCTGGAAAATTGAATAAACAATCGCACGAAAAAAAAGTAGTCCACCGGGAGGGAATGAACCCCGCATTTCTTTCTCGAACCGGGAGCAAGTGCGTTACCATTACACAACGGTGACATAATGACTTTGCGTACGATAGTGGTATAGGAAAGGCTCAATGGCCTCGCTCTTTAACCTGGATATTAACGTGAGCCCCACACTCCAAGAGTAACTTGGCGTTCTCCAGTTTGCCATGTGAGACTGCCAGCATTAGGGCGGTTTGTCCATGAGGATCTGCTCTTGCATTCACGTCACCGGCGCGCAACAGGCTGAGGAGGACAGCTATTCGCTTCCGTTTTATATTTATTATGTTTGACAATCATTTTGTCTCTTCAATCCGAACTTGGTTACATTAAACTAGTTTGTCTATCACATTGAGCTATTTTATGTGTCTTATAAAGCTTATGTATCGGTCTCATTGAACTTTGTTAATTATATGTACCATATCTAGTTTGTCTGTCCCATATCTAGTTTGTCTGTTTAACTAAATAGTGTTCTCTCTCAATTATACCAAGTTTCATTGTTTTGGTTAGTAACGCCACAGTCTATTATTCTTCAAGTTTCCATATCGAAAAAATGTACGCACGTGCGAGAGAGAGAGATAGAGAGAGAGAAATACTGAAAGTAAGAGAAATAGATACGAGACGGACCGGTGAACGATGGTAGCATCGTTGGGCTCCTTGATGGAAGTGAGGGCGGCTAGCATGAGCGGTGAGTAGCCGGCCCTGTTGGGGAGGTCCAGTTGGGCGCCCTCGTCTACAAGCAGCTCCGCCACACTCAAATTGCCGTGCGAGACGGCGTAGTGGAGAGAGGTGTTCGCCTTGAAAAAATTGTTGTTAAAATGTTATTGCATCAGTTTTTAGTATCAATATCAGTTCTTTTCATATTTAAAAAGTTATGCTGATTGAAAATGATTCTACGAGATTGCTTATTCAATAATCCCCCTTTTTTCAAGGCTGTTACCTCAGTATAGGTTATTCTGTCTTTTTATATTTTTTGTGATTGTAATTGAAAAGTTTGATGGCTGAAGATTAAATACATTGAAGACTTTTAATAGTGACTCTCACATTAAAATCTCATTACATTAGGCTTTCTAATCTCATTACATCTCACGATTTTGAGCGACTTTAACAGTCCAAAAATTGAAATACAGGTTTTTTTTTAAATGAACTCTTCTTTTTTTCGGTGAGTTTTTTGTATGTTTCTCTTATCAAGAGAATCTCTCAATCACTTCTACAAACATTGGCATCGTCGATGTTGACAACGAAAGGGTGTAGCTGTTCGCTGATGTCCTTTACGGCTTGCAGGAAAGCGCCGACTTTTTCTGGTCGCGAGTTCTTCCGGGCGGACGTCTTCAGCCACTCATGCTGCACTAATTTCATGCCCCATTCCTGTAAGAAGATTAGGCTTTCTAATCTCATTACATATCATCAGAACTTTTATTGAAATAAGCATTTTTTTTAAACATCTTCATTCCTGAACTTTTTTTCAAATTTCCAATTACTTTATCCACCAAAGGATGAGTTGTCAAGACTCATCTGCTAACATGGGAAGTGTCACAGCAAGGTAGTATTCAAGTTAAAATAAAACTCATTTCTTCAATATTATTCGTATTGAACAAGTAGTATGAGATATGAGATGATTTATCTAAACGGACAGCATGCCAAGACTGATTATTCTTATTATTGGAGCTGAACGTTAGGCAGAGGAGACGACCATATTTGAAATCTCCTTCGAAAACTGCATTGACATTCTATCTGTTTCTGTCTCTACCCTTTGCATTTCAATCTCTATGCCATGCAAACACCATTGAACTCCTATCAAATGATCACTTCCCTAAAATCTAAACAATTTAATTTTTTCTTCTTTAAATATATGAACAATAATGGTGTGCAAAAACTTCAACAAAAAAAACTTCAAAATATGATGTTCATTGTTCTAATAAATTAAGAACATTCGAGATCTTTTTTAAGTTTAAAAATAATAGTTTTCTTAGAAACAACTGCATGAAAGAATGCAGTGACGAACAACAGCTTCCTTGTTCTGCTTGTGACCATTGATGTGCTTCTCCAGGGTCCTGAGTGCCTCGAGGAGCGTCTCGCTGGGCTCGAAGTCCTTCTCGTCCTCTTGCTCATTGGTCTCGTAGGAGCCTTCCGATCCGTCCGATTCGGAGTCCGAGCACTCCCTAAACACACCGACTTCCTCTTGAATGTACACACAAAAAGGAGTCCGTGAAACATAACACCTGCGTACTCGTCAGATGTGTGAGAAAACGGCACGGCTCCATTTGTTTGTCTCCTCTGCCTCTCTCTTACTCTTGCTCACTCTTCTTACTTCTCTGATTCCCTTGCTATTTCTCTCTCCTTTTTCTCTTTTTGTCATTCTCTCTCATTCTCTCTTGCTTTATTTTTTTCTCTCTCGACTAAAATCTATAAAAGAAAAAACATAGACAGCAAAAATTAGGAGGTCAACGGGCAGAAAGTGACAAGGTCTAACTGAAAGGAGGTGTGAAAATATACATATTTACTCCCTACTAAGCGTTGAGTTAGGAAAAAAAAAGTTGGATAGCCAGAAAAAGAGAGAGCAAGAGAGATAGAGATAGTGAATTAAGAAGAGAGAGCAAGAGAGAGAGAGAAAGAGAGAGACAGAAAGAGAGAGAGAGATAGTGAGAGAGAATTTTAAAAAAAGAGAGAAAGAGAGAAGAAAGAAATTAATTTAGGGCTCGGAGAAAAAGGTGAGTGGGAATGAGAAGAGATAGAGAGATCAAGAAAGAGAGGCAGAGAGAAAAGAGTAATCAAAAACGTCTTAGAGAGCAAACACCACAATGTAATGAATGAGCCAAGAAAGGAAAACCCCTAGTGGACCATGTAGTGTTTTCTAGTTTTTTATCCCTTGTTATTCTTTCTGAACTTTGTATGAAAAAAGAACTTTGCCTGAGCTTAGTGGTTCCATAAGTGTTCACAGATCGCGAGCGCATGAGCAGAGATTATTTTTTGTTGACCTTCCAATAGATCAAACTACAGAAGCAAACTTGTGTAACTTTTGAAAACAATTTTAATTTCTCCTTTTTCTCAAAACAAAGAGATTAAGGTTTCTTCGACCAAATTAGTTGTTGTTTTTGTTGTTAGGTGCAACGAGTATACATGTATTCACTAAAGGTGCTATTACCCTTTTAAGTACATTTAGCCAAAGATCAATGATTAAAAAAATATTATAAACATATGAAAACATATGATAGAAAAACTGAAAGGTTACTACATAGTCGCCAGCAAAATTATTGATTTCCTTATATAGAAAAAATATTTTTTTGTTTGAGAGACTCGTATTCAGAAAGATTCAGTCAATTTCTATCAAACTGTGAGTAAATGATTAAAGAAACAAAAGTCTTAGAAAAGACTGCGCCAATATATGTAAGTTACGGAATGCATGGCTACTTTATCATAGAGGCCGAATAAGCTTATAAACCAAATCTGAGCAGGCAAGAGCTCACTGGAAGAGATGATTGTTTTATTAGTCATTCGAAACAGTACATTTTCATTTTTTTTTACTTTGCTTTGTTATAACTAAACCATTAACATCAAAAATGAAGGATGTTAGCTGAATCGTTTACGAGCATACTACAAAGTCCAATCGATGAAATACAAGTGACGAATTTTTTAAAATCAAATTAAACCGTATGTTTCTTACTTTACAGAGCTCGAGTTTATAAAATTCTCTTTGTCTTTCTCTTTCTGTTGTTTTCCTGCTCTTACTCACTTTTCTTCTTTCTCTCTCATTCTTTTTTTCTACTCTTTCTCCCTTCTTCTCGCTTTCTGTACTGCTATCTATCTTTTTTCTCTATTCCCTCTCTTATATGCTTTTTAAAAAATTTTCTAGAAAACCAAAATAGATGTTTGAACTAGGAAAAAAAAGTTAAGTAAAAACGCTTGATCATTCGAAAAGCATAAGAAGTACAAATGAGTAGTGAAGCGAACTCTGTTTGCAGTGAGGAATTGATGGTGGGATGGGCACCCGGCCAGGAAGTGAGTGACCGCAGATCGGAGCGGAGCGGGGTGAGTCGATCCACTGCCTCCTCCTCTTCCGCGGCCGTCTCCGCTTTCAGGTTATCCGCCGAATACCTCAAATAAATCATCAACAGAGCGGAATGCTTCGGATGACCAGTGCTTGACACCGAACAAACAGCTTTCTCGTCTTTGAGTATATGAAAACAAACATTTTTCAAATCATGTATTTTGCGTTGAGATTTAGTGGAAATTTGCCTTACGAGTTCATGCCAGGAGCATCTGAAGTTTCTATGATCAAAAATTATAATATGTAATAAACAATCTTAAAAAATTAAGTCTGGCACAAGTCTAATGTCCAATTCTCTGATGATATGTTTTCCTTTTCCTCACACTTGAGTCAGATTTTTAGTTGTGAAAGCTTTGTGACTTCAAATTTCAACTTTGTACTCGTATGTATGTAGCATAAACAAAAATAATGACTTTCGAAAGCATATTGAAGTTTGAAATCTCTAATTGAAGTGATTCTTTGTTTTAAGTCGAAGTCAGAGTGTTTTCTGATGTCAGATCAAGCAAGACTAGCTGGTTTTAACTACTTCAAATCAACCAACTGTGAACTGACTTGCTAATCTTCGGCCTCGGAATACGAGCTGGAACAGGAAGTGGAACTTTAGAAACAGCTGCCGGCAATTCCTGTGAAAACAAATGTTTTGACCTACGATGATGCAAGCTGAAAGAATTGGTGTTGATTTCATTTGAGTGTTGATTTGATTTTTCAACTTCCTTTTTCCCGCACAAGTCTAAAACTTCTCATCTCAGTCCAGTCCGTGCCATGTTACAACAAACGAGAGTAAGATTTTACAGTCAAAGTTGACACAATTCTGAGCTAAAAACCGAATTTTTTTTATTGGAACGTTGTTTCGCATTGTATTTTATGAAACCTTTTTGAGAACGATCTTGGACTTGAGGGCATCCTTGGTCCTCTCGGAAGGCGTTGAAGACTGATTGGTGTTGGGACTTTCGGATGAACTGGAGTCCTCTCTGTCGTCTCCGCTCTTCTCCTCTTCTTTTTTCCTCTCTCTCATCGACCTGAAGACGCCGCCTCTCACGAAACTCTTCTTCTCATCACACGTCAGCAGCTTTTTCAGTGATTCTGCCTGCAACATAGGCCTCGTTGCCAACAAGGCTTCAGTTTATATCAAAGGAGACCTGGAAACTATAGCTATGAGACTATGAGAAGAGGCCTGAAAAATCTAGGCATATACATCTTAGAATTTGGGAAATTCGTTTAAAAAAAGTATCACTGAAATGTATAATATATCAAAAGAGCTATTGACTATTCTAGCTTTCCATTCCCGATATTATACAATTTTCGCATACATATTAATGAGTTTGATTGTTATTATATAACAAGCAAACCTGAGATGAATATACAAAAATATTTTAAGAGACATTATTATTATTATTTATTGTTATTATTATCCTTGTTATTATTATTAGTATTGTTATTATTATTGTTATTATTAATATTATTATTACTGTTATTATGTATTATTAATGTTATTATTATTATTATCATTATTATTATTATAATTATTATTATTATTATTATTATTATTATTAATTTTTTCAGTGGCCTAACCGAGTTATTTGAGACAATGAGCGCCTGCGAAAATTAGATAATAACAATCATTCTATTAGGCTTCAGCATATAGAGGAATCTAGATAAATAAAATACATTTATCTCTCTCTTTTTTCTCTGTTTCTCGTTCTTTCTCTTTTTTATCTTTCTCATTCTCCGTTTATTTCTCTCTCATTCTTCCTCTCTCTCTCTCTCTCTCTCTCTCTCTCTCTCTCTCTCTCTCTCTCTCACTCTCTCTCTCTCTCTCTCTCTCTCTCTATCTATCTATCTTTAACTTCAAAAAAGCTGCCCGAAATTCTTTGTAGCAAGAATATTACCCTTGTAGTGGTATTTAAAAAATATTACAATTGCATGAAATTTCAATATACAATGTTTTTTCCTAAGGCAAGTGATTTATTGAATTAATTTATTTAATGATTTTTTATCGTCAGTTCTTTAATTATAGCCCAGCAGTTATGGCTTATTTCTTCATTGTTAATTATATCTGCTCTCAACTTCACTTGTTCCTAGTGAATGTAAACGCAAGTGAATGATGACAACAAAGAATTATTCTTGTTGTTATTCTCATTATTAATCTTACAATTTTTTTTATATTTTTATCATGGATACTACTTACATCATCAATGACAACTGAGTTTGAGACTTCGAGTGATTTTTCTCTAGAAGAAAAAAGAAAAGAAACTTGTTCCTCGGAGATCCGCTTGTGTCCCTCCTGGGCGGGTGAAGAAGCCTCTTCCTCCGTCGTCTCTTCCGCCGTCTCCTCTGCCTTCTCCTCATCCAAGGCGAGTTCTTCTTCCGCGTGGGACCTCTTCAGACCTTCGCGTTCTTCTTCTTCTTCTTCATACGCTTCCAAAACTTCGTAGTCGGCTGGAGGCTCTTCTATCTCATCCTGGAACAACCGATAGATAATCAATTGATATCATATCTCTAATTCAAGTATGAGTTTTTTTATTTTATTTTATGTACTTTAATAAATTACTTCAATTGTTTGAAAAGCTTTAATTCGATAATTAATATTCATATCAAGCTTTAAACAAAATTTAAATACAACGTCGAAGTTTTGGATCCTCATAGGCACTGCTATGAACGATACTTCGCTTTCATGACAGAATTAGACTTAGAGAACAAAAGTGTTTTGAGAATATTTTACGTAACCGAATACCTTGTTGGTCTACTCCTTCATTCGAAAAGATACTATCATTAAGCTCACATCTTTCACTTTTTATACTAAAAAAGAAAAATCTACATATGCTTTGGTTCAAATACATACACTGTTACCGAAAAAAAAATCAATTGAAATGTGAAGATGAGATTACGATGACAAATTTTGAAACATTTATAAAGATAATTTACGCGTTGATCTTCTCGAGATGAAGAGATGCATTGGTTGGGAATGAGCCAGAAAGACTCCTTCATTTCTCCATCCTCCACTTCTCGCGGCTCTTCCCTCTCTCAAAACAACATTAAAATTGGATAACGTGAGCAAAAAGCGACACAAAACAACCCAAAAGTCTCAAGTTTCTGGTTTTTTTTGTTTTCATAATTACGTTTCTAATACTAAGGTTTTTATGCTTTTATTTCCAATACACAACTTTATCCCTTGAAAAGGTTTACGAATTTTTTTATTCGGACAATTCATTTTAGAAATTACTTCAATTGTTAGTTGATAGTGTTTCAAAAATTAAAAAGATCGGAAGAATTAGGAAAACAAGTATTGAAGTTTTTTTGAAGACGGAAAACTTCCAGTAGTGTAGAGAGGTTCATTTATAAGCCTTTTAAGACAGTTTAAACAATGTGCAATATAAGGGCTAACCTGTTTGAGAAGAAAAGTCAGACGTCTATAAGGGCTAACCTGTTTGAGAAGAAAAGTCAGACGTCTATAAGGGCTAACCTGTTTGAAAAGAAAAGTCAGACGTCTCAAAAGTAGAAGCATCCGTAGACGTGTCCCTTCGACTCGTCTCCTGAGGAAAATGACCTTTTTAAGCACTTCCAAAAAATATTTCAATGAACTAATTAATTGTTATGTCAATATTTTTTTTACTCGAGTTTAGATTCTTGCTTTAAAATAGAGCCAATGTTTGAGTTTCAATAATTGTTTACATTATGAGTATTTTGATTGCTATTGAAACACAGTTTTGAAGCGAATAGTTCTGAATAAACTAAGATTGCGAAACTTGGAGTCAATCTTAGATACATACTTCCTTTAATGAGAACATTATTAAAACTATTTTAGTTAACCACTCGAAGCTGTACAGGTAGTCGTGTTGTATTGTTTTACTGTCAAATGCTACATGTTCATGATTATTTCTGGCCAACTTAAATTGAATCATAAAAACTATTACTATTTTTTACTTTTCAGGTCAATGGCTTGAAAATGAACTTTCTCGGAGAAGGAAGTTTGTGTGCATCGATCTTCTAGAATCGCTCTAGGTGCGTCAGTTTTGGCTCCTTTGACTTCTTTGACTCCGGAAGTCCGCTCCTCTTCCAGTCCAAGTTCTGCTCTTAATTCTCCTTCAGTCAACTCCCAGATTGTGTCGCATCCTCGTTCTACCATAGAAATTCCTGAAAAACATTATTGTTAATTGAAATGAGTTACATAAATTTTAAAGTCCAATTAAAGATTTTTACTTCTGAGAACTTTTTTTACCAAAAATATTTAAGTTTTTAAGTGAAAAAATTAATTAATATATGTTAGTTTTTCATATTTCCTCTATTCTGATTTTAATTCTAACAGATTTTTATTGTGACTAAATCAGTCCCTTGTAAATCCCAAGAAATATGTATATATATACCGATCCCAGTACTTATATATACCGATCCCAGTACTTATATATACCGATCCCAGTACTTATATATACCGATCCCAGTACTTATGCTGATAAATTCGTATTTTTGACATGCGTAAATGTTTTATTATTATGATACATTTCTGTTTAGATTTCAATAAATACTTTCTGAACAAAAAGGTGATGATTTCATAACAACAGCTTCTCTGAAATATTTTTTCTTCTTCTGTTTCAGTGACTTTTTCTTCTTTGGAAAAATGATTTTCTAACTTCAATTTTTAAAATGTTAAAGTTTCACATTGGTGTACTTATTCAATGAATGCCTTTGTGTCCATGAAATAACATGATGCGATAAACTATCAATGAATAAATAATAAATCAAAAACCTTGGGTGGAATTTTGATATAGTCAAGAATACAAACTTTTTGTTTCGCTCGATGCATGACTCTTGGAGGGGAGTTGAGTTTGATCTGCCTGGAAAAAAAAATTAAAAATTTCATATGTTCAATCAGTTTTTCAATGTTTTGCAGAATTTCTTTTCTTTAAAACTCAATTTCAACCAAAAATACTTACGGAATCTCATCGCCTGAATTCACCGCGGTTTTCATGAACTTAAATTTTTGATGTGAGGTATAATTATAGGTTTTATTCAGTCATAAGATGCTCCCTATTGTTCCAAGAATGATCTTTTTTCGTCGCTTTGAGCTTCAATTCACTTTCTGGTAGGATTTTGTCTTAATGAGTTATCTTCGAGATTCGAGTTCCTGAATTAGGGCCCTTTTTGGTGAGTGAAAAAGTGACTACCGCTCATCATCGAAATTCAACCAATATCAACCATAAGAAAGTATTTATGTTCTTGAATGTATGGAATAGAGAGCGAGTGACATGCCTTGTCCAAGCTTCTTTTCTCTTCGCTTGCCTGCGTCCACATTTCCGTACATTCCACCTTCGCGTTTAATCTACAAAACGATTCTTACTTTTCAATAATTGTTCTCTTGAAAAAAGTGTAAGTGTTAGAGGAATAGTAGAGGAAAGTGATACCGTTAAATGAGTGGGAAAAATGAAGATGAATGTAGAGAAAAAGATTTTTTAAATAGGAGAAAAGGGAAGATACAAAAGAGAGAAAAGAGGAAAGATAGAGTGAGATGAAGAGAGAAACAGTTCAAGATAGTGAAAGAAAGAAAAAGGATATGAAGAGAAAAAGAGAGAGAGGAAGTGATAAAAAGAGAGCAAGAGAGAGATGAAGAGAGACAGAGAAAGAGAGAGATAGAGAGAGTACGATCACCGGATATTAAACCGAAGATGAGTGATGAGATGAGCATTACAACTAAAAGCTCTCCGTTTCTTAAGGACCGATTCCTCTCATATTTACACTCTACCTCGATTTCTTTATGTACTGCATCCTCATCTAACTTTTGAAGACCACCATTAGCTCTGAAAAGCGTGTAACGACCACCCTCTATACTACGAAAAGCAGATGTTAAACATCGGAAATATGGTACAAATTGAATTTCTTAATTTTAGAACTAAGGCTCAGGTTTATTTATATGAACAAGAACAAAAAAGCTTTTCTTCAGCTTAAATTTTCACTCATTGGCTAATTTCCAATGCTCAAAAATTACCTAATTCAACCCATGTAAAATCAAAATTTGTGAAATAATCGCTTTATCACGTTTGATAATCATTCACTCTAGAGACTTTAAATATTTTTAAATGTATCTAATAATATTCATTTCATGGTGTGCAAAGAATGATATGTATGAAAAGTGTGTAAATGGAAGTAGCTTCCTAAACCAGGAAAAAGCCATTAAAAAGTTCCCTCACTTCACTTTTTGTGAGGCTTCCGTTTCTCTGAAAAAGTTATTTTTGAAGGTTTTTAATGCCCACCTAGCGTTGAGTTCGTCAATGGTTTTCCTCAGTACGATGCAATCCGAACAAGGTTTGGCGGGGGTCTGAGGCCCTGTCCAACAGGCGACGGACTGAGTCGGCGGCGGAGGCCTCGGTGGCGCATTATGCGGCGCCGGTGGAGGAGGGGGTGCAGTAAATGTCGGCTGATGAGTCGGGAAGATACCACTGTCATCCAGATTGTTAGAGTGAGCGAGTGGGTGAAACTTCCAATCATTCTCTTTCACTTCCAAATGGCGCTGAAAGTGAATTGTTCTCTTATACTCGATCAAGACAGTAGTTTTCTTAAAATTTTGAAGTTCGTTCTCTTATTCTTCTTCGGGTGCTTTGAGCTCAATTAACCAGCCTCCACTTCGAGCTTCTTCACAAAAATTACAGTACCGCCCAAAATGTTATAATATATAGGGTTATTGAACATAACTTTTTTCAAAAAAAACGAATGAAGATCAAATTTTCAGATATTTTTTACAAGCCAAATTCACATGTTTCGAGTTATAGAACAAGTTTGGAAAATGCTTTATTAGGTTTATTCGTAAAAAAAATGGAAATAGTAAAAAGTGCTTATAGAGATGTTCAGTTTTTTCGAAGTAATAAAACAAATATTCTAGTATTTGGTGGCATATCCTTTCGAGTCAATGACTGCCTGACATCTACGAGGCATAGAATCAATCAAAGAGTCAATGGTTGCCTGCGAAATCGCCTTCCATTCCTCCTCTAGCTGCTTAAACTTTTCATCAGCATTTCTGCATGTTCTTCCCGTCAATTTTCGTTGCAAATGTTCCCATAAATTTTCGATGATGTTCAAATCGGGAGACTGGCTCGGCCAGTCCAAAACATCCACATGCCGACGGCGAAACCAGTTCTGAACGTGCTGAGATCGATGTTTCGGGTCGTTATCTTGTTGAAAGGTGAACCCACGGCCGAATTTGGAGAGGGCCCAAGGGCGCATAGTGCTTTCCATTATGTTCTCATAGCCGTAACGATCGAGATTTCCGACAATACGTCTAATTGGACCCATACCGCTGGCGGAAAAACAGCCCCAGACCATCACAGAACCACCGCCATGTTTGACTGTGAGCGACTGGTATTGCGGCAGGAAACGCTTGCCCGCTGGACGTCTTACCCACCTCAGACCGTCACTGCAGAACATATTAAACTTGGATTCATCGCTCCAAACAATCTGAGACCACTCACGGCGTGTCCAACTGAGGTGATCCTTAGCCCACTGAACTCGAACTTTACGATTTTTTTCGCTGATGAAAGGCTTCTTGGCAGGCCGCCTTCCATTCAGTCCAGCGGCTTGCAAACGGCGTTTGATGGTAGTTATTGAAGGAGCAGGAGTCGCGGACGTTGATATGACAGCTTGAATGTCTGTAGCAGTGCGTTTCGGGTCTTCGCGAGATGCGCGCAGGATGCTTCGGTCCATGTACCTCGAAGTTACGCGGGGTCTCCCCGAACTTGTCTTCACGATGACTCGTCCCTGCAATTTTTTTGTGATCCAAAGTTATTCAGTTGTAGAAAATTCGTTTACCTGGGTTCGAAAAAGCCGGAGGATATGGGAGATAGCGCTCTGAGTTACCCCGAACTGCTGAGCGAGCTCGCTCTGTGACCGGCCCTGTTTCGCCCCAGCCACAACAGCTTCTTGCATTCTTTTACTTGTATTTCGATGTCCAACAGTTCGAACCATGACTTGAAACAAAATTTTTATGAATGAAGTTCGGTAAACAAAAAAAAAATCAACTAAAAAAAATCATGGAGAAAAACTGAAAAATGGAAGATATACCAATTTCGGTGTATTTCCTGGAGATAAATAATGAATCACTCAAAACGACGTCCGGTACGGTACAGACACCCAAAAAAACTTCTGTGAAAGTTTGAGCTTTGAATTTTATCTTTGAAAAAAGTTATTTTCAATAACCCTATATATTATAACATTTTGGGCGGTACTGTATATACATTGTTGTGATGCTGTTAGTCTGTAATTCTACATAATCTTTCATTTTAGATAGAATTGTAACTTCTTTTTTTTTAAAAACTCGTAACATAATTAATTGGTAGAGTTTTTTTTACAACTTCACTGTCAAACTCAACAGAGAGAGAAAATTTTCTTTTGAAACATCGAGTTGTTTTTAATGTTGCTCCTCTAAGGTTAGTTAGAAGACTGTGTCAACAAAGTTGTAAATGTATTCATCGTCCTCGCTGTATATTTATTCATTCTATGTAAGTATTATATTTATTCATTTATGTATTCATTACATTTATGTATTTATTCATTCTATGTATATGTATTCATCAATTCAGCTATTAAAAAACTATTCTTCCTAGCTCAAAATAACTTACAGAGCTTTTTTAAGATGTGCGTGCCTGTATAATATGCATCTTTGTTTCGCACTCTTTTTTCTTATTTCTTTGTGGTTTAAAAAAAAACCTTGCGAAAACACAGAATTACAAATTTCTTCGGTGCCTTTGACAGAAAGTTAAAATTCAACAATTTTTCATCAGAATTCAAGCTGTTAAAAATAAGAAAGTCAATTATTTATTATGTTTCACGTGCAATGCATCTGTTTAAAAGTCCAGAAAGATGGAAATGAATTAGGATCTCTACTTTCTCCCATTCGGGTAAGTGGGGTATAGTTGAGCCCCTTCTGAGAGACCTCCAATCAGTCTGGTGTGGTTAAGCCTGACACATGCCAGTGCAGTTCATGCTTTCTCCGCTACTTTCACTGTCGATGGGATGATTGTCTCCGTCTGTTCTTCTTTCTACGCCACATAACAATTGAAGATAGACCATTCCACCTGTGCGTATAATAACTCATTGACCATGTTTTTATTCCAATCGGTGACAAATGATTGAATGGGCAACTGAGAATGAAAGAGAGAGAGAGAGAGTGTTATAGAGAGAAAGCCTGAGAGAATGAGTGAGAAAGAAAAAGAGAGGGAGAGGAAAAGAGCAAGGAAGAATAAAATAGGAAATGAGAGAGAAAGAAATAGAGTGAAGAAAAAGAACTAGAGATAAAAGAGTTACAAAGAGAGATAGTGAGAGAAAGAAATGTAAAAAGTTTCTAGACATGGAAAAAAGGATAGCAATGAGAAACCATTGAGATTTGGAAGTTTGAAGAAATTGGATCATAACAAGAGAACATAATTTTTTTTTGAGCTCGTGCAATGTCGAGTTCAATTATCATGGAATATACATATGAAGCTACAAAAGATCATAGGATGATTTGAAATAAGAATTTAAGAGGTTATAGCACGCAAAAATGAATGGAAATGCAGAGAAAAAGCTGTATAGAAAACATTTAGAGAAAAGAGAGATAGAGAGAAGAAAAGAGAAAGAGAGGAGAGAGTGAGAGATAGAAAGATCAAAGAAAATATAGAGAAGAGAGAGTTACCAGTTTTTAGAGAAAATGAGAGGAAAAACGGTCAGAAAAGTCACACAGATGGGAAAACAGGAAGAATATGAAGCGAATATGATATGTGTGAAGGATGTTAAGCGAGAAAGCCAAGGAGTACACGCCATAAGCCGAAAGAAAAGCTGCTGGCAACCGGTTAAAATATTAAAGAGGAGGCAACCTATTCTCCACTGGCCCGCTCGCTCTTCAATCTCCCTCCTCTCTCTTTCATTCTTTCTCTCTCTCTCTCTTTATCTCTATATCTCTCTTTTTCTCTGTCACTCTCTCTCACTCTGTCTCTCTTTTACTCTCTCGCTCTCTTTCTTTCTTTCCGTTTATGTCCACTTTTTCGAAGTACATCTTAAAACGATTTTCATGAACGCCAAAGTCAAAGCAAAAACATTGCGTTAAAACTAGTGGAATACAACAAGGCACTACCTACACAGCTTTTCCATGTTAAAGTTATTACTTATGTAACTATAAATCACCTAGCCGCATTTGACTTATTTGTAAATTTCACAGCAGAGAACTGAGATCTTTCACAATAAAAAATTACCACCTATAAAGTTACCAACAAAGTTTGCAAAGCCGAGAGATATAAGTCATATATGACACATATATATGTACAGGGTGGTCCATAAATAAAGTTACAAATTTTCGAAAACATTTCCTGGGAAAGTGACCGCATGTAGCGGTCTTTTTTTCTTGTTTTCCTGATCCCCCGTTTTTTTTAGTACGTGTCAAGTGAGTTGCGATTGATTCCATCGATGTTTAGGGTAATGACAGCGTCGAATCGCTTGCGCATTGCGATCATTCGCCTACACACTCTTGGCCACGCTCCTACTCGCATTGCTGAAACGCTTCGCCTGCCTCGCATGACAGTGTATCGAGCGATCAAAAGATTCGAGGAGCTTGGCACATCTTTGGACCGTCCAAGGCGAGGTCGTCCTCGCACTGTTCGCACGACACCACTCATCGAAAACGTTCGGAGTCGGATCAACCGAAATTCACGACGAAGCATCAGACAGATGGCGCAGCAGCTCCCGATGAGCCGAACTTCATTGAAACGAATAGTCACGGAGGAGCTGGGACTCAGGTCGTATCGTACACGGAAGGCCGCTTTTCTGTCGGCTCGCAACAAGTCGGGAAGAGTCAAAAGATGTCGCGACCGTCTTCGCCGTACGCAGCTAGGCGAACATTTCAATATGGTGTCCTCTGACGAAAAGCTGTTCACCGTGGAAGAAGTCCACAACTCAAAAAACGTCAGAGTGCTTGCGAAGGACGCAGAGCAAACCGATAGCAAGGGTAGAACGGTCCAACGCAGTGCACATCCAACTCAAGTCATGGTCTGCGCCACAGGAAAAACACCGCTTGTTTTTGTCGAGAAAGGCGTCAAGATCGACACGGAATACTACCTGAACATGTTCTGCAAGACGTGCTCCATCCATGGTCTCAATCGCATTTCAGTCAGAGGACATGGACCTTTCAACAAGACTCAGCACCAGCCCACAAAGCTAAAAAGGTCCAAACGTGGTGCAAGGAAAGTTTTCCCGGCTTCATTACAACATCAAAATGGCCGGCCTCATCACCCGACCTGAACCCGCTGGATTATTACGTTTGAGCCTACTTGGAGTCCAAGGTCAACTCTCGCTCCCACTCAAATATTGATTCCCTGAAGAATGCCCTTCAGGCAGAATGGGACAACATCGGAGTCGAATACCTCCGTACAGTGGTAGAGGCGTTCCCAAAGAGACTTCGAGCTGTAGTTCCAGCAAAAGACGATAGTTTGAGCTGAACTTTCGCGTGAATGTTGACATTTATGTTGTTGATAAAATATGTTAATTTGAGATGATTTTCTCTGTTTTGAAAAAAGGTATAACAATTCCAATTTGTAACACTATTTATGGACCACCCTGTATATCGATTATTCATTCATTCACATATATGTATATCGATTAGTCATTCATTCACATATATGTATATAGATTAGTCATTCATTCACATATATGTATATCGATTAGTCATTCATTCACATATATGTATATCGATTAGTCATCCCATGAAAAAAATGATGTATTATGTCTCTTAATTTTCTTCAGTATGCGGAATCAAAACACGGTTCTCCTTCAATTTTCCGAGTTCTTTCTCCGAATTGACTGTTTTTTTTTATTATGTAAAATTCACATATGTTTCTTGAAATTGTACCAATATGCGAAAAACTTCCCCGGTCGCTTTTCGTTTCATTTTGATTATAAAGTGTTCCAAAAATTAACCCTGGGAAGTTTCGGTGACGCCGAAAAGTATCTGAAGCGATTCTCGCTCGCCCTGTGGTCAGTGTGGCGTCCTCTCTTGATAGAATGCATCTCATCCATTGAAGGAGGGGAGGAGAACATTGAAGAGGAGGTGTTGTAGGCCGAGGAGGAGGGAGATGGGGTCACGGAGGGTTCATTGAGGCGCCTTCTCCACGTGGGAGAGAGGGGAGTCCGCTCGGGCTGCAATTTGAGGACTTGTAACGGATATGGAAGATGGCTGAGTTCAATCGCGTCCAATAGAATTTGTTTGTCCGTATGGTAAACTTTCATATTGATAAGAACGATATCAAAATAATAAAAAAATTTGAACAAGTGAAGAGAATCATTGAGAAGCAGAACAGTGGAACGGGTCAAAAGGTTTCGATATTATACTGGTATTTGACCATTCAAAGAATCAAGAACTAAGGGAAAATCACAGTTACTTATGTTCGCTCAAATAGCAATGATATAATTGAGTGCTTCAAAAAAGTGTATCTGGCATTAGATCTGAATTTTAATATATGTGTGAGCATATATGAATGTAACTGTTGCTGTAACTAACCCTTCATCTAAAACCTGAACCTTCATTTGGACTTACATAAGATTAGTTATAGGAGCTGTATTGTCTAACTATTTTTGAAGCAGAAAAAAAGATCTTCAGGGTAAGTAAAGTATGCTTCGTTTTTAACTCCTGAGCTTCACGAAAAACTAAGAAGAGTGACCCTCTGGCGGTTTCTGAGTACAAGAAAACTTTTGTAACGAGCAAAGTACATATAAAGTTGTCTAAATGAAATACAATTCAATCGCCTCTAATAGATTATAAGAGAGCCAGGAGGAAATGAGATATTTTACCGTTGGCGTAGAGGCCTTTTCTCTCGTCGGCAGAGTTCCAGACAGGGAGGAAATCTGGTGATTGACGTCGTCCAGGCGAAGTTTCGCCGCTGACAAGGCTCGCCCGAGTGCGGTGTAAGCTGAGTCACGGTTTAATTCAGTTCAGTTTGAAATGGGGCGTTTGTTACCATAGAATTCGAGGAACTAAGAAGTTAGACGTGTGAGAGAACTGAATGATCAATCAAAACTCGAAACAGGACCATTTATTAGCGGCTACCTGATTTGTTACGACTTTAGTCAGGTCGGTGTAAAACCAGAAACTTTCTGAATCAGTACTTCTGTTAGGCTCGCGTATTAGATACACTATCAATCAAGACTTTACTTAGGACTGTGTATTAAAAACTACTTGTAGAAAAGGAAAAACTCGAGTCAAACATCATTCAGTCAAAAGGAAGATAAAGGATAAAAATTGATAAAATCTCACGTTGCGGTGTGTGATTAGTGCTTCGGGAGACCCGATGGGGAGGCTTAGGAGGAGCGGCCGACTCACGAAGGGTCGCCAGATTGGAGTTCGGCAAGGAGAGTGGAACTTTAAAAAAAATAAATAATAATAGTAATGTTTTATTATAATCGTTCACATGTTGAAACTATTCAGAACTAGTGAAAGCTAATAGTAGAATAGTCGATAACAACATTGTTGGAATAAGTAGTTGCTTTCGGGCTAAAAGCGACTTTCAGAAGCCAAAGGTTTGGAATGTTTCCTTTATATAAAAAATTATCTTTCCATTTTCCTGAAAAGAAACCAGGAAATGCATGAATTGAGAAAAATGCAAATTTGAAAGTGTGGTGACTTGAAGCAATGCTATTACTACCTAAGTTTTATGAATGAGTTTTTTAATCGAAAAGGCTTAAACCGAATACGATATAAACTAACAAAAACTTGGTTTTTACCGTGATTGTGCCTATTCAAACAATACTATACATGCTTATTTTCATAGTATTGTTTTTTGAGTGATTGATCAAAGTCTTGCTTGAAGAAATTGACGATGATTTTGAAATGCACATGTAAAGATTTCAAAAATAGATGAACCGGATCGATAAAGAGTCGAGTCAGACATGTATCCAGCGTGATAGGAGTCATGTTTGAGAGAGGAAGAATGGGTGACTCTCCGCTTTGTCTCTTTTTGGCCTAAAGCTTCCTCCAAGTCGCTCATCATGTTTTCCACTGACTCACTGCAAAGTATGTCTTTGTTGGGAGTAATTGAAACATAGCCGTTTTTGGGCTATGACAACCAGAAAGTAAACTGAATGAGTGACTGTTTCTGATGACTGTTTCTTGCAGTGAAAACTTTTCATCATTTTCAATCGTTGCACTTTATTTTGCAATAAAATTTTTTTGTTTTCGAAAAGTGTTTTTGCGAGTCGTATTTTGTTGAATAATAATAGTTTCGTCAAATCGAAAAGTATGGTTCTATGTGCTTTCAAAAGAATTATGTTCTCTTTTTTCCCAATCACAGGTTTTTCTTCTTCTCCTCTGCTTCTTTATCTGTCACCTTCTGATTCACACGGCACATCTCCTCACAGGCGTTACCTACAATCTGTCACTTATATGACGTATTCCTCTTTTTTCGACTCTCTTTTGAACTATTATCTTCTTCCTCTCTCTTCTTTGCTTTCTTTGAACGATTCTTATTTTCTTTTGCTACCTCTTCTCTCTCTCTTATTATCACTTCTTTCTCAATATCTCTCTGTCCATTTCTCTCTCTCTCTCTCTCTTTCTCTCTCGAAACACAAACAAACAAAGGCGAGAAAGGGGAAGAGAAAAAATGCTAAAGCGTAAACGCGAGATGGACAGAAAAATACCGCAGGGAGAGAATATTACTGCGGGAATCTCTTCCGGTTCTTTCTTCTTTCCTTTTTCGTGCGATCTTACCACAGTCTGCCGAGAAATTCCTATCGAGAGGTTCTCTTTTATCAAGCTTTTATTGATTCGTCTAGTCGAGCCTTAGAAAGAGAACAATGTGACTCTTTCACTGGCTGAACGCTACAGCATCCCAACAAAGCTCTGCCCTTATCCAGAGAACACACGGGTCTGCGGTGTGAATGAAGAAGTAGGGAAATTAACACAGAGAGAGAGAGAGAGAGAGAGAGAGAGAGAGAGAGAGAGAGAGAGAGAGAGAGAGAGAGAGAGAGAGAGAGAGAGAGAGAGAGAGAGAGAGAGAGAGAGAGAGAGAGAGATTCAGGGACCAATTGTATGAGGAAAGGGATTATGGACGGTCGCAAAGGGTATCTGTCCATTCATGATGACCTTCCTAATAGAGTGCGCCTCTCGACGGATTCTGTGCGTGGTAGTGGTCTCCATTCAGACCGAGCCCTTTCTCCTATTTGTCTTCTTTTCCCTCTCTCTCTTTCTCTCTCTCGTTCATCCGTGCAAGTAATACTACAAGAAGAGTCTGTCATGGTATCCACTTACAAAAGTAGGATTCATTTTGCATACTGTTTGAGTTAACCAAACAATCAGAGAGCAACTGAACTATTTTATTTCTCTCTATCCTGTCACTCTCTCTCTCTCTCCTGTCACTCTATGTCTTCCATTGCCTCCGCTAATACCAATAACAGCCGCTTGCAGGATAACTGGAATTTGTTGTGATTACTCAAACTTCCGCGCAAACCGAAATACCTCACAAGCTCAAAGGGGAACACAGCCGAGCTTTATACCCAAATAATCTCTAAATCATCAGACTAGCGATAATTCTAGCGATTGGTTTGCTTAATCCTATCACGAACTGACCCGAGAAGGCTGGCAACGGGACTCATTCCTCTGTCTCTATCATCTTTCCTCAGCTGAGTCATCCGATCCCCCAGGGCCGTTCTGCGTCCCAAAGCGACTTCCTCCGCGTACTGTACGAAGCCGAGGTCGATGTGGCAGCCGTAGGGGCAACATCGGCACTTGGGGGTCGACGGGTCATAGGGGAAGCGGGAGGTGGTCGTTGAAGACATTCACAATGAGCTGCCAACAGGCTTGCCTTTAGAGAGTAGGGGAAGGGGAGATATAGCTGCCCCTCTAGCTGTTGCTGATTGACTCCTCCAGGTGCTCTCTAACCACCACCTATCGGCATTGATTGATCTCACTCTCTCTCAACTGTTTCTTTCTCTTCCTCGCTTTCTATTTGTTACCCGCCCGCCTCCAAGAAGAAAACCCCGCCCATTATGTTACCCACTCTTCCTTTTAGTCGTTCGTTCGGAAACAATCAAGGCCTTTTTTGAACGTGTGAAAGCAACATATGAACTGATAACAAATTTTATTTGTACTTTAACAATTTCATAATTCTTCTTGGTCATCGGCACACGACTGCTTTTCTTCTTTTCTGACCGCCGACAAATGATCTCGTGGGAATCTCGGCTGGCTCCTGCGAGGCATCTACTTCTCCCTCGAGTTCCTCGGCGAAGAAAAAGTCGTCGTCGTCCCCCGTATACTCCCTCTTCGGCGCTTTCACAAGGGCATCTAGAAGGACAATTGAATTGACCCCTTTCTCGGTGAAATTTATCATTTTTGTCAGTTGAGAAGTAGATAATTTCAGGGAGTTTTGGAGATGGTTAGAGAGTAAGCGAGACAGACAGAGAGAAAACAAAAGAACAGAGTGACAGATACAGAGAGAGAGAGAGAGAGAGAGAGAGAGAGAGAGAGAGAGAGAGAGAGAGAGAGAGAGAGAGAGAGAGAGAGAGAGAGAGAGAGAGAGATAATAGATACGGAACAAGGAGTAATGCGTTACAGGAAAAAGGTGAGAGACTACAATATATCACAAAGTCAATGATAACAGGAGGCTCAAGCCACTGCACTGTCATAACACGACCTTGACGCTGTTGTGTCTTTATCGTCTTCTTTTTCTCCTTCTTTTCCTCCTCTGTTGTTTCTTCCTTTTTCACACCACCGCAGTCCTTTGCGAGATGCATTTTTGAGCCACATCGATCACAGCTTCCACCTGTAACAATGAGAATTGAAAAGTGAAAAAAGGGACTAAGAGAGATAGAATAAGCAGATAAAGGTAGTGAGAAAAAAGAAACCACTAAAAAGTTTTGAGTTGACGAGTGCTATATGAGCAATAAAATGTAGAGAGAGAGAGAGAGAGAGAGAGAGAGAGAGAGAGAGAGAGAGAGAGAGAGAGAGTTAAATGTTAATGATTGCAGAAAAGAGAAAGGCGGGGAAGAGAATAGAGATAGTAAGAGGAAGGAAGGATAGAGAGAGAGAGAGAGAGAGAGAGAGAGAGAGAGAGAGATAGGATGAAAAAGATAAGGTTGGGAAGATTAGGATGTGATTGACCTGATTGAATGTACACCCGCCTCTACCTATAACAGAGAAGACGAATTTCGAGAAGCGTTTCGGGAACGATGGGATAAACCGAAAGTCGATGGAGATTATGAATATCTTGAGAAAGAGAGAGAAAGAGAGAGATAGAGACAGATAGATAGATAGATAGAGAGAGAGAGAAAGAGACAGATAGATAGATAGAGAGAGATATGAGAAGAGAGGACGAGACACAGTTAGAGAGAAACATAGAGAATGAGAGAGATATATAGAGAAATAAGAGTGATAAAATGGAACCTCTAAAATACTAATTGGTCAAGTCTGCGAGATAGCGAACTGTATTTTGCAACATAATGGAGAACGGATGTTATGTAAAAATCCCTTTTCAGACCCGTTTATAAGCGGAGATCATTGCAGGAGAAATGGTCCTCAGAGGAAAGATTAAGAAAGATTTGAAAGGATAAGAAACGGCAGAAAAGATTCAAGAAAGGAGAAACGGAAAAAAAGAACAGTAAAAGCAAGGACATTGTGATGGATGGACAGGGTGTGGTCGTACAAGAATGGGCAATTAAGATACAGTTGAAAAGGGAAATGAGGATGAGAAAGAGAGCAGAAGAAGACAAAGAAAGAGAGAGAAAAAGTAAGAGATAGAGAGAGTAAGACAGAGAGAAATACAGAGAAAGAGAAGTAGGGGAGGATGAGGTAAAGAAAAAAAAATAGAGATAAAGTGTGAAGCAGAAATAAGCACCAATTACCACTGACTGAATGGGCTTTTCATCTAAATTTCGCTTTAACTTGAGAGTACGGGTACTTCCAGATAACTTGAAAGTAGGGGTGGGGTACTTCCAGATAACTTAAGAGTAGGGGTACTTCCAGATAACTTGAGAGTAGGGGTACTTCCAGATAACTTGAGAGTAGGGATACTTCCAGATAACTTGAGAGTAGGGATACTTCCAGATAACTTGAGAGTAGGGGTACTTCCAGATAACTTGAGAGTAGGGATACTTCCAGATAACTTGAGAGTAGGGATACTTCCAGATAACTTAAGAGTAGGGGTACTTCCAGATAACTTGAGAGTAGGGGTACTTCCAGATAACTTGAGAGTAGGGGTACTTCCAGATAACTTGAGAGTAGGGATACTTCCAGATAACTTGAGAGTAGGGATACTTCCAGATAACTTGAGAGTAGGGATACTTCCAGATAACTTAAGAGTAGGGGTACTTCCAGATAACTTGAGAGTAGGGGTACTTCCAGATAACTTGAGAGTAGGGATACTTCCAGATAACTTGAGAGTAGGGATACTTCCAGATAACTTAAGAGTAGGGGTACTTCCAGATAACTTGAGAGTAGGGGTACTTCCAGATAACTTGAGAGTAGGGATACTTCCAGATAACTTGAGAGTAGGGATACTTCCAGATAACTTAAGAGTAGGGGTACTTCCAGATAACTTGAGAGTAGGGATACTTCCAGATAACTTGAGAGTAGGGATACTTCCAGATAACTTAAGAGTAGGGGTACTTCCAGATAACTTGAGAGTAGGGGTACTTCCAGATAACTTGAGAGTAGGGATACTTCCAGATAACTTGAGAGTAGGGATACTTCCAGATAACTTAAGAGTAGGGGTACTTCCAGATAACTTGAGAGTAGGGATACTTCCAGATAACTTGAGAGTAGGGATACTTCCAGATAACTTAAGAGTAGGGGTACTTCCAGATAACTTGAGAGTAGGGGTACTTCCAGATAACTTGAGAGTAGGGATACTTCCAGATAACTTGAGAGTAGGGATACTTCCAGATAACTTAAGAGTAGGGGTACTTCCAGATAACTTGAGAGTAGGGATACTTCCAGATAACTTGAGAGTAGGGATACTTCCAGATAACTTAAGAGTAGGGGTACTTCCAGATAACTTGAGAGTAGGGATACTTCCAGATAACTTAAGAGTAGGGGTACTTCCAGATAACTTGAGAGTAGGGGTACTTCCAGATAACTTAAGAGTAGGGGTACTTCCAGATAACTTGAGAGTAGGGGTACTTCCAGATAACTTGAGAGTAGGGATACTTCCAGATAACTTGAGAGTAGGGATACTTCCAGATAACTTAAGAGTAGGGGTACTTCCAGATAACTTGAGAGTAGGGATACTTCCAGATAACTTGAGAGTAGGGATACTTCCAGATAACTTAAGAGTAGGGGTACTTCCAGATAACTTGAGAGTAGGGATACTTCCAGATAACTTAAGAGTAGGGGTACTTCCAGATAACTTGAGAGTAGGGGTACTTCCAGATAACTTAAGAGTAGGGGTACTTCCAGATAACTTGAGAGTAGGGGTACTTCCAGATAACTTGAGAGTAGGGATACTTCCAGATAACTTGAGAGTAGGGATACTTCCAGATAACTTGAGAGTAGGGATACTTCCAGATAACTTCCAATTCGACTTTATGATTAGATTTCTAGAACAAAAATAACTACATCAGATTGCAAGTTAATAAACTGCTTACCAACTACTCAATGTGGAGGGTCATCATTATCATCCAAACCAGGGGTTAAATGGTTACCGGATCAGTTATGTTGGCGCTGAAAATGATCTACATTCTCTTTCTCCTTCCGTTCTAATTTACTGTTCATCTACTTTTCTTTTCACTATTTTTGCCTTTACCATTCCTCGCTCGGCGCGTACAAACATGCCTTAGACCGGCCTCATTTAACTCCTGATCCAAACCCTTCCGTTCTCTTAGCATATGAAGACTTGTAAACTGATCTCCGTCATTTGATGACGGAAAGGGGTTAGCTAGTCAACTCACAATTCATGCCTTTATTTCCAGGACACACCTTTACAACAAAAAATCACTCATCTCTTTCAACAAAACTAATTTATTTGCGACCGGCGGGTCTTTCTTCAGGGAAGAAGTCCCGGCTATTTACGAATTTTTTACACAAAAAAAACTCTGATTTTCTTTTTGAGCTTCATGTAAATGCTCGGGCTTGCAAAAATTCCAGTCTTGTCAATCTCGAACCCCTCTTCTCCGGAAGCGTCTCGCTCAGAAGAATCTATCTTCGATGCAAGCTGCACACCGGCAACAACAACCAGGGGTTAAATGGAGCCGCCCAGTTTGGGTTTACATGTATCCGCCGCTCAAAGTTTGGAGGAAAAAAGAAGAGGGGATGAAGGAAAAGGGTAAGAAAAGAGAGGGAGTTTTTTGTCAATAGTGTGTGTACATGTATCCGCCGACGGGACCGATCCGGTCACTATTTAACCCCTGACAACAACAGTCTTAACAGGATGTTTCTCTGACCCGCACTGCCGGTGAAAAAATTCTATGCGCTCTCCGAAAAACATTGAAATCTATGCGCTTGGAAAAAAAATCTTGGTTTTTTCGTAAGGAAAGTCCAAATCATTTGAAAAATTGAAAGTTAAACTCTGAAATTTTAAAAATCTATGCGCTCTAAAAAAGTTTTGCGGATGCTAAGAAACACCCTGCTTCTCAATAAAAATTAAGTCAGCAAGACTCTATTCTTTGATTTACAAGAAGTCATTGATCTCTTACTCAATACTCCGAGAATGACTTTTTCAAATGAAAAGTTACTAACCTCCAATGTAGATTCCATTTGTGTTCTTTTCACAGTCTCTCGAAATATGTCCCCTCTCTCCACACACAAAGCAAGACGCGTATGGAAAACCTGAAAAAAAACTCAACTTTAAAAAAAATGTAATATTGTTTATTCTCAAACAAATTTTTGTTCAAAATTTCCGACTTGGGCTTGCGATTTCAATACTCTCCAATCAAATTTTGGTTTGAAGAAGAGAATCAGAAAAAAATTACGAGCAAAATTTAATGTAATAAAGAATCTGAAGGCAAAGTAACCTTTGACGTTCTGCCTTTTGCACTGGTAGATTTGGTGCTCTGTCGAACCACACTTGAAACAGATTCCGGCTGCTTCCGTAGTGGATGAGTTCAATTTAGGGCAGTCCGCCATGATGTGCCCCATCTCACGACAGTGGAAGCATGACAGGTTACTCCTTCAAGCGAGGGTTCAATACTCAAAGTCCTATTTTTGCTGACATATTTACGGCATTTTCGCAGACATTTTTGTATGATATTTTTGCAGACGTATTTCTTTCGAGTTTTGGCTTATTTCTGTATGATTTCGAGAGAAGACACTGACGAAAAGAAAACTTTCTTCTCCTAATCGACAAAAACTTTTTTTTATCCTACCCTATGGCGGGTCTCTGTTCTGGCTTTTAGTATACTTGTGGACCTATAATCATTTTACGACTGCATCATGAGAATCGGTACCTGTGAAAATAACTTTAAATACCAAACAACTAGGTTTTTTAATTAAGAACCAACAGCCGAATTCGCCCGAACAGCCTTCTCCGTTTTTCTCTTCTATAAATGACGCTTAATAGTTACTTTCAGTCATACAATCATCTAAGTTGCACAGCTGACCAGTAAGTGCTGAATTTTTGTCTTGGGCGGGTGGCCGAGGTGGCTCAACAAAATGGTGGGTATGTTTTGCGGAGTCAGGTGATCTTTAGTTTGTAGCTGGGGTCGGAGTGAAAAATTTTGCCTTACGGACATTTAGTGCTTGTTGTTTTCAAGATTTAACGTCTGTTAAATTTTTCACCATTGATGAATACTTTTACGGAGGATTGGGCGGGCGACCGGGATAAATTTCAAACGTTTGGTGATTTATGCTAAGTTAAATCTATGCAATAAAAACTTGATCACAAGTATTGCTAATGTCAATCTTTCTTTGCTTTCATTTTTTCTAAATAACACTCGTTTTGAAAACATGTGACCATGTAGCAAGAGAAACCAGTAGTACGAATATGTAGTTTCAAATTTTTTTTTATAGAAAAATCAATATAATCTTTATCTGATGTTCAAGGTCGAAGCGATCGTTGTAAGACCTCTATTTCAACCTTCTGTGCTTCTCTGTTTTCTAATAATGAGAGAAACCCACTTATCCCACAACTTTTTTGACATTGGTGAGCTATTCGTGAACAGAATTTTAGCTTTCGACGGGCCTCCGTACCTAGTTGGACGCACTTTAAAACTGCGGGATTTGTTTATATGTGAACTACAAACTGGCAGAATTGTCTTTAGAACCTAGATTTTTATATGATAAAAGTTGTAACAATGCCGTGTTTTGTACCTCTGATAGACGAGCTAGAATAGTGAAAAGACCAAGTCAAGAGAAACGATCTAACGGAGTGTGTTTGAGTTGTCGATCAAGCCTTCGATGCTCGCGCCGCTTCCATTTCTGAACGAGCAGACCGGCCTTGCCCCTGGTGATGAGTCCCTGCTGGGCGAGCTTACTGGCCTCCGCCTTGACTGCCTCGAGACTGCCCTGCATCCTTGAGAGCTCCTCCAACTTGGCGGTCCCCTTCTGCTGGAGGGACTCTTTCCACGCGTCCATTGCCTCGTTCCTCATCTTGAGGGTGAGTCTCTTCCTCAGCAGCTGCTTCTTCAGCCATCTCCTCACCTCCATCTCCTTCTTGAACTTGTTCACCTTCACCATGAGCTCTTCGAGATCAGCGAACGGCTTCAGATCCTCTTTCAAGGACTCCATCGCTACGATAGCTTTCACCTTCAGAAGCTTCCGTTTGGAGGTGCCGCCCGGTTTCTCGTATGCGTCGTCGTTCTTGTTACCAAGAAAAGAAGTCCCCACATAGTCGGTGAGAACTTGAGTCTTCTCGACTTCTTGTTCTTCAAGGACTTCGCTCTTTACAGCGTCACTCAGTGAAATTCCATTCAGTTGGACGGATTCTTTCCACGCCTCTATCGCCTCCTTCTTCATCTCAGGAGTGAGTCTATTCTTCAACAACTGCTTCTTCAGCCACCTCCGTACTTCCATCTCCTTCTTGAACTTTTTGATCTTCGTCATTAGCTTGTCGAGATGAGTGAATGGGTTCGTCTCGTCGTTCTGTGACTCTTTGTCGATATCTTCTTCTTCTTTGAGTAGTTTTCGTTTTTTTATCCCACACAGAGTTCTGTTTACGTCGTCCTTTGGCTGTATGAGAAAAGAGGTTCCGACATAGCCGGTCAAAAGTTGAGTTTTCTCGAGCTTCATTTTTTCAGGGACTTCTTCCTTAGGATCAGCATCACCGATAAAAGCTCTTTCCAACTCCGAAAGACTCTCTTTGAACGTTTCTGTGTTTCCTCCGGATTCATACTGAACAGGATCGCTTGCTGTGCTCCTTTTCTTTCCCATTTTGTATGAAACAATTCTGAAGCGATCTGCTGTGTGATGAAATCACTGAAAATTAAGCTTGTTTGTAAATCAGTAGATTGAAAAGAATAAAACTCTTTACTGGTCCGGGCGTGGCATAATGGTTAGTGTGTTAGACCATTGTGCAAAGAGTCCCGAGTTCGACTCCCACCCCGGACAAATCCACCCAAACCAAGGGGGTTAAGAAATGTTGGTAGTGCTCAGGCACGAATCTGACTCTCCCCAATGCTGCTAATCACACTAGCAGTGATCTAGCAAGCAGCCACTGGTTCTACCAGGATAGGTCTGTCCTGCATCTCAGGGGAGCGCGTACCCTGCCGCGGGGCGAGAACAAGCGCGAGGAAGATAATTACTGGTTGAAATCAAAAACTTTAGGTTAGCAAATGTGGGAAGAACTTTATAGCGCAAAAAAGTGGTAAGGAGAACGGACCGCAGTCCTGAACCATATCACGACACTTTGTACTCGCGAAACTGTATCGAAACAGTTTGTACCGAGAAACTTTGTACCCGCCACACTTTCTACCGAGAAACTTTGTACCGCGACACTTTGTTAATTTTCCCTGTTTTTTCGCCGCTTAGGTTTAGGTCAAAATCACGCTGACGAGGCCGTACGGCTTAGGAACGAGACCACATGGAAAAATTTCTCATAATTCGAAATTTTTATCTGCGAAAGTTACGGGTAAAAAACTTCGCAAATACAAATTTGAGGGTAAAAAGAGTCGGGTACAAAGTGTCGTGGGTACAAAGTGTCTGTGATCCGTCCTGAACCCGGAAAAATTTAGCATGAGCAACTGCGAAAAATGTGACATGATCGAAAATCGCATTGGTGGTCCACAGAAGAAACAAACTACAAATTGGAACAAGAGAAAGCATAGTACTTTACGCTTCAACTTTTGAATGAAAAAGTCGTAGAAATCTATTAATGGTTCTTTTCAACTTGGGGGGCGCGCTTCACTTGAGAGGGGGGGCTTTTTAAAGATGAATTTTTTAAAGATTATTTTTACATTAAAAAACGCTTAGGCTTAGGTAAAAGTTGTTTTTTTCGCTAACGAGGCCGTACGGCTGAGGCGAACGAGACCGCATAAGAAATGTTAATTTTTTTGTATTTTTTAAATACATTTTTTGAACGCACCAAAAAGAGCCCCCCCAAGTGAAGCGGAGCCCGCCGCTAGTCAGAAACTTACGAGTTTTTTTGAATTTTTTTTGCGGGAGCTCCCTGATTAGCAATTTTTATGAACGCCGTGACTGTCCAAATGCATCATCATCTTTCAAAATGCAATAAGTTGCTCCATTTGGACAGTCACAGCGTTCATAAAAATTGCTAATCAGGGAGCTCCCGCAAAAAAAATTCAAAAAAACTCGTATGTTTCTGACTGTAGGTGAGCAAATTATGCAGTGTTTTTATTTGCGAAAAACATAATGAAACATAACGACATCCCGTTTTTTTTTCCATGTTATGTTAACAACTATAAGTGTTCTCAAATACTCTCTCGCCGCAGACAACGAGAGACACCGCGACTTCTATGTCACAGAAAGGGCACAAAATACCGTACACCATGCACATTTGAAGCGCTATTCCATTTGAGACTATTATTTATACAAATTTTAGTTGTGAACATAACGTGGAAAAAAAAACGGGATGTCGTTATGTTTCATTATGTTTTCGCAAATAAAAACACTGCATTAGTTTCACTTTTTACGGTAAAAAACGGTCGGTGAGCAGAACAGTGCGCAGCTTTAGGGTAAACAACTTGTTGAAATACAACGCGTTTAGCAAACATGTTTTTTCCTCGCTCTGTCTTTTTGATTGCACCAAAACACAAAGTAGTTAGTAAATCGCAGAGAACTAATCCGCTTGTCACAGAAGAAGACTTTTTAGGCTGCGCACTGTTTTGCCCACTAACCGTTTTTAACCGTTAAATTGTAAAACTAATTCGCTCACATACAGTCAGATACATACCGGTTTTGTTTGAATTTTCCTGTTAGGAAAATTCCTGACTAGCAATAAAATGACCTTTCAAATTGATACAATTGCTCCATTTGGAAACTGAATACGTCATTTTATTGCTAATCAGGAAGTTTCCTCGCGGGAAAATTCAAAAAAACTTGTATGTATCTGACTGTATGTGAGCAAATTAGTTTTACTTTTTTACTGTTGAAAACGGTTGGTGAGCAAAACAGTGCGCAGCCTTAGGGGTGATCTAAGTAAGTATTTTTTGAGCCACCTGAAAGACGAAGAATAAGTGAACCACAGAGAGTGATGTTTTTCGGTGGGTTTCAAGAGACAGAGAGACATACTCGCCTGCGTGTTTTGAAAGCTGTAGGGACGCTTGGGAATGCGTTGTATCGAATTCTAATTTTTTTTAAAACAACTTTTGTGAGCATTCAAATTATTTTCACTTTTATTTTTCACAAAAAACCGTCAAATTATTTACCCATGTTGCAGGATAGTGGGCGACACGCTGATGTCTTTCTAATTCTTTGTTCGGTAGGATGACTGCAACTGAAGAGTTACAGTTTGAAGGCTGTAGCTTCTTCCAACTTCGTCTATCTTACTCTCTTCTCAGTGGGAGACCCATAATAATTCAGCGTATTCGCGCTGATGATGAAGTCCCTGGCATCAGAGGTTTTTAACTTGTTCGCATGAATTGCTCATACATTTTCAAATTGTTTTCGCCTCTCCATTCAGAATGTATTACCTTTTTCTGTTGAATTTACAAAATTTTAGTAATCACGAGTAATCTTCAGGATGATATACTAGTTTTCGATACTTTTGTAAATCTTTTGTAAAACCCCTCGAGATTGCGTGTTTTGAAAAAAAAACCCATCTTTTTAAGAGATGTTTTGTGAATAGAAAAAATGATGATTATTTTCGTCAACTTCATCGAATTTGTTCTGAGAAAATAGTTTTTTGTTTCCGGAAAAAAGCGGGAAGATGTCTAATTTCAAAACGGGAATATCTTATTACTTCCACGATACCATTGCTGATATAATCACATGAATCTAAATTCAAAAAAAAAATCATAATAAAAAACTTTTTGTCAGAAACTCCGAGACCATTTTTATGTGTCATATTCACTCATCAAATGATAAATAAAAAGCATTCGATTACAATGAGAATCCTCAAAGTTTCATTGGGTTTTACTGTTTTCTAATAATAATAATAATTAAATGTTAAATGTTGCTTAAGCTAATTTAAAGAGCATAACGGTTATTTAAAGATCATGAGGTTATTTAAAGATCATGAGGTTATTTAGAGATCATGAGGTTATTTAAAGATCATGAGATGAAACTACTCCGACTGATCGACAACATAACGAATGGAACTCGTGTTGAGATTAGTAAAACAGGTGATTCCGTGTTTTTTAATGCAGTATCTGCGGCGTTTTCTGATTTCCTTCTCAAAAATTCCGAATTTAGAATTAATGCACAAAAGTGCAGGAAATCTGTCATCAAGGAGAAAGAAGCACACATTTTAATCAATTCCTGAAATATGCTCGATAGAAATCGATGTTATGATGTGTACAAAAGCCTAGATAATGGAACATACACAAATTATACCGTTTCAGCTTTACTTATTAAGTTTAGCTTTTAAACCCTATACCCTTTCTCATTCAGGGACTAAACACATGTTTTAAAAGGGTTACCTTGCAGGAACCCGGCTGCGATTTGTCCCGGGAGTGCTGATCGGCGGAGAGGTCTTCCAGGACTGTGGCCTCTCTCGCTGCATCTCTTACTTCCTGGAGCTCCTGCTGGTAGTCTCACCCTTCTGCAAGAAGCCCCTACACGCTCAGCTGACAGGAGTGACCAATGCCCCCGGGGAGCTTTCCGTTGAAGCCATTCGCAGCACCTGGTTGCCGGTATATACGAACTTCATCATGGATGCTGACAATCTACAGATCAAGGTTGGTTATCACGCTTGTTGGGTTGTGAGTCAGTGGTTAAATGATTATCAGTTCTACCTTTAACGATTGCATCGTTGAGCCCTTTTTCCAGTCAGTCTGTAAATACACGCGCGAACAAGGGTAAAATTATCAAGTCTCAATGTCTGTTAAAATGACTCTCTTTTGTTTTCAAGGACAAGGCTAAAGTATTTGACCTATTTTTCCTATCGATAAAACAAGATAAAACCCCACCGTCGGGTATCTATTCAGGCCTATTTTTGCACTCTGAGGGCCTCTATGCTTTCCGGACGCGTTATAAGACACCTGCGAACAAGTCATTTATAGCCTTGATTTTTCCTATATAGAGACTCTGTCAAGACCGCATCACAAATACAGGTCCCTTTTTAACGGTTAAATCAATTTTGGTGTAAAACTTTTCAAAATAATCATTCGTCCTCAATGAACTATCTATACTTCAGATGCCAGCTCGAGGCCTCTTGCCAGAAGGCGGAGGCCGGGTCGTTTTCACCGCTCCAATTGTGAAGCGATTGCGTCCTGTTCAGGTGACTAAACATCTGATTTCTTCTTGACAGATTCTTGAAGTCTTTCCAAATGTGCTTTGTTAGCATAGTTCACTAGCACTGTTGAGATTCCATAAAAACCACCGTTCTCCGAGCGATGGATTCTGGAATAATGACTAGCTATCGATTCCTTGCTCTTCATCTCAAGCTCGCTTCTCATTATTCCAGACTTCCGCTCGTTGGCCAGTCGATCTTTTAAGAATTTCAACAGTTACACTAGACATCTAGTTGTTGTTGTTGTCTTGCCCATAGGTCCTGTCAAGGGGAGTCCTATTCGGATAGGTTGGTGGTGAGGATCCTTTTGAGTCCGGAGAGATTTTCTCCGTCTACACTCGCACCGCAGTCGGCGATCCTCTTGGCGAGACCCATTCGTTAACCGGAGAAGGGCAAGAGGTTATTTTATGTCGCCTCGACTCGCCATAGAAAAGTATAGCGGAGTATCGGCTGATGTTTTGTCCGGTGGCATGCCCAGGCCGGTCCGGCATCGCCCTCCTTTGACGAGCTATACTACCCAGTTTTGGTCCGCGGCGGGATTTCTCCCGCTACCTCCCAGCACGAATTCTTCGTAGGGAGGCGTCCCTCTATCCGCCACCTGATGTCGCGCTCGATTCTGGACTGGATGATCCGGCTCCATCCGTGACAGGCTCTTAAGGCTGTAGAGTCACGAATGGCCACTGTTGCCAGTGTGTTTCGAGAGACATCTAGTGAAATATGCTTTTTAGTTGAGTGAAGACTGATTCAGATACTCTGGTAAGACACTAGATATGTGCACTAGAAGAAAAGTCCGATGAGATGAAAGGCTCGTCTCACGATTCGTGATTCACGAGTCAAATTTTTTTCGTCTGTTTCTGGCAATACAGCTTTTGTTCTGAAGTTTTATTTGAATAAATAGCATTTATGTCGAAGTTTTTTTTTGTCATAAACTTGAAAAATCCTAATTTTTTTCTATCGTATGGAAATATTGCTTGTTAGTTCTGTAAACATTTAAGGGCTAAATGTTTTCTGCTTATTCTCTCATTCTCTGAATATCGAGTGTTCAAGATTCATCGGTAGAATATTCACCGCTATTCAAATAATTGTTGTCCCGGACAGAGATATTAGGAATGGCTGAGTTCGATTCCGTTTGGTGGACTGGATTTTTGTCGCGCAATAGCTTGCCAATTGTATTTTCAACCAGTATTCAGTGCCTTCAAACTGTTTCACGGAAAACTTTACTGTTTCAGTTTACTTATTTTTTTCTGTATCATTCGGTAGTTTCCTTGCTTAAAGCAGATGATTTTAAGCGCGAAAAGAGCGGGAAAGTCCGCAAGATTCGTGGGACGGCGTGGGTGGCAAAAGTTTCGCCATCGCTCGCTCACAGACTGATCGAAAGTGCCAAACTCGCTCTCAGGGGATATCTCGCAGATGTCTACGTCACAGTTGATCAAAGAAAGGGCGCGGCTGGTGGAAAGTTGGTTTTGACTATTAATTACTTTTTATTCACGATATATGCTTACAATAGTAGGATACGGTATCATAGGTCAATAGTAGGATACGGTATCATAGGTCAATAGTAGGATACGGTATCATAGGTCACCAAGACTGTTGAGAATTCTGAAAAACCACTGTTGTTGGAGCAATGAAGCATGGAGTGATCAATAGTTATCCTTTCTCGCTCTTTACCTTCAACTCGCTTCTCATTGTTCCAAACCACAGGTAAAATATGTGTTTAACTTTCAATAGGTCGATCGCTAAAGTAGGTTGAAAGTTTCACTTTTAAACTACTTCACAAAACCGGTTGAGGCTGAGTTATGGCTAATGAAACGTTCTTTTTATGTAGTGGAATGGAGGTTTTTTTCTCTTCAATTTTAGCTGAGAAAACTCTGATACATTCATCTCGAGTGAGTGAGAGGGACGGTAGGTCGGTCGCCCTAGAAATTTTTTTTTTGCTAGTTGGCAGTTTATCTATGTTCCAAACTCCCCTCCTCGAAAAGCGGTCGTTCTTTTTAAAATGTCAACATTTACACTACACCTTTGCTCAACTATGTACGGTATTAGAGAACGTGTCAGAAAATTTAATTTTTTTTTATATTCTTGAAGTATGAAAGCTGTAGAGTTTTAAATTAGGAGGAAATCGCCATTGTAGGTCAGACTTTTGTTACGAACTCATGGAGATTTATATTATCAGAAAACAAAACATGTTTAAAGACTGTTATCATGTATTTCTTAATGTATCTTAATGTATTATGAACCCTGCATAGGTTAGATAACACACTTGAGGCAAAGCTCGAATCGTTTATAACTTCTTTTCACAATCAGTTAGAGGATCAGAAAATTTTTTCAATTTAGAAGTAGGCGTTGAATGATATCGGTATAAGTGATGTTTGTACGCGCCGAGAGGATCGGGAGAGGAAAAGAGTGGAATGAGAATTAGAGGAAAACTGAAATAGAACGGAAAAATAAGAGAATGTAGATCAAAAACTTAAATAGAACGGAAAAAGAAGGGAACGTAGATCAATCAGAAGCTAATAAAAATTCTCTGTTCTTTTGGTATTCTCTGCTTTTTATCGCACAACTTCGGTTTTTCTCCGAAGCGTGTTGTTTACTTCTTGTAGTTCACAGAAAGTCACTCGCTTCAAATCTTTTTTTAACGACCACTCTCCGAGCTGAGAAGTCTCTAATAATGAAAAGCGAGCTAAAGGGAAAATAGAGAGAAGGGAGAGCTTCTCATTATTGTACTGAAAGAACGGTAGTTCTTCTTCAAACTTGAAAGTGATAGTCGTCTATGTATGTTAATCACGATTTGTTTTAATGATCTACATAATTCTTCAACGGATGATGGAAAACAGTATGGCTTTGGACAATTTTGGTTCAGTTCAGCGGGGTACGGGCTGATTCTTACGGCAGAGACGACGGAGGGAATCATCTATCACGGAGAAGAAATTTCTTTCCCTAAGGGCTCAGACCAACTGCCGAAGCAACCCGAAGATGTCGGTACTGGTGCAGCTCACAAATTGCTCCAACAAATCTTTTTAGTTAGTTTTCGCTAGAAGTTTGTAAATTTTACAGAAAAAGGAAAAGTTGAACATGTATTTTTTGTGAGAAGTTTTTTTGTTTATTGAAATCATTGCAGTTTTTGTGCGCAAAAGTAACAAGCATATGTAGTTACTCAAGTTGTGATTTTCAAAATTTTATTGTATGATAATTATTGCTCACCAATTGTTGGGATGTTTTATTATTTATTTACAGTTATTTCATACTTATCGGTCGCGTTCAGGGCGGCTGCTCGGATGGGACCGCTCAAGGTCTCGCTGCAACATTCATGGCGTTGGGAGAGAAAGATGCTAGCAAGTTCCTGCTCGGGGACCTAACGGCACACACGTAACTGCTTTCATTATAATGAGCTCAAATTGCCCCCCCCCCCCTTCCCCTTCTTCCTCCGAAAAAGACTTGCGGTTACCCAGGTGACGCAGACCCTTGGCCGGTTTGAGAGGGGAGAGAGAGTTTGCGTTACCACGGCTTGATAAATATTATTCAGCTTTCAAGGCAGCACTTGGGACAGTCAATCGTACAACTTTTGGCCGTCACCAGCGGGAGAAAAGGGAATCTCATTTTCTCGGGTACAGGGAACCTCATTTTCTCGGGTACAGGGAACCTCATTTACTCGGGTCTCCTTTAGTACGTTATCTAGGATCAATGACGTGTTTGTTCTCTGTGTCATGACAATCAGTTGGTGAGATGTATAATTTGGAAAGCGATAATTTATCTTATGATTAGAAGAAACGTTTTTCTACAAGCTGAAACCTTTTGCATTATTCACGAGTTGGAATAAGCTCAGCCAGACTGTTTTCATAAATGAGATAGCAGGTGTCACACATAAACACCAGTTGCAATAAGGTATACTTTCACTCATTCGTTCATTTATTGTTTCAGTGTTGGATCTTTACGACACTTGAAGGAATTTTTCAATGTTGTCTTCAAGTTTGACGAATGGAAGGAGGGCGAGAAGGCGGAAGAAGAGGGAGGGGATCTTCGATTGGGAAGCAAGCAGAGAGTCTTAGCCACTGCCATCGGAGTAGGATATTCGAACCTCAACAAACTAATCTTGTAGATTGTTCATTATGAGGGGTTCATAATTGGACCTATTTTCTCCATTCATTGTTTGTTGATTTGATTGTTTTCCGAATTGTTATGTTTGAATGTTGGAACGAGATAAAACTTAAATATCCTGAAAGACTTTGTGCTGTTACCTGTTCAATTGACTGAGCGATATTTTGGTCCCAAGACATGACGGAAGGCTTGGAAGTGATTGGTGCGAGCGAGATGCGATGATATTTAGCCTGAATATTGTACATGGGCAGATTTAACCGTGAGTAGTGTTGACGAGTCTTTTACCACTTTTACCCCTTGCCACATGCTTTAGCAGTGATCCGAAACCAGCCGCCGGTTCTAACGGGTCTGAATTTGTAATCAAGGAATTTCGTACCCTGCCTCAAAGGGGTCAAGTACGAGTAAGAAATAGTCAGAATTGGAATTCATTGGAGGCTCGTGAAACAAGACTTCTTAGCCATTGGTAGCATTCGAGGTGTGGACTAGTCATGATTGGGAGTCATTGTCTTCTGAATTAGTCTCGCTGATTATTCATCAGATATGCCTAAGTGATGGAAGAAGTGTGGTTGTATCTGGTTCCTTCCCGTCCACCGAAAAGGTCCTCAAACCTCCTGCCTACGGGAGTGTGGGAATGGCTTCGTGAAGTATCTCATCTCCTAAAGTGGCTCAAAACCCAGCCTTCCCTCAACGTAGAAGTTGATCTCGAAGCCTGGCCTCCTCAAGCAATCACGATATACTTCCAACCGCGAGCCATTACGTACTGGATAAGCATAGCGCCACCGGCGGGAATTTGCGACCCCTCGGAGAAGGAAGAGGAAGGGAATGCTTTCCCAGCAGTGGAACCTCTGGTAAGAGGAGCATACTTTGCTGGCTTCCACTGGCAATGGGATGGAGGGAAAAGTGGGAACGAGCTCGTCCGAGTCGTAGAGAGCTATCTGGGGTACTCGAAGATGATTGACGAATGTCAAGGTTCGTCGATTGATCCTTTCAAAAGGGGAGAAGAGGGATAGAGAGTGCATCTCATTGATTGAATGAGAGATGAATCTTTCTCTGGCTCTGCAGAGTACATCTCGGCAATATCAACTTCCCAGATGAGATGTCTAGGGTTCACAGTTGACGAAGAGGATTCGGAGTCGCTGAGAGTTACACTGGATTTGGCGGGAGTAGGAAAGGTGAGACTGAGCTCGGAAGAACAGTGAGATGTTTATTCAAGAGTTTGCGATAGTACGAACTCAGTTGGTGAGATCAGAGAAGGTGAGGATACTGAATTTCGCGGAAGTGCGTGAGTTCAGACTAAGCGGGTGATATTTGAGATGTTTAAAACTCTAGTTCGTCTGAGTAATAGATAATTCTAACCAAGAGTAGCTTCAAAGAAGTAAAAATAATTCAAGAGGAGAGAAATTTATAGTCGAAAGTTTAGCTTTTATATAGTTCTAGTTCATAAACTCAGGGCTGAAGATGACTATACCTAAGAAGACTCATAGCGAGGTACATATTATAGGCCTACGAAGAGCCTAGGAATGAAGTTTGCGTTATCTTGAAGGTCTAGTTTTTTCCGTAGATAGGAGACTGAAAATTTTTACCAATAGGAATGTTTGGAGTACGGTGTCTACGTCAGGTATTCGTAAGTGTTCTGCTTCGAGACCCTCTGGCGTATCCTTCTCGAATAGACTTCGCTGCTCATCCAAGTCTTCTGCGACAGTTATCCACCGAAAATTGGCAGCCGAATGATTCGCTTGTCGCCAACCTTGACTCTCTCTTCTCTAATATCTTCCAGCCACTCAGTCACTTCTAGCCTTTCGCAGGTACTGTGACTTTCTTCATCGATTTGAAACCTCGTAGGTACTGTTGGGCTGGTTGCGGCCGTATAAAAGGTATTCGAGAAACTGATCTTCAATATAACTTATCAATATCTAGAAACCAATGGCATACTTCATCCCAAACAACATGGTTTCCGTCGGAGACGGTCCACGGTAACATCCCTGGTAGAGGCTCATTCCGTTTACCTCACGCTTCAGAATAAAAAAAATAGACTTTGACATCTGTCTAGTCGACTTTTCACGGGCTTTCGACTCTGTAAACATAAGATTTCTTGTTCACAAACTTGAAAAAGTGGGAATAACGGGCAATCTCCTCTATCTTATCCGTTCTTTTCTCACGAGCAGGTCCTCTAAAGTCTCAATCGGAGATACATTATCAGGCCCTAAAGTATACAACAGTGGTGTTCCCCAGGGGAGTTGCCTTGGACCCCTCCTCTTTTCAATATTCATAAATGATATCATGGAGCACATAGGGCCAGATGTCCATGGTTTCCTATATGCCGATGACCTGAAAATTTTTTCCAAAAACAGAGACTCTCTTCAGAAAAGTCTGGATTCCATTTCCGATTACTCACTGACCTGGGGACTTGTGATATCAACTCAAAAATGCTTTATCATGCACTGTGGTCCTATGAATCCAAAAGTAACATATAACCTAGAAGACAATATCATACCAAGTACCTCATTAGTGAAAGATCTTGGCATTACATTTCAGGAAGATATCACATTCTCTAAACATATTGAACTAACCTCCCTAAAGTCCCAAAAATGTATAAACATGATCTTTAGAGTCCTTAAAACCAAATCAATTAAAGTTCTGCTCAGAATATACACCACATACATAAGACCCCTTATTGAATATGGGAGTGAGGTATGGTCCCCAGTAACTATCGGTCTCGTTAACTGCATAGAAAAAGTGCAAAGATCATTTACACGAAGGTTACTACAAAGGGCGGGATTACCCAAAATGAGTCATGTTGCTAGACTGAACTTTCTTTCCATCTCCTCGCTTGAATATAGAAGAAATGTGGCCGATCTTGTGTTCATCCATAAATGTCTGCACGGAAATATTCAAGTAGATTACTCAAATATGTTTAAACTTTGCCCATCGCCTTATTCGCTGAGAGAATCGAATAACTACAGAATATGCTTGCCGTGTAAATATCAAAGCAGAACAAGCACTTGTGCCTCAAGAATGATTAATGTCTGGAATAAGTTACCTTGCTCTTTGGTTTCTACAAGCTCTTCTAGCATTTTTAGAAATGAACTTATCAAGCTTGATTGTGAGTCCATTGTCACCAACTCTAGAATACATTTTAAATTCAAGTGCTTTGTTTCTTCAAATGTTTTGTTTTTGTTTCTCCTCTTTTTTTTCCATTATGTTTGTGTTCTCGGTTAGCTCTCGAATGATAAAGAATGAGTTGAATTTTTGGAATTTCAAGTTATTATTGCGGATGAATAGTTCTTAATTGCTGATGAATAGTTCATAACTGAAGATACAAGCTTTGCTTTTTTGTGTGCTTTCCTATTTTCCTAAAATGAAATGTTCCTCATTGTTCTTGTCATATTTAGATCTCACTTTCCATAACCTTCACTGAATTCACTTTTTCTTGTGACAGTGTCATCTGTTTCGTCACTTAACATTATGTTTTGTTTCAAGCGGAATAAAGAATTGAATTGAATGAATTGAATTGTATAAATGGGTCGGATAATTTCATCAGCGAAAAAGGGACCATGTTCGAGAAAACGTGGAAGGATTTTGCGGTGCGTGAGAGTCAAACGCGCAATTTTTGATAGGCGCCTTTCTCAGTGAGCAGCCATTTATAAATAATCTTGAACGCAAACCTCAATCTTAAGCTGGATACTCACTCTCATACTTGCGGAGAGCATGGAAAAGAATAAGTAGATGATTTGGTGAGTGTAAAGGGCCTCCTGAAATATGTTATAACGAGAAACTGAAACCCGTCTTTTAGTGAGTGGGGTTGAGTATATATTTATTTATAGTGTCCTCGAAGTGGTTAAAAGAAATAGTATTTTTCTTGTACTTTGATCAAGCTCATGTTAGTGCAATTTTGTTTTTGTTCAACCGCTTCCGTTTTTCAGCTTGCTAATGTCGTCAAAAACTCTCAATATTACTGCCAACACATCAGTGAAAAATATTAAAGAAGTGCATTACATTCCGTGCAAGACCAATTATACGGGAGCTGCTAATGTAGTAAGGTCAGTCAAAAATAACTGAAATATGTTTTCCGATGTAGGTTGTGATGAATAAATAGTCAGAAATCTTTATCTTGGAAAAGGCTTGATGTTGTTGTAGTTGTAGATTGCCCGCCGTAGGTCTCCGGCTGGGTAGACGAGGTCTTCTTTGACATGGCTCAGAAAACAATAACCTTACTTACATCATTTATCTAATTACATTATTTCTCTTTCTCTCTCGGGGTTTTTTTTTTTTTCCCCTTTTTTTTTTTTTTTTTTTTTGAGAGAGAGAAAGGAATCACTGGTATAAGAACTTAACAACAGACGTCGGGCTATTCCACAAATCTATACTTCTTAAAAGTGTGTGGTCACAGCGACACGAGAATAAATGACTAGTTGTATGTGGCTCTTCTAAACATTTTGGGCAAAGAGGTGATAGGGCAGCTCCTATTCTGTGTAGGTAGCTGTTAAGGGAACTTGCATAGCCACTACGTAGTTGCGATAATGTTATTTGTTGTTCCCTGGGAAGTTGATTCGTTGATTTATGGATTCTGGGAGGTTTCTTACCTAGAACTGGGTTAGGTGAGCAAGATCTAATGAAATTTCTAACAGTTTCAGTATGTATTCTTTTAAGTGCGGCTTTCTGATCATTGTCTACTAGCATAATTTCTAAGTCCTTGGCATGTTTACGAATAGTTCTAGGTGGTTTGGGTTCCATGCATCGACGATGGGAGGGGTGGTTTGGGAGGAGTCTTGCTCTTGCAACGAATTGCTTGGTAAGCATCGTGTTGTGCTCCTTTATGGGTAACATTTCGCTTTCTAGAGCTAAGTGCTCTGTGCCGGCCATTGCTAGGTTTCCTGTTGCGATCCGAATTGCTCTATTTTGGTTTGCCTGTAGTTTTTTCCAGTTCGTCTCGGCCAATTGAGGGGAGTAAATTGGTGCGGCGTAGTTGAGAACGGATCTGGTCATTGTTTTGTAGGTTGTAAGAAGGGTGTTTTTCTGTTGGCCCCATGTTCTTCCTCCGAGGGCACGTAGTATATTCATTCAGTCTTTTGGCCGTTCTCTGTTTAAGGTATTCTGCATGTTGTCGGAAGGTGCCGAGTTGGTCTAAGACGACACCGAGTATTTTGGGTGTTTTAGTTGTCGGCAGAAGGGTTCCGTGGATTTCTACCTTGGGTTCTTTTTTACATTCGCCTGTATGGGTTGTGAAAAGGGTGACCGTAGTCTTTTCCTTGGATATGATCATTTTACGTTGTTCCAATTCTTCTACGAGTTTCGGTAGGAAGTGGTTGATCTGATCTTCACAGGTTTCAATACAGGGGCTTGAGGAGAGAATTGATATGTCGTCGGCGTAGGCTGTCATCTGCGTGTTTCCTGTGGGTTGCGGGAGGTTGTTTATGTAGAGATTGAATAAGAGGGGGCTGAGCACTGCTCCTTGTGGGACACCAGATCTGCATGTGAGACGTCGACTGCTTTTTCCTTGGAAATCTACCTTGATTGTACGGCCTCTTAGGTAGCTGGACATCCATCGGACGATGGCTCTTGGCATATTCGTTTCAGTGAGTTTCTTGCAGAGAAGGGATATGTTCACTAAGTCATATGCTGCAGTGAGGTCAAGGGCGACCATGAGAGTGCGGTCCGGGGGTGGTTTCCGATTGAAGCCGTTTGTTATTTTCCCGGTTATTTCCAGGAGTGCGGTAGTAGTCGAGTGCTCTTTGCGGAATCCATGTTGCCAGTCAGCGATTTGAAAGCCTTCCGCCAGGAATGGTAATAAGACCCGTTCGAATGTTTTGGCTATAGGGGATAGTATTGATATTGGTCTATAGCCGTTCAGGTTGCTGGAGTCCTTTCCTGGTTTAGGTAACATTATCACTCTTGCATCTTTCCATCTGGACGGGATAATACCTGTCTGCAGCGTGTTATTGAAGAGGATGCAGAGGCATTTTCTGAAGTTTTCACCGGCCATTTTGAGTAGTAGAGGGCAGATGCCTTCACTGTCTGGGCATTTGGAACCTTTGGTTTTCTTGATTGCTTCTTCGATCTGTGCCAGGGAAATTTGGGGAGCGTCTGTCCGTTTGAGGCCTTTAATTAGTCGTGTTGTGCTTCTTGCTGATTTGTCGACCTCTTTAGGGGCTTGTTTAGCTAATTTTCTGGCAAAAGGGTTTGAGGCAGATGTTGGGCATAGACTTTTCCCGTCGTGGCTGATGGTCAAGTGCGTCGGTTTAATTGATTTGCCGTCGATAGCCTTTATCGTTTTCCAGAGTTTGTTGCCCGGTTCGTTGTGGCTAATTTCAGATATGTACTTTTCCCAAGCCTTCCTCTTTTCGAGGTTGATGCGGAAGGAGATTTCGGCCATTATTGAGGGGAGTGAGGGGTCCGTAGGATTGTCCCTCCTCATTTGGTCCCGTTCTGCAATCAGCTTCTTCACATCTTCACTCAAGTGAGGCGTGTATTTTGGCACCTTTCCACGGGGAATGTTGTTCTTAGCCGCTTTGGTCAAGGTGGTGGTCAGGAATTTGTGCATCTGAACTGAGTTGCCGGCGAATGGGAAATCCATGAGAATCTTGTTGATGTCCCTTTCGAAGCCTTCCCAATTCGCTTTGTTGTAATTTGTATAACAACGTGCGTTTGAGATGCTGGATGGCTGTGTTTCGACGTCAATCAGGCATGGGAGGTGGTCAGAGTTCATTCTGTTGATTGTTGACCAGTTGCAGTCGATGGCTATGTCGTTCGAGGCGAGAGTGATGTCTGGTGATGCTTTTTGTCTTGTGGGCATCTTTGAGTTGTTGAGACATACAAGATCGCTGTCGTCAATGAAGTCGCATAGTTCATCTCCTCTGCTATCCTCCGTACCTTCACTCCAAACTTTATTGTGTGCGTTGAAGTCTCCACCGACAATGAATGGTTTCTTCTGTGTTAGGAGTCGGTTGAAGTTCGGCGCGTATGTGTTGGGGCATGACGATTGAGGTGGGATGTAAATGTTGCATATTCTTATGGTTCCTTGGTCGGTTGGCACGTCCACGCTGAGTGTTTCGGCTGTCTGGTCCGTTGTTGGGGAGGTCACGTTAGCATAGCGAATATTCTCTTTGACTAGTATCGCAAGTCCGCCTCCAAAGTTGGAGCGGTCTTTTCTTATGATCGTGTAACCTACGATATTCGGAGATGGAATATTAGCATCCATTTTGGTTTCTTGGATGAGTGCTACGTGAACATTCAACTCATGTAAAAGGTCCTCTAGCTCGGTTAGTCGGGCTCTCAGTCCATTAGCGTTCCATTGGATTATCCTCAGGTTAGCTACCGTCTGGGAGGCAGTCTGCTGGATCGGGGCTCTCTCACAAATTCTACATCTCCATTGGGGGTTCCAATCATTAAGATTGTTAAGGTTGGAACAGCGGAAATGTACCCATTTCTTACATTTGCTACAATTAACACAATTCGAAGGCGCGTTAAGAGAGCATACAGAACAAGGCCATCTTGGGCCTGGGTTAGTCTCGATACCAGCGATTTGGAGGAGTGTTCGGATCAGAGACGCTGGGTCTTTCTGATCCGTGTTAGAAAAAATGAGGTTTCGGGGGAAGCCGTCCTCGTTGTCCCTTGCGGGAGATTCCATTGGGAAGTTTTGTTTGGAGGTCCATTGGGTCCGACGCCATGTAGCGTCGTCCACAGTCGCACCGCGTGTAGGTGACCTCCGTCGCGACCGGAAAAGGCTTGATAGTAGTCATCTGAGAAGTTCTCTTCTATTTTACGCTTTTAGACCAATATTCATTAGCTGATGAGATCCTCGATTAATAAGCATCTCAATTTTTCAGTTATTTTATCCGAGAGAAGGTGGAAAGCTTACCGAAGGTGGAGAGCGACAGAGAAGAGAAAGTGAGAGAGCGAGCATCTTTGAGAGGACGAGGACTAGAAGGGGCGGCCCTTTCTATTCCTCTACCCTTCAAGGTTCATTCTCTCTCAAAACAGTCTCATCCAGATGAATTTAGGTCCTGAGAGGATTATTGCGCCCAGCCATTTTTCGCACCAATACGCTGAAGAATCACGTAACGAAAAGCGTTGGCGCATTTCAAAAGTTTTTCCAGACTCCCTTCAGCGTGCGGCGAGTTTGTGCTTTTGACATTATCTCTTTAGGCCAAACTAATCCAATTCTTTTTCCGACTGTTATCTGTTCAGGCACATTCCCGCTTTCTGAGTACCTCGTCTTTTTTGAGATCATAGCTCATCTGTTAGCTCCTAATTCTGCGAAGCTCTTATTCCCATACTAAATAATCCTTGATTGCGCCTCACCTACCACAAACTCGTCAAATTAGCAGAATATCTGAACGTGCATCTTTTCTATTTTTATCTTGCGAAGAATCATGAACAATGATTGAATACTAATCTTTCTCAAAGTGGTACTTTGTAAAGGGGGGTCCAAATGTAAAGGGGGGTCCTCATTGTAAAGGGTCCAAATAAACGAATAAGTTCCGGAATACAAAGGTGCGTTGATTAGAATATGTTGTCGCTGTTTTCTAAGAAATCATTGTAGGTGGTTTGGTTAGGAATTTTTCTCAATTGAAATTGGCAAAGGTATTCAACTCTTCCCAATTGCGAATTCACTGATGATGTGGAATGGCTTCAGGGGTTTCTTCTCACAGAGACGAATAGAGAGGGTCGAATGGAAGTGGAAGGAGAAGTAGGCCAAATCATGCAATGGGAGCACGACAGGGAACCCGGGGAGAGGACTCTGCTCGCGAGAGCCCTCCCGCTTCTCTCGGTCGCCCAGGCCCTGGCCACCGACACCACCGCTCCCTAGTGGTCGGAGTCATTCATTATTCATTGTTCATTACTTCTCCAATTCTTTATTTCATCATTAATTCATTCTTCTATCCATTTATTCTCAAATTCATTTGGTTATACGTTCCAATCATTCATCAAATCTTCATTAATTCTTTCACTCAATCGTTATCAGTTATTCTTGTTTAGAGTAAATTAGATCTGCTCATTCTCATAGTTTGTCATTTATGATTGTATCCTCTATAAAACGCTCTATTCCTATGTGTTTGTAATGTGAAATTCTCGAATATATGAATTCTCTGATTAAACGATATCACTTTATGTTTGTATATTCAGTTTTTTTATTATTATTTTTTCATCCTTAAAATTGGAATGAATGTGCCGATTGAAATGAGAATAATCTGCATGTGCTTACAAACAAAGGTGACAGAATTCATCGCGATTTAGAAACACGAGACTTTTGAAATATACAGCTGAAGTTCAATACACAAAAAAACTTAAATAATGTGACTCCGAAGATATGCTAACTGTGATCTATACGGTCGCGTTTACGGTTTCCCACAATTTTTTTCACGAAGTAACTTCGATTAAGATTCTCTCATGTGTTATAATAATAATATTTATCGCGATGTGTATGAATGACCGACAAGGAAGCAAATAATTAACTGTTGCAATCCAATTAACACATGCGTGACACTTTACTAACTAAAGGTAGAAAGAAAGAAAGAGGATACTAGGACAACACATTAAAAAGAAAGAGGATACTAGGACAACACATTAAAAAGAAAGAGGATACTAGGACAACACATTAAAAAATACACGATAAAAAACTATTAAAACACTATGTGTTACCTATGAAAAATTAATCATAGGCTTACTACCAGAGTTCTAAACGCTTTGATGGATTGAGCTGAGAAAATCGAGTCTGGTAGAGAATTCCATCTGTCTACTACCCTCACAGGCAGAATGTTAGAGTGCTTAGAAGACTTCAGCCTAGGCATGAGAAGGTGGTATCTGTGACCTCGTAGATTGTAGTCATGGTTAGGTAACAGGAATAGACTCAGGGGGTATTGAGGTTCTGCCAGTGATGATTTTAAAAGTCATCATCAAGTCCGCATGGTTTCTCCGTTCCTCCAAAGACTCTAGTTGGAGTAGTCGAAGCTTTTCTGGATAAGACATCTCTGAAAGCCCTGATCTCCTACAAAAAATTTTGGAGTAACGACGTTGAACCTTCTCTAAGAGACTTATTTGGTTTTTCTGACTAGGTGTTCATATTGTAGAGCAGTATTCTAACATAGGGCGCACATATGTGATGAAAAGCTTTTTGTGTAGAGACCAGGGGCCGTACTATGAGACAAAAATTTATACTAAAATTTATGGTAAACTTTATACTAAGTTTTAGTTTCGCCAAAATGGAATTCACAGAGTAGACTTTAGAGTAAACTTTATACTAAAGTTCAGTAGGAAAGCTGAGACGCTCTCACGTGTCTTGTCTCTGAGTACAGAACTGAGTTGAACTTAGGTCTACAATATACTAGGGTGAAATTAACCCTGATTTCATCTTAGATCTCTGAATACGGCCCCAGTTCTTCGATTTGAAGGTTCTTCAATTTGTTGGGCTCAGAGGTGGGCGAAAAAAAAATTCGACTTTTTTAGAATTTGAAAACCAAAAAAATTTCGAACACTTTTTTCGATTTTTCAAAAACCAAATAGAAAGGCTAACTGCGTAGAACTCGAAATGGACTATAACGACAAAAATATCTATTCGGTTACAATCAGGGCTGAGCGAAAAAAAAACCAAAAATTTTTTTTCGTGCTTTTTTTCGATTTTGAAAACCAAAAAAAATTTTTCGAACTTTTTTTACGATTTTAAAAACCAAAAATTTTTTGACTTTTTTTCGATTTCAAAAACGAAAAAAAAATTAATTTTCGAGTTTTTTTCGATTTTGAAAACCAAAAAAAAACAAAAAAAACGAGAAAAAAAACTTAAATTTTTTTTTATCTGAATGAAACTTTTTCTCATTTTTGAAGTGTTATTTTATGATGCTTCTCAAAGTTGTAATATATTTATTCATCTCAGATGATCATTGTCTCTAATTACCAGTTTGCAACGATCATACATCACGAAAATCACCGTTTAAAGCTAAAGACTCGTTTAGCAAAAACAACAACAAACAAATGCTCAGTTTAGAACAACAAAAAGCGGCCCTTGTAGAGTTAAAATGTCATTCTATTCTAACATATCATAGCACAATATCTACGAATGCCACATGGATAAACTTAATCGAAACCCGCTGACAGGAATCCTCTCTATATATTATAGACGAATAAGCATCTCTGCGGACAGCTGCTTCTCTGAACCTCCTTTTCACCCTATCTTTCGCTAAAATTTAATGAGGCCTTCGATAACAGCTTCCTGTGGATGCTGGAAGCTCCTGTATAGAACCCCACCTAAAATTCAATGCCCGATTCAATGATGTAATTTTCATTTCGGAAGTCCAAGTATTCGCTGAGATATAGCCTCAATTATCGCTTAAAAAACTCTCTCTTTTGTATACTAATTTTTATCTTACTCTAGAGAGCGTGGAAACGGAGAGTGACTGATGGGAGTCTCTCTCCTCTCAAAGTCATTTTCCTTGGTAGAAGGGCGTAGAATGGCTTAGTTTCATTTCCTCCTTCGTTCGATCTCCGAGCTCTCCTCTGGTGAGCTCTCTTCTCTAGAGGGCTTCTTCTGGAGGGCTCTCCGAAGATGGGCTGCGCTTCGAAGAGAACTCCACTCCGGCGAGGGCTGCGCACCTTCGAGTGCTGCGCACCGGCGAGTGCCAATTGTTTTCTTTTTCATGAATTTATATGAAATACTATCCAGTATAATCAATTCTCTTCAAAACGTATAATGAAAGAAGTGTTAACTGGTTTATGCAGTAAAAATACATTCGATTTATGGCACTTTTCAACTTCGCTGTAAGCTCCTCCCCTCTGCATTTTGCTGCACTATGTTGCTCCTGTTCTCTCTCATTTTCTCCCTTTCTAATCCCTCTCCCTGTTACTTTTAGGGAAGAGGGGGAGGAGCCTACAGTGAAGTTATAAAGTGCCCAATTTAATTTAAAGAAATTTTCTCAAAAAACTTCTTCGTTCACAAAAAGTGTAGGATTTTTTTTAAATTTTCATCTTTTTATACTTTTCTATATGAGAAATCGGCTCTATGTTACTTAGGGGAGGCCACACTTTACTTGGATGGGCCGCACTTTACTTGGGGGGTTTATTTGTTTTGACAAATTCAGTCATTGAATTGACAAAAATTTATTAACATGATAGAACTGAACTTTCTGAACAAAAGTAAGCATAAAGAACTGAACTTTTCTTTCTCTTCTACAAATAGAATAGAAAGCAGAGCGAAAAAAAAATGATACACGACCTAGTTTTTAAAACTTCCTGTTCAAGAAGCGCTGATTTTCTGATAAAAGCGTGTAGGCAACTCAAGTTAATTTCATTAGCTGTCACGAACAAAACTCGACATGCATTCTCACATAACTGCGCTTTTCTCTTTCCTAACAGCTTAGAACGTAGCGAAAAGCGTTGAGTTGAAAACGCGGCTCAGTAGTCCTCGCAGCCACTTTGTTCTACTTCTCATATGATCAAGGGCTCTTTCTAACTAGAGATGGCCGCACTTCACTTGAGGTGCGGGTTCAGATACTATTCACACTTCTTATTTAGTTTTACTTTTGAAATTCTAGCGATTAGAGTTTGTCTAATCTAATTTTCAGCTGTGTTAATATCGGAAGAGGAGGAAAATGAAGAAAAAGGTTCAAAAGCTTGAAGTTAGTTTGCCATAAAATATTTTTAGGTTATAGCCTTTCTAATATGTTTTTTTTGTTGTTGGGAGAATAATTGTGTAAGCCTAAAGAACTGAACTTTTTCTTTCTCTTCTATAAATAGAAAAGAAAACAGAGCAACAAAAAAAGTGATACTCGACCTAGTTTTCAAAACTTCCTGTTAAAGAAGCGCTGATTTTCTGATAAAAGCGTGTACGTAACTGTTCCACATAATGGTACCCCCTTATGATTTGGAAAAACAGAGGCCTGCCGACAGAAGGTCTGACATGACTATTTAACACCTGGTCATGAGGCTTAGGAACAAGGTCGTATGTATTAATTTGCCACACTAGTGTTGTTTTATCCGGTGTAATGAACTAAGTTGTCTTAGCTGTTTTCAGCCAACATTTACTGTTTTTGTTGTTGTTGCTTAGGCTTAAGTAAAGGGGCCCAATTTTACTTAGCGGGATGTGCTTTACTTGGAGGGGGCGCACTTTACTCTAGAGGGAGGGGCTTTTAAGTGTGTTTCTACATCTGTATTTAATACACAATTTAATCAGTTTTCTGACAATTTTAGTCATCAATCGACACATTTCTGAGCCGTGGGCCTCGTTACTTGTTATTGGCCTCGTTACTATACATTCTAACTAAGCCTAAGCGAAAATCAGTAAAAAGTAACCTGACCACCCCCATTAACTAAAGAACGTCCCCAAGTAACAAAATGCCCATTTTCATTGATGAGCTTTGTGCCATGGGGGGAGGCTTAGAACTGATTTGGTTGAACAATATTTCTTCTTTTCGACATTGCGGATCTCATGATACTGAACTTATGAAATATTTTTCAGTATTGACCGAAATTTCCGAGTTTTAAACTGATGTTTTTCAATAATTTTTTTCTCATATTTTTGATTTCCATTCGTGAGCATTTTCAGACATGTTGTTAGGAATTCTTCTATAAACATCTCTCTATGTTCACTTTTTCATTTACTTCAGAATTCAGAAACTTATCGCTGAGATATAGCCTCATTCATCCCTTAAAAATTCTCTCTTTTTTATACTAATTTTTATCTTACTCTAGAGTGTAAACGGAGAGTGACTGATGGGAGTCTCTCTCCTCTCAAAGTGATTTTTCCTTATTAGAAGGGGCGTAGAATGGCCTAATTTTCGTATACATTATGCAAATGAAGGTATGCAAATTACACTCCGAGAAAGGAGCATATGAGAAGGTAGTTTCATTTTTTCCTTCATTCGCTCTTCGAGCTCTCCTCTGGAGGGCTTCTTCCGGAGGGCTCTCCAAGGACGGGATCCACTCCGGAGAGGGCTGCGCACCGTCGAGTGCTGCGAACCGTCGAGTGCTGCGCAGCGGCGAGTGCTACGCAACGGCGAGTGCTGCGCACCGTCGAGGGCTGCGCACGGTCGAATGCTGCGTACCGTCGAGTGCTGTGCACCGTCGAGTGCTGCGCACCATCGAGGGCTGCGCACCGTCGAGTGCTGCGAACCGTCGAGTGCTGCGCACGGTCGAGGGCTGCGCACGGTAGAATGCTGCGCACCGTCGAGTGCTGCGCCTTGGTGAGGACTCCAGACCGGGGAGGGCCCCTACCCGGCGAGGGCCCGACCCCGTCAAAGGCTTGGCTTCCACCACAGCCAAAGGGAGAAAAATAGAAGTGGGAGAACGAAGGAGGGAGGGAGAAAAAACTGAGGGAGAAAGAAAAATAGAAGTGAGAGAACGAAGGCAGCTTTGCTGAGAGGGAGAGAAAAATAGAAGAAGGGCGTAGTAGAAGTTTTCCCACTTCCGTAGTAGAAGGTCGTAGAACGGGCTTAATTTTCGTATACAGTATGCAAATGGAGGTATGCAAATTATACTCCGAGAAAGGAGTATATAAGAAGGTAGTTTCGATTTCTCCTTCATTCGCTTTTCGAGCTCTCCTCTGGTGAGCTCTCTTCTCTGGAGGGCTTCTTCTAGAGGGCTCTCCGAGGACTGGCTCCCTTTCGAAGAGGGATTCACTCCGGAGAGGGCTGCGCACCGTCGAGTGCTGCGCACCGTCGAATGCTGCGCAGCGGCGAGTGCTGCGCACCGTCGAGGGCTGCGCACGGTCGAATGCTGCGCACGGTCGGATGCTGCGCACCGTCGAGTCCCCCCCCCCAGTGAGGACTCCAGATCGGGGAGGGCCTCTACCCGGCGAGGGCCCGACCCGTCAAGGGCTTGGCTTCCACCACAGCCAAAGGGAGAAAATAGAAGTGGGAGAAAGGAGGAGGGAGGGAGAAAAAACTGAGGGAGAAAGAAAAATAGAAGTGAGAGAACGAAGGCAGCTTTGCTGAGAGGGAGAGAAAAATAGAAGAAGGGCGTAGTAGAAGTTTTCCCACTTCCGTAGTAGAAGTGATGTGATGATAAATTTCTGAATTCTGAAGTAAATGAAAAAGAGAACATAGAGAGATGTTCATATAAGATTTCTTAACAACATATCTGAAAATACTCACGAATGGATATCAAAAAGATGAGAAAAAAAATTATTGAAAAACACCAGTTTAAAACTCGGAAATTTCGGTCAACACTGAAAAATATTTCATAAGTTCAGTATCATGAGATCCGCAATGTCAAAACTATTAAAAGTGTGGAAATGGTTTACCAAAGTTCTAAGGAGAATGATAGCCTGGGGTTTGAAGGGATCTTGGTAAAAAAATAAAATCGACCGCAAAATAACGTATCGCATTCGCGAATAATCGCTAGATTAGAGAGAAGTACAGATTCCTTAAATAATTTCAAACTCAATTTTAATCGAAAATTGAAACACAAAATTTTATACATTTGTGAAAATCAAAAAAAGAGGAATTTTTCCCTTACTTGAAGTGATCAACCAGATTATTTCGTTGAAGATCGCAATAATGAGTTAGGCCATTCTACGCCCTTCTACCAAGGAAAATGACTTTGAGAGGAGAGAGACTCCCTTCAGGCACTCTCCGTTTACACGCTCTCTAGAGTAAGATAAAAATCAGTATAAAAAAGAGAGAATTTATTATGGGATAAATGAGGCTATTTTTTCAATTCAATTTAAACGCTTTATCAAGATCAGCAAGCCACATCGGTAATATAACATCATCGATTATGGGATCTGTTGCGACATGTGACGACTCCACTCCTCAGCGTTCTCTGCCTTCCTTAGGAATTGGGGACTAACGGCTCTGACAAAGTAGTCCTTCCATCTCATTCTTCTGTCGCTCATGATGGCGCTACGATCCCGGAGCGCCAAATCTTCTCGGGAAAGGACTCTCACAGACGAGGGAAGAGACGGTGCGAGGAGCAACCGTGCACGGAGGGAGACGAATGAGAGAATGTCTATATCTCATCGAATACTTGGAATTCTGAACTGAAAATTACACCATTGAATCGGGCATTGAATTTTAGGTGGGGTTCTATACAGGAGCTTCCAGCATCCACAGGGAGCTGTTATCGAAGGCCTCATTAAATTTTTTCGAAAGATAGGGTGAAAAAGAGGTTCAGAGAAGCAGCTGTCCGAGAGAGAGAGAGTGACATAATATATATGAGAGAGAGTGACATAATATATATAATATATATGAGAGAGTGACATGCGTCCCCAAAGAGGACTAGCGTCCCCTTTGGGGACGCATGTCACTCTCTTGTTAGCCAAGTCATTCTGCGAGCCTAGTCAATTCTGAACTTTTTTTCTGCTTCTCCTTATCTAACTTCATCAGGCAGCTTCGCTGCCTTCGTTTTCCCACTTATATTTTTCTCCCTCCCTCAGGCAGTTTCGCTGCCTTCGTTTAATCCACTTCTATTTTTCTCCCCCCCTCAGGCAGCTTTACTGCCTTCGTTAATCCATTTCTATTTTTCTCCCTCCCTCAGGGGAAAAGAAATTTTAATTTTTTTCATAGCCAAAAAAATATGGCTTTTCGAAGTTGAGCCACGCGCTAGAGTAAGTATAGTGCTCTCACTGCTTTATGTAAAGGCGAACTTTCGATTGTTAAAAGCAAAGATATTATTACATTTTATTAATGAGAAAACTCAAAATGACATAATGGTAGAGAAATTTAAATTTTTATCATAGCCAAAAAAATATGGCCTTTCGAAGTTGAGCCACGCGCTAGAGTACAGGGTGACCATAAATTACCTGGACAAATTTTCAACGCGCTCTATTGCGCGACACAGTAGACTGATAGTTGTTTTCATTTTTCCGTGATAATGCTCTGAGACTGGTTGTTTCTTGTTTCAAGATTCATGACTCTGGCTTCATTTGTACAGTTATGGTGAAATCAAGTCCTCTTCGTGCTGCGATCATTGCACTGCACAACTCCGGTCACACGAGTGCGGACATCGCGCGACGACTCAATGCTCCACGATCAACTGTTTACGCCACCATCGATCGTTTTCGGGAGACAGCCGATGCAAGGACCGTACAGGAAGAGGTCGTCCACTGACATCCGACACGCCCCAGATTAGGATCATTCTCCGGAAACGCATCGCACGCAATCCATGAGGAAGCTCGCTTCGTCGGTCGGTATCTCCCGTGAATCAACGCGAGTGATAATCAAACACCGTCTTGGGATGTACCCCTACAGGATGCAGAAACGAAATGGATTGGATGCTCGACAGACGCTTCTTCGACATCAACGGTGCAAAGATCTGTTGCAACGATGTGCGTGGGCCGAGCATTTCCGTACGACATGGACTGATGAAAAATATTCACCATTGAGATGTCGATGAAGTCTCAAAACGACAGAGTACTTGCTCACGATAGTAATGGAGCAGCTGAGCATGGAATCACAGTCGGAAGAAGCAGCCACTCCAAGTACATACCTCATGGTTTGGGGAGGTGTTTGCGCAACGGGCAAAAGCCGTTGGTTTTCGTCGACCCATAACTGTACAAATAAAGCAGAGTCATGAATCTTGAAACGAGAAACAACCAGTCTCAGAGCAGCAGCAGCAGCAGCAGCAAACGCGAGACGTTTGCCGGCAAAAATGAAAACAAATATCAGTCTACTGTGTCGCGCAAGAGAGCGCGTTAAAAATTTGTCCAGGTAATGTTGTTGTTGTTGTTGCCGGCAAACGTCTCGCGTCGAAGAGAGTTGGCTATGGAGAGCCGCTCTCTCCCTCTCTCTCTCCTCTCTTTTTTTTATTTTTTAAATACATCTCTTCTTCCTTCCTTCACAATAGTCTCAGAAATGAGGCTACTTCTTTTGGTTTCATCCAGAGATCTTCCAACGTGAGTCTTGTTGGACGTCTAGCGCATTTGAAGAGATGGGCCACGTCGTGAGGTCCATTGAGACAGTCTGGGCAGTAGTCAGGTATCGAGTCATCGATCCGGTGTAAGTAGTGGTTGGTGTACCTGCTGTAGCCTGAGCGGAGTTGGCTCAGCGTGCAGCGGGCGTTTCTATAGAGGTCCACTTCTTCTTCATTTATGTCCGGTGGTGGTCGGCCGCCCAGTATGACTGGACCTTGGATGGTTTCCTTTTCTTCTGAGACCATGTTTGTGTGGACTCGGTTGGCGACGCTTTTCCCGTTGTTCTTCTCTGCTGTTTCCGACAGGGCTCTTTCAACAGTGCTTCTGCATGCGATGTAAAGATCAGCTTTCATGTTGCGTGGTGGGGGTCCTTGAAGAAATAATCCGTGATGGAAGTGAGTTTGGCTCAAGGTCCTTGCCAAGTATTGGGCTGATAGCATGTGAAGGTGCGATTTCGATCTCATAACTTTAGCTTCAGCATGTATGTGGTCGACGCTGGCCATTTGATGGTTTCCTGTTACGATACGCAGGCCATTGTTCTGTCCTCTTTGAATTTTGGTATGTGCTGAGGAGGAGAGAAAGCTGGCCCAGGCTGGAGCTGCGTAGCTGTATATGAATTGGCAAATGGCTTTGTACGTGAGACGGAGTGTCTCCTTTTGGTTGCCCCATGTACTGCCGGCTAGAGCCTTCAGTACATTGTTACGTTGCGACATTCGGCCTGCTATGTCTTTCGCATGATGACTGAATGTGAACATAGAATCATATGTAACTCCAAGGATTTTGGCGGTATTCACGGTGGGTACGCTCTGACCTCCGATCGAGACATATAGGATAGTGTTGTACTCTTTGCTGTAAGGTGTGAAGAGTAGAAGCTGGCTTTAGGCAGGAGAAATAGTTAGTCCACGATCGTGGATGAACTTTTCGATGTGTGGGAGACCGGATCGTATGTGTAGCGAGGCAGTGGAAATGCTCGGATCTGACGCCATAACGTTATATCATCAGCATAAGAGACGATTTTGATGTTTGGATCGTTGTTCGGAAGATCGCTTAGATATGAATTGAAAAGAAGCGGTGAGAGTGCGCTGCCTTGAGGGACTCCGCTTCTGATCAGGGATGAGCTTGAGAGGACGTCGCGAAAGGATGTTCGGCTCGTTCGTACTCTGAGGTACGATGCTAGCCATTTCTTTGCGAAGTTTGGGGCGTCGGTTTGTAGGACGAGATCTATAAGTACCGCTATGTCTATGCTGTCGAAGGCCTTTGACATGTCGATTGCCAACATCACTGTACGTTTAGCTGGTCTCTTCGCGTTAAAACCTGCAGCTACGTCTTTTGAAAGAGTGAGGAGGGCAGAGGTGGTGGATCTTCCTGTGGTGAATCCATGCTGGTGCTCAGCTACTCTTACGTACGGGTTGAGTTCTTCCAATAGAAGTTCTATGATTTTCGCCATCGGTGAGAGTAAGGAGATCGGTCGGTATCCTGGTCCATCCTGGAAGAGTATTGGAGCGAGTCCGTCCGGTCCGAGGGCTGTTGATTTCTTTGTCTTATTAATAGCTGATTTCACTGCTGCCTCTGAGTACTCGACAAAATCTTTAGCGTGGATGTTGTGTACTTTCTTCATGGTTTTCCGATTTTCCTTTTTTGTTATGTAGTCGACTGGGCGTGTGAAGCGTTTGTTGAACTGGTTCGCGATTTCGAAGGAGGATGTGAGGGGTCCTTTCCCGAAGTCGATGGCGCAGTTTGGTGGGGATGTCCTTTATCATTCAACATCTTGATCGTTTTCCACAGTTTCTTGCTGTCTAGTTTGGGATCAAAGGTCTCCATGAAGTTTCTCCAGATGTCCCTTTTGTTTCTGTCCGTGGCTCGTCTGATGTTCATGTTGAGGGTGCTGATGTCTTGGCTTGATGGGTCTGATTCTCGTAAAGCGTCTCGTTTGGTCATCCAATCTCGGATTTCTGGTGTTAAGGCAACGTTTCTCTTCTTGATGCGCGCGTGGATTGAGCTGGCGGCTGCAGATAACAGGATCTTCCGGAAGAAGGGCTCAGCTTGGGCGGCGGGAGGTCGGGAAGAGGTGTCGTGGATAACTTTTCTTCGACGAGCTGTTCAAAGATTTTCCAGTTCGCTTTTCCGAAGTTGGTGAAGGAGACTTTCCTGTGCGTACGGATGTAGTTGGAACCCTCAAGGACGATTACGATGGGTAGATGGTCGGAGCTTCCAGATGGTTTTGTTTTCCATTAGACTTGATAAAGTAAGTCCAGCGAACAAATGGAGATGTCTGGAGAAGATGGTCTTCCGTTGACTGGTACTCTGGTAGGCGTGTCACGGTTTACTGCGGCGTGTTCTGAAGCATCGATCGTTTCTGCGATGTGAGAGCCTCTGCTGTCTGAAGATTTGGAGAACCATGCGGCATCATGAGCGTTAAGATCACCGAGTATGATGGATTTCTCGCGATTGTGTAAGAACGGAGTGAGGTCGGGCGTGTAACCAGTGGTGCAAGAGCTCGTCGGTGGTATGTATATGTTGGTAACATCGAGCGACTTTCCATCGGCATCGAATATGCGGACGGTGAGTACAGGTAATTTATGGTCACCCTGTATAGTAGTCACTGCTTTATGTAAAGGCGAACTTTCGATTGTTAAAAGCAAAGATATTATTTCTTTTTATCAATGAGAAAACTCAAATTGACATAATGGTAGAGAAAATTCTAATTTTTATCATAGCCAAAAAAAATTATGGCCTTTCAAAGTTGAGCCACGCGCTAGAGTAAGTATAGTCACTGATTTATGTATAAATTTTCAATAAATGTTGAAGCAATATTTTTTTTAAATAGATGCGATCGGAGTTCGTAAAACGCAGCTGTTGTCACGGCTGCAGCAACATGAAAATGACACAGATCCAACTGTTGGTCTTCTGCTGCTTCATTATTGTCGAGGAAGAATGACACAGATCCAACTGTTGGTCTTCTGCTGCTTCATTATTGTCGAGGAAGAATGACACAGATCCAACTGTTGGTCTTCTGCTGCTTCATTATTGTCGAGGAAGAATGACACAGATCCAACTGTTGGTCTTCTGCTGCTTCATTATTGTCGAGGAAGAATGACACAGATCCAACTGTTGGTCTTCTGCTGCTTCATTATTGTCAAGGAAGAATGACACAGATCCAACTGTTGGTCCTTCTGCTGCTTCATTATTGTCGAGGAAGAATGACACAGATCCAACTGTTGGTCTTCTGCTGCTTCATTATTGTCGAGGAAGAATGACACAGATCCAACTGTTGGTCTTCTGCTGCTTCATTATTGTCGAGGAAGAATGACACAGATCCAACTGTTGGTCTTCTGCTGCTTCATTATTGTCGAGGAAGAATGACACAGATCCAACTGTTGGTCTTCTGCTGCTTCATTATTGTCGAGGAAGAATGACACAGATCCAACTGTTGGTCTTCTGCTGCTTCATGATTGTCGAGGAAGAATGACACAGATCCAACTGTTGGTCTTCTGCTGCTTCATTATTGTCGAGGAAGAATGACACAGATCCAACTGTTGGTCTTCTGCTGCTTCATTATTGTCGAGGAAGAATGACACAGATCCAACTGTTGGTCTTCTGCTGCTTCATTATTGTCGAGGAAAAATGACACAGATCCAACTGTTGGTCTTCTGCTGCTTCATTATTGTCGAGGAAGAATGACACAGATCCAACTGTTGGTCTTCTGCTGCTTCATTATTGTCGAGGAAGAATGACACAGATCCAGCTGTTGGTCTTCTGCTGCTTCATTATTGTCGAGGAAGAATGACACAGATCCAACTGTTGGTCTTCTGCTGCTTCATTATTGTCGAGGAAGAATGACACAGATCCAACTGTTGGTCTTCTGCTGCTTCATTATTGTCGAGGAAGAATGACACAGATCCAACTGTTGGTCTTCTGCTGCTTCATTATTGTCGAGAAGAATGACACAGATCCAACTGTTGGTCTTCTGCTGCTTCATGATTGTCGAGGAAGAATGACACAGATCCAACTGTTGGTCTTCTGCTGCTTCATTATTGTCGAGGAAGAATGACACAGATCCAACTGTTGGTCTTCTGCTGCTTCATTATTGTCGAGGAAGAATGACACAGATCCAACTGTTGGTCTTCTGCTGCTTCATTATTGTCGAGGAAGAATGACACAGATCCAACTATTGGTCTTCTGCTGCTTCATGATTGTCGAGGAAGAATGACACAGATCCAACTGTTGGTCTTCTGCTGCTTCATTATTGTCGAGGAAGAATGACACAGATCCAACTGTTGGTCTTCTGCTGCTTCATTATTGTCGAGGAAGAATGACACAGATCCAACTGTTGGTCTTCTGCTGCTTCATTATTGTCGAGGAAGAATGACACAGATCCAACTGTTGGTCTTCTGCTGCTTCATTATTGTCGAGGAAGAATGACACAGATCCAACTGTTGGTCTTCTGCTGCTTCATTATTGTCGAGGAAGAATGACACAGATCCAACTGTTGGTCTTCTGCTGCTTCATTATTGTCGAGGAAGAATGACACAGATCCAACTGTTGGTCTTCTGCTGCTTCATGATTGTCGAGGAAGAATGACACAGATCCAACTGTTGGTCTTCTGCTGCTTCATTATTGTCGAGGAAGAATGACACAGATCCAACTGTTGGTCTTCTGCTGCTTCATTATTGTCGAGGAAGAATGACACAGATCCAACTGTTGGTCTTCTGCTGCTTCATTATTGTCGAGGAAGAATGACACAGATCCAACTGTTGGTCTTCTGCTGCTTCATTATTGTCGAGGAAGAATGACACAGATCCAACTGTTGGTCTTCTGCTGCTTCATTATTGTCGAGGAAGAATGACACAGATCCAACTGTTGGTCTTCTGCTGCTTCATTATTGTCGAGGAAGAATGACACAGATCCAACTGTTGGTCTTCTGCTGCTTCATTATTGTCGAGGAAGGTCTTCTGCTGCTTCATGATTGTCGAGGAAGAATGACACAGATCCAACTGTTGGTCTTCTGCTGCTTCATTATTGTCGAGGAAGGTCTTCTGCTGCTTCATTATTGTCGAGGAAGAATGACACAGATCCAACTGTTGGTCTTCTGCTGCTTCATTATTGTCGAGGAAGAATGACACAGATCCAACTGTTGGTCTTCTGCTGCTTCATTATTGTCGAGGAAGGTCTTCTGCTGCTTCATTATTGTCGAGGAAGGTCTTCTGCTGCTTCATTATTGTCGAGGAAGGTCTTCTGCTGCTTCATTATTGTCGAGGAAGGTCTTCTGCTGCTTCATGATTGTCGAGGAAGAATGACACAGATCCAACTGTTGGTCTTCTGCTGCTTCATTATTGTCGAGGAAGAATGACACAGATCCAACTGTTGGTCTTCTGCTGCTTCATTATTGTCGAGGAAGAATGACACAGATCCAACTGTTGGTCTTCTGCTGCTTCATGATTGTCGAGGAAGAATGACACAGATCCAACTGTTGGTCTTCTGCTGCTTCATTATTGTCGAGGAAGAATGACACAGATCCAACTGTTGGTCTTCTGCTGCTTCATGATTGTCGAGGAAGAATGACACAGATCCAACTGTTGGTCTTCTGCTGCTTCATTATTGTCGAGGAAGAATGACACAGATCCAACTGTTGGTCTTCTGCTGCTTCATTATTGTCGAGGAAGAATGACACAGATCCAACTGTTGGTCTTCTGCTGCTTCATTATTGTCGAGGAAGAATGACACAGATCCAACTGTTGGTCTTCTGCTGCTTCATTATTGTCGAGGAAGAATGACACAGATCCAACTGTTGGTCTTCTGCTGCTTCATTATTGTCGAGGAAGAATGACACAGATCCAACTGTTGGTCTTCTGCTGCTTCATTATTGTCGAGGAAGAATGACACAGATACAACTGTTGGTCTTCTGCTGCTTCATGATTGTCGAGGAAGAATGACACAGATCCAACTGTTGGTCTTCTGCTGCTTCATTATTGTCGAGGAAGAATGACACAGATCCAACTGTTGGTCTTCTGCTGCTTCATTATTGTCGAGGAAGAATGACACAGATCCAACTGTTGGTCTTCTGCTGCTTCATTATTGTCGAGGAAGAATGACACAGATCCAACTGTTGGTCTTCTGCTGCTTCATTATTGTCGAGGAAGAATGACACAGATCCAACTGTTGGTCTTCTGCTGCTTCATTATTGTCGAGGAAGAATGACACAGATCCAACTGTTGGTCTTCTGCTGCTTCATTATTGTCGAGGAAGGTCTTCTGCTGCTTCATGATTGTCGAGGAAGAATGACACAGATCCAACTGTTGGTCTTCTGCTGCTTCATTATTGTCGAGGAAGAATGACACAGATCCAACTGTTGATCTTCTGCTGCTTCATTATTGTCGAGGAAGAATGACACAGATCCAACTGTTGGTCTTCTGCTGCTTCATTATTGTCGAGGAAGAATGACACAGATCCAACTGTTGGTCTTCAGCTGCTTCATTATTGTCGAGGAAGAATGACACAGATCCAACTGTTGGTCTTCTGCTGCTTCATTATTGTCGAGGAAGAATGACACAGATCCAACTGTTGGTCTTCTGCTGCTTCATTATTGTCGAGGAAGAATGACACAGATCCAACTGTTGGTCTTCTGCTGCTTCATGATTGTCGAAGAAGAATGACACAGATCCAACTGTTGGTCTTCTGCTGCTTCATTATTGTCGAGGAAGAATGACACAGATCCAACTGTTGGTCTTCTGCTGCTTCATTATTGTCGAGGAAGAATGACACAGATCCAACTGTTGGTCTTCTGCTGCTTCATTATTGTCGAGGAAGAATGACACAGATCCAACTGTTGGTCTTCTGCTGCTTCATTATTGTCGAGGAAGAATGACACAGATCCAACTGTTGGTCTTCTGCTGCTTCATTATTGTCGAGGAAGAATGACACAGATCCAACTGTTGGTCTTCTGCTGCTTCATTATTGTCGAGGAAGGTCTTCTGCTGCTTCATGATTGTCGAGGAAGAATGACACAGATCCAACTGTTGGTCTTCTGCTGCTTCATTATTGTCGAGGAAGGTCTTCTGCTGCTTCATTATTGTCGAGGAAGAATGACACAGATCCAACTGTTGGTCTTCTGCTGCTTCATTATTGTCGAGGAAGAATGACACAGATCCAACTGTTGGTCTTCTGCTGCTTCATTATTGTCGAGGAAGGTCTTCTGCTGCTTCATTATTGTCGAGGAAGGTCTTCTGCTGCTTCATTATTGTCGAGGAAGGTCTTCTGCTGCTTCATGATTGTCGAGGAAGAATGACACAGATCCAACTGTTGGTCTTCTGCTGCTTCATTATTGTCGAGGAAGGTCTTCTGCTGCTTCATTATTGTCGAGGAAGAATGACACAGATCCAACTGTTGGTCTTCTGCTGCTTCATTATTGTCGAGGAAGAATGACACAGATCCAACTGTTGGTCTTCTGCTGCTTCATTATTGTCGAGGAAGAATGACACAGATCCAACTGTTGGTCTTCTGCTGCTTCATTATTGTCGAGGAAGAATGACACAGATCCAACTGTTGGTCTTCTGCTGCTTCATTATTGTCGAGGAAGAATGACACAGATCCAACTGTTGGTCTTCTGCTGCTTCATTATTGTCGAGGAAGGTCTTCTGCTGCTTCATTATTGTCGAGGAAGGTCTTCTGCTGCTTCATTATTGTCGAGGAAGGTCTTCTGCTGCTTCATTATTGTCGAGGAAGGTCTTCTGCTGCTTCATTATTGTCGAGGAAGAATGACACAGATCCAACTGTTGGTCTTCTGCTGCTTCATTATTGTCGAGGAAGAATGACACAGATCCAACTGTTGGTCTTCTGCTGCTTCATTATTGTCGAGGAAGGTCTTCTGCTGCTTCATTATTGTCGAGGAAGGTCTTCTGCTGCTTCATTATTGTCGAGGAAGGTCTTCTGCTGCTTCATTATTGTCGAGGAAGGTCTTCTGCTGCTTCATTATTGTCGAGGAAGGTCTTCTGCTGCTTCATTATTGTCGAGGAAGAATGACACAGATCCAACTGTTGGTCTTCTGCTGCTTCATTATTGTCGAGGAAGAATGACACAGATCCAACTGTTGGTCTTCTGCTGCTTCATTATTGTCGAGGAAGGTCTTCTGCTGCTTCATTATTGTCGAGGAAGGTCTTCTGCTGCTTCATTATTGTCGAGGAAGGTCTTCTGCTGCTTCATTATTGTCGAGGAAGAATGACACAGATCCAACTGTTGGTCTTCTGCTGCTTCATTATTGTCGAGGAAGAATGACACAGATCCAACTGTTGGTCTTCTGCTGCTTCATTATTGTCGAGGAAGGTCTTCTGCTGCTTCATTATTGTCGAGGAAGGTCTTCTGCTGCTTCATTATTGTCGAGGAAGGTCTTCTGCTGCTTCATTATTGTCGAGGAAGAATGACACAGATCCAACTGTTGGTCTTCTGCTGCTTCATTATTGTCGAGGAAGGTCTTCTGCTGCTTCATTATTGTCGAGGAAGAATGACACAGATCCAACTGTTGGTCTTCTGCTGCTTCATTATTGTCGAGGAAGAATGACACAGATCCAACTGTTGGTCTTCTGCTGCTTCATTATTGTCGAGGAAGAATGACACAGATCCAACTGTTGGTCTTCTGCTGCTTCATTATTGTCGAGGAAGGTCTTCTGCTGCTTCATTATTGTCGAGGAAGGTTTTCTGCTGCTTCATTATTGTCGAGGAAGGTCTTCTGCTGCTTCATTATTGTCGAGGAAGGTCTTCTGCTGCTTCATTATTGTCGAGGAAGAATGACACAGATCCAACTGTTGGTCTTCTGCTGCTTCATTATTGTCGAGGAAGAATGACACAGATCCAACTGTTGGTCTTCTGCTGCTTCATTATTGTCGAGGAAGGTCTTCTGCTGCTTCATTATTGTCGAGGAAGGTCTTCTGCTGCTTCATTATTGTCGAGGAAGGTCTTCTGCTGCTTCATTATTGTCGAGGAAGGTCTTCTGCTGCTTCATTATTGTCGAGGAAGGTCTTCTGCTGCTTCATTATTGTCGAGGAAGAATGACACAGATCCAACTGTTGGTCTTCTGCTGCTTCATTATTGTCGAGGAAGAATGACACAGATCCAACTGTTGGTCTTCTGCTGCTTCATTATTGTCGAGGAAGGTCTTCTGCTGCTTCATTATTGTCGAGGAAGGTCTTCTGCTGCTTCATTATTGTCGAGGAAGGTCTTCTGCTGCTTCATTATTGTCGAGGAAGAATGACACAGATCCAAATGTTGGTCTTCTGCTGCTTCATTATTGTCGAGGAAGAATGACACAGATCCAACTGTTGGTCTTCTGCTGCTTCATTATTGTCGAGGAAGGTCTTCTGCTGCTTCATTATTGTCGAGGAAGGTCTTCTGCTGCTTCATTATTGTCGAGGAAGGTCTTCTGCTGCTTCATTATTGTCGAGGAAGGTCTTCTGCTGCTTCATTATTGTCGAGGAAGAATGACACAGATCCAACTGTTGGTCTTCTGCTGCTTCATTATTGTCGAGGAAGAATGACACAGATCCAACTGTTGGTCTTCTGCTGCTTCATTATTGTCGAGGAAGGTCTTCTGCTGCTTCATTATTGTCGAGGAAGGTCTTCTGCTGCTTCATTATTGTCGAGGAAGGTCTTCTGCTGCTTCATTATTGTCGAGGAAGAATGACACAGATCCAACTGTTGGTCTTCTGCTGCTTCATTATTGTCGAGGAAGGTCTTCTGCTGCTTCATTATTGTCGAGGAAGGTCTTCTGCTGCTTCATTATTGTCGAGGAAGGTCTTCTGCTGCTTCATTATTGTCGAGGAAGGTCTTCTGCTGCTTCATTATTGTCGAGGAAGAATGACACAGATCCAACTGTTGGTCTTCTGCTGCTTCATTATTGTCGAGGAAGAATGACACAGATCCAACTGTTGGTCTTCTGCTGCTTCATTATTGTCGAGGAAGGTCTTCTGCTGCTTCATTATTGTCGAGGAAGGTCTTCTGCTGCTTCATTATTGTCGAGGAAGGTCTTCTGCTGCTTCATTATTGTCGAGGAAGGTCTTCTGCTGCTTCATTATTGTCGAGGAAGGTCTTCTGCTGCTTCATTATTGTCGAGGAAGGTCTTCTGCTGCTTCATTATTGTCGAGGAAGGTCTTCTGCTGCTTCATTATTGTCGAGGAAGAATGACACAGATCCAACTGTTGGTCTTCTGCTGCTTCATTATTGTCGAGGAAGGTCTTCTGCTGCTTCATTATTGTCGAGGAAGAATGACACAGATCCAACTGTTGGTCTTCTGCTGCTTCATTATTGTCGAGGAAGGTCTTCTGCTGCTTCATTATTGTCGAGGAAGGTCTTCTGCTGCTTCATTATTGTCGAGGAAGGTCTTCTGCTGCTTCATTATTGTCGAGGAAGGTCTTCTGCTGCTTCATTATTGTCGAGGAAGAATGACACAGATCCAACTGTTGGTCTTCTGCTGCTTCATTATTGTCGAGGAAGAATGACACAGATCCAACTGTTGGTCTTCTGCTGCTTCATTATTGTCGAGGAAGAATGACACAGATCCAACTGTTGGTCTTCTGCTGCTTCATTATTGTCGAGGAAGAATGACACAGATCCAAATGTTGGTCTTCTGCTGCTTCATTATTGTCGAGGAAGAATGACACAGATCCAACTGTTGGTCTTCTGCTGCTTCATTATTGTCGAGGAAGAATGACACAGATCCAACTGTTGGTCTTCTGCTGCTTCATTATTGTCGAGGAAGAATGACACAGATCCAACTGTTGGTCTTCTGCTGCTTCATTATTGTCGAGGAAGAATGACACAGATCCAACTGTTGGTCTTCTGCTGCTTCATTATTGTCGAGGAAGAATGACACAGATCCAACTGTTGGTCTTCTGCTGCTTCATTATTGTCGAGGAAGAATGACACAGATCCAACTGTTGGTCTTCTGCTGCTTCATTATTGTCGAGGAAGAATGACACAGATCCAACTGTTGGTCTTCTGCTGCTTCATTATTGTCGAGGAAGAATGACACAGATCCAACTGTTGGTCTTCTGCTGCTTCATTATTGTCGAGGAAGAATGACACAGATCCAACTGTTGGTCTTCTGCTGCTTCATTATTGTCGAGGAAGAATGACACAGATCCAACTGTTGGTCTTCTGCTGCTTCATTATTGTCGAGGAAGAATGACACAGATCCAACTGTTGGTCTTCTGCTGCTTCATTATTGTCGAGGAAGAATGACACAGATCCAACTGTTGGTCTTCTGCTGCTTCATTATTGTCGAGGAAGAATGACACAGATCCAACTGTTGGTCTTCTGCTGCTTCATTATTGTCGAGGAAGAATGACACAGATCCAACTGTTGGTCTTCTGCTGCTTCATTATTGTCGAGGAAGAATGACACAGATCCAACTGTTGGTCTTCTGCTGCTTCATTATTGTCGAGGAAGAATGACACAGATCCAACTGTTGGTCTTCTGCTGCTTCATTATTGTCGAGGAAGAATGACACAGATCCAACTGTTGGTCTTCTGCTGCTTCATTATTGTCGAGGAAGAATGACACAGATCCAACTGTTGGTCTTCTGCTGCTTCATTATTGTCGAGGAAGAATGACACAGATCCAACTGTTGGTCTTCTGCTGCTTCATTATTGTCGAGGAAGAATGACACAGATCCAACTGTTGGTCTTCTGCTGCTTCATTATTGTCGAGGAAGAATGACACAGATCCAACTGTTGGTCTTCTGCTGCTTCATTATTGTCGAGGAAGAATGACACAGATCCAACTGTTGGTCTTCTGCTGCTTCATTATTGTCGAGGAAGAATGACACAGATCCAACTGTTGGTCTTCTGCTGCTTCATTATTGTCGAGGAAGAATGACACAGATCCAACTGTTGGTCTTCTGCTGCTTCATTATTGTCGAGGAAGAATGACACAGATCCAACTGTTGGTCTTCTGCTGCTTCATTATTGTCGAGGAAGAATGACACAGATCCAACTGTTGGTCTTCTGCTGCTTCATTATTGTCGAGGAAGAATGACACAGATCCAACTGTTGGTCTTCTGCTGCTTCATTATTGTCGAGGAAGAATGACACAGATCCAACTGTTGGTCTTCTGCTGCTTCATTATTGTCGAGGAAGGTCTTCTGCTGCTTCATGATTGTCGAGGAAGGTCTTCTGCTGCTTCATTATTGTCGAGGAAGGTCTTCTGCTGCTTCATGATTGTCGAGGAAGGTCTTCTGCTGCTTCATTATTGTCGAGGAAGGTCTTCTGCTGCTTCATTATTGTCGAGGAAGGTCTTCTGCTGCTTCATTATTGTCGAGGAAGGTCTTCTGCTGCTTCATTATTGTCGAGGAAGGTCTTCTGCTGCTTCATTATTGTCGAGGAAGGTCTTCTGCTGCTTCATTATTGTCGAGGAAGGTCTTCTGCTGCTTCATTATTGTCGAGGAAGGTCTTCTGCTGCTTCATTATTGTCGAGGAAGGTCTTCTGCTGCTTCATGATTGTCGAGGAAGGTCTTCTGCTGCTTCATGATTGTCGAGGAAGGTCTTCTGCTGCTTCATTATTGTCGAGGAAGGTCTTCTGCTGCTTCATTATTGTCGAGGAAGGTCTTCTGCTGCTTCATTATTGTCGAGGAAGGTCTTCTGCTGCTTCATTATTGTCGAGGAAGGTCTTCTGCTGCTTCATTATTGTCGAGGAAGGTCTTCTGCTGCTTCATTATTGTCGAGGAAGGTCTTCTGCTGCTTCATTATTGTCGAGGAAGGTCTTCTGCTGCTTCATTATTGTCGAGGAAGGTCTTCTGCTGCTTCATTATTGTCGAGGAAGGTCTTCTGCTGCTTCATTATTGTCGAGGAAGGTCTTCTGCTGCTTCATTATTGTCGAGGAAGGTCTTCTGCTGCTTCATTATTGTCGAGGAAGGTCTTCTGCTGCTTCATTATTGTCGAGGAAGGTCTTCTGCTGCTTCATTATTGTCGAGGAAGGTCTTCTGCTGCTTCATTATTGTCGAGGAAGGTCTTCTGCTGCTTCATTATTGTCGAGGAAGGTCTTCTGCTGCTTCATTATTGTCGAGGAAGGTCTTCTGCTGCTTCATTATTGTCGAGGAAGGTCTTCTGCTGCTTCATTATTGTCGAGGAAGGTCTTCTGCTGCTTCATGATTGTCGAGGAAGGTCTTCTGCTGCTTCATTATTGTCGAGGAAGGTCTTCTGCTGCTTCATTATTGTCGAGGAAGGTCTTCTGCTGCTTCATGATTGTCGAGGAAGGTCTTCTGCTGCTTCATTATTGTCGAGGAAGGTCTTCTGCTGCTTCATTATTGTCGAGGAAGGTCTTCTGCTGCTTCATTATTGTCGAGGAAGGTCTTCTGCTGCTTCATTATTGTCGAGGAAGGTCTTCTGCTGCTTCATTATTGTCGAGGAAGGTCTTCTGCTGCTTCATTATTGTCGAGGAAGGTCTTATGCTGCTTCATTATTGTCGAGGAAGGTCTTCTGCTGCTTCATTATTGTCGAGGAAGGTCTTCTGCTGCTTCATTATTGTCGAGGAAGGTCTTCTGCTGCTTCATTATTGTCGAGGAAGGTCTTCTGCTGCTTCATTATTGTCGAGGAAGGTCTTCTGCTGCTTCATTATTGTCGAGGAAGGTCTTCTGCTGCTTCATTATTGTCGAGGAAGGTCTTCTGCTGCTTCATTATTGTCGAGGAAGGTCTTCTGCTGCTTCATTATTGTCGAGGAAGGTCTTCTGCTGCTTCATTATTGTCGAGGAAGGTCTTCTGCTGCTTCATTATTGTCGAGGAAGGTCTTCTGCTGCTTCATTATTGTCGAGGAAGGTCTTCTGCTGCTTCATTATTGTCGAGGAAGAATGACACAGATCCAACTGTTGGTCTTCTGCTGCTTCATTATTGTCGAGGAAGAATGACACAGATCCAACTGTTGGTCTTCTGCTGCTTCATTATTGTCGAGGAAGAATGACACAGATCCAACTGTTGGTCTTCTGCTGCTTCATTATTGTCGAGGAAGAATGACACAGATCCAACTGTTGGTCTTCTGCTGCTTCATTATTGTCGAGGAAGAATGACACAGATCCAACTGTTGGTCTTCTGCTGCTTCATTATTGTCGAGGAAGAATGACACAGATCCAACTGTTGGTCTTCTGCTGCTTCATTATTGTCGAGGAAGAATGACACAGATCCAACTGTTGGTCTTCTGCTGCTTCATTATTGTCGAGGAAGAATGACACAGATCCAACTGTTGGTCTTCTGCTGCTTCATTATTGTCGAGGAAGAATGACACAGATCCAACTGTTGGTCTTCTGCTGCTTCATTATTGTCGAGGAAGAATGACACAGATCCAACTGTTGGTCTTCTGCTGCTTCATTATTGTCGAGGAAGAATGACACAGATCCAACTGTTGGTCTTCTGCTGCTTCATTATTGTCGAGGAAGAATGACACAGATCCAACTGTTGGTCTTCTGCTGCTTCATTATTGTCGAGGAAGAATGACACAGATCCAACTGTTGGTCTTCTGCTGCTTCATTATTGTCGAGGAAGGTCTTCTGCTGCTTCATGATTGTCGAGGAAGGTCTTCTGCTGCTTCATTATTGTCGAGGAAGGTCTTCTGCTGCTTCATGATTGTCGAGGAAGGTCTTCTGCTGCTTCATTATTGTCGAGGAAGGTCTTCTGCTGCTTCATTATTGTCGAGGAAGGTCTTCTGCTGCTTCATTATTGTCGAGGAAGGTCTTCTGCTGCTTCATTATTGTCGAGGAAGGTCTTCTGCTGCTTCATTATTGTCGAGGAAGGTCTTCTGCTGCTTCATTATTGTCGAGGAAGGTCTTCTGCTGCTTCATGATTGTCGAGGAAGGTCTTCTGCTGCTTCATTATTGTCGAGGAAGGTCTTCTGCTGCTTCATGATTGTCGAGGAAGGTCTTCTGCTGCTTCATTATTGTCGAGGAAGGTCTTCTGCTGCTTCATTATTGTCGAGGAAGGTCTTCTGCTGCTTCATTATTGTCGAGGAAGGTCTTCTGCTGCTTCATTATTGTCGAGGAAGGTCTTCTGCTGCTTCATTATTGTCGAGGAAGGTCTTCTGCTGCTTCATTATTGTCGAGGAAGGTCTTCTGCTGCTTCATTATTGTCGAGGAAGGTCTTCTGCTGCTTCTTTATTGTCGAGGAAGGTCTTCTGCTGCTTCATTATTGTCGAGGAAGGTCTTCTGCTGCTTCATTATTGTCGAGGAAGGTCTTCTGCTGCTTCATTATTGTCGAGGAAGGTCTTCTGCTGCTTCATTATTGTCGAGGAAGGTCTTCTGCTGCTTCATTATTGTCGAGGAAGGTCTTCTGCTGCTTCATTATTGTCGAGGAAGGTCTTCTGCTGCTTCATTATTGTCGAGGAAGGTCTTCTGCTGCTTCATTATTGTCGAGGAAGGTCTTCTGCTGCTTCATTATTGTCGAGGAAGGTCTTCTGCTGCTTCATTATTGTCGAGGAAGGTCTTCTGCTGCTTCATTATTGTCGAGGAAGGTCTTCTGCTGCTTCATTATTGTCGAGGAAGGTCTTCTGCTGCTTCATGATTGTCGAGGAAGGTCTTCTGCTGCTTCATTATTGTCGAGGAAGGTCTTCTGCTGCTTCATTATTGTCGAGGAAGGTCTTCTGCTGCTTCATGATTGTCGAGGAAGGTCTTCTGCTGCTTCATTATTGTCGAGGAAGGTCTTCTGCTGCTTCATTATTGTCGAGGAAGGTCTTCTGCTGCTTCATTATTGTCGAGGAAGGTCTTCTGCTGCTTCATTATTGTCGAGGAAGGTCTTCTGCTGCTTCATTATTGTCGAGGAAGGTCTTCTGCTGCTTCATTATTGTCGAGGAAGGTCTTCTGCTGCTTCATTATTGTCGAGGAAGGTCTTCTGCTGCTTCATTATTGTCGAGGAAGGTCTTCTGCTGCTTCATTATTGTCGAGGAAGGTCTTCTGCTGCTTCATTATTGTCGAGGAAGGTCTTCTGCTGCTTCATTATTGTCGAGGAAGGTCTTCTGCTGCTTCATTATTGTCGAGGAAGGTCTTCTGCTGCTTCATTATTGTCGAGGAAGGTCTTCTGCTGCTTCATTATTGTCGAGGAAGGTCTTCTGCTGCTTCATTATTGTCGAGGAAGGTCTTCTGCTGCTTCATTATTGTCGAGGAAGGTCTTCTGCTGCTTCATTATTGTCGAGGAAGGTCTTCTGCTGCTTCATTATTGTCGAGGAAGGTCTTCTGCTGCTTCATTATTGTCGAGGAAGGTCTTCTGCTGCTTCATTATTGTCGAGGAAGAACAATCGTGGTAGGACGTAATAATTTTTTGAAGGCTTTCGGTTAGTAAATTTTATTTTCAATTCCTTATTGTATTTAGGTTCAAAATTTGAAAAACGAGGTACAATAACATATTTGAATTTTACCTTTAAAAAAAATACCTAAAAATTGGAAGAATAGTGGTTTTTTTGCGAATTGTCAAAAACCATTCCAAATAATTTCCAGGCTGAATCTCGGCAATTTTGAAACTTTACGCTGCGTTGACAAACTCCAAACGTGATAGTTCACTACTCACTCAAAGCTAATTTAAGACACGTTGTCCATAATGTATGTTAACAATAAGTTCTCGGCTTACAACTGCACTTTTCTCTGCTTATGCCTTCTTCTTCAATTTTCGTTCGTTTCTCATTATTCTGATTTTGTTTAAAAAATTTCACCTTTTTACTAATGGAAAAGAGAATTTTTAGATTTCGAGAAAGTGCCCATTATGCCGAGTACAACCTATACAGCGCGACATCATCAAACTTTTCTTCTCGATAGATGCTCCATTGTCACAGGTTTGAATTATATAAGAAACACGGAATGCCTTGATCTACCATGAAAACGGGTTTTCGGAGAAGGTGACTGCATGATTTGCAGGAGAGGAAGTGAGTGTATCTAACTTTCAAGTTTTTTTGACTAATCACGAAGCTCATCAGAGGTTTCATGATTTGTTCGAAAAAGACCTTGAAGCCTTGGACAATGAGTGTTTATATTTGCGCTTGCTGGTAGCTAAAAAAATATTTTATTGAGATAGAAGAGGTTTTCTTGATTCTTTCATCTCCCTGATTAAAAAAGAGTTTTAGAAAATTGGTTTTGACATCATTATTTTGCACTGAGAGGTGGTCAGATTCAATCCCCAACTTTGACTTTCTATATTGTTTTCTGATTAGACATGTACTCCATAGTCTATGCTGTTCTCAGAACTTCATGTGTTTTCTCAAGAATTGAAAAAGCCCGCTTAGAGCCGGCTCTCTTTCGAAGCGGAGACTCGCATATAACAGAAAATTTAGTTTTGACCCCCCAAAGAAGTGCATATAAAATATCCTTTCTATCGATATTTTAACGTTAAAAAACGCTTAGGCTTAGTAAAAGTTTACGCTAACGAGGCCGTACGGCTTAGGCTAACGAGACCGTATCAAAAAATGCCACTGTTATCTTACCCAATTAAACATCTGGAAAAGGTACGGTAGGGGGATGTCCGTCCATAAACATATGGCAGAACCGTTCGTTAAGTAAGAGGGATCAACTGAGTGTTGATATGAGTTTTGATAGCATTGAATGCGTTGGAAGTTGCAGCAGCAAGCTCAGCAGCCACAGCAGGAAGCCATTCTCAAGCAGGTTGCCTATAGCTATCATTAAAAGACGAGAATGTGTCTCCATTCAATTCCACTCGCGGATCACTTTCTTTCTCTGATAATCAGTGGTTATTCGAATCAATTTAGAATGCGTTTTTATCACTAAAATTTGTTGAGCACAGGGGTTAAATAGTCATGGTAGACCTTCTTTTGGCGGGCCTCTGTTCTCCCAAGTCAAAAGGTGGGACCCTTACAGTACCGTGCAAAAATTTACCAAAAAAAATTTTGAAAAAACATAACTTCGCAAAAAGCGGACATATTGTCTTGAACTTTTAATTTTTTTGTGTAATCCATGAAAGTATATGCTGTTGTTATGGTAATATGTCTGCTGCAATATGAACAGAACTCGGTTGCACCAAAACTCGAATTTTCCAAATTTTCTAATTTTTACGGAAAATTCCATTAAAAAAATTTTTTTATTATTGTGTGGCCAAATAGATTTTTTATTGTAAAATGACTAGTTTAATTGAAAATAAAAAGTGTCTTAGATCTTTTTCAGATCGATTTTAATTTTTTTGTAGAAAATGAATATTCGTTATACAATGGTTTTTTATTAGTATTATTATCTCCATGCTTTTTGACTCACGTTTTCGTTATTCAATTTCGAAATGAATTGTTAGAATTTCTAAATACAGGATAACAAATGAAAAAGTTCTTAACGAAAAATCGAAACTTGATAGACTTTTGCACGCTAATGTATGTGTAACGGAAAATTTTTTTCGCGGGCCTCCATTTATTTTATCATAAGGGGGGACAAAAAAAACTTTTTCGCCTTCTGAGGGCGTTTGTACCTTTTTCTTACACACTAAAAAAACCTGCTTTAGCGTTGAGAGAGCATATCCACTGCAAAGGAGGAGATCAAAAGAACTTCTGGGATATGCACTGCCCAAAAATTCGATCCCCTCGCTTGATTATTTCTTACAATTAGAGAGATCTCACAAGTTGACTTTTAATTTTTCATCTTTGTTTGAAAGCAAGTGTCAATCATCTTTGAGTTAAATTAGAGAGCAGACCAGCGTCGAATCTTGATAGGTTAACGGCAGGCGAGAAACTGAAACAACCACTCATTTGAGAGATATACATAGAATGATGTGAAGCAAGTGAGAAGTTAAAGTTAGAGAAAAAGCAGAGATCGGGCAGTATAAGAGGTCAATATTCGCTTCCTTATCATTGTTCTTCACCCTGCGCTAAATCAGCGGTAGTTTTTTTTATAATTTGACCTATGTCAGTTTTTCAGTGATTTTATCTTAAGGCTGAATAAAATTTATTTGATTTTGCGTTTAATTTTAAATAATATCTGTTTTTTGATAATTTAGAAAGACTATCTGCTGGCGGAGTTGGTGGAGGAAAAGAAGAGGAAAACAGAACAGGATTTGATCCGCGAGTGGAATTAAATGGAGACTCCTTCTCGTCTTTTAATGATAGCTATAGGCAACCTGCTTGAGAATGGCTTCCTGCTGTGGCTGCTGAGCTTGCTGCTGCGCTTGTGCCTGTTGCTGCTGCAACTTCCAACGCATTCAATGCTATCAAAACTCTAATCAACACTCAGTTGATCTCTCTTACTTAACGAACGGTTCTGCCATATGTTTATGGACGGACATCCCCCTACCGTACCTTTTCCAGATGTTCAATTGGGTCGGATAAGAGTGGCATTTTTTGATACGGTCTCGTTAGCCTAAGCCGTACGGCCTCGTTAGCGTAAACTTTTACTAAGCCTAAGCGTTTTTTAATGTTAAAATATCGATAGAAAGGATATTTTATATGCACTTCTTTGGGGGGTCAAAACTAAATTTTCTGTTATATGCGAGTCTCCGCTTCGAAAAGGGCCGGCTCTAAGCGGGCTTTTTCAATTCTTGAGAAAACACATGAAGTTCTGAGAACAGCATAGACTATGGAGTACATGTCTAATAGAAAGTCAAAGTTGGGGATTGAATCTGACCACCTCTAAGTGCAAAATAATGATGTCAAAACCAATTTTCTTAAACTCTTTTTTAATCAGGGAGATGAAAGAATCAAGAAAACCTCTTCTATCTCAATAAAATATTTTTTTTGCTACCAGCAAGCGCAAATATAAACACTCATTGTCCAAGGCTTCAAGGTCTTTTTCGAACAAATCATGAAACCTCTGATGAGCTTCGTGATTAGTCAAAAAAAAACTTGAAAGTTAGATACACTCACTTCATCTCCTGCAAATCATGCAGTCACCTTCTCCGAAAACCCGTTTTCATGGTAGATCAAGGCATTCCGTGTTTCTTATATAATTCAAACATTTGACAATGGAGCATATATCGAGAAGAAAAGTTTGATGATGTCGCGCTGTATAGGTTGTACTCGGCATATTGGGCACTTTCTCGAAATCTAAAAATTATCTTTTCCATTAGTAAAAAGGTGAAGTTTTTAAACAAAATCAGAATAATGAGAAACGAACGAAAATTGAAGAAGAAGGCATAAGCAGAGAAAAGTGCAGTTGTAAAACTATAATGAATGCCGTGTTCAAAAATATTGATTATGTTAAAGCAAAACTCACAATACATTTGATGTTCAAGCAGTATTTCTGTGACTGGTTTCCTTACCCAGCTTCTTTAAAGCAAAGTTGACCTAAGCTTCACAATAAGCCGAGAACTTATTGTTAACATACATTATGGACAACGTGTCTTAAATTAGCTTTGAGTGAGTAGTGAACTATCACGTTTGGAGTTTGTCAACGCAGCGTAAAGTTTTAAAATTGCCGAGATTCAGTCTGGAAATTATTTGGAATGGTTTTTGACAATTCGCAAAAAAACCACTATTCTTCCAATTTTTAGGTATTTTTTTAAAGGTAAAATTCAAATATGTTATTGTACCTCGTTTTTTAAATTTTGAACCTAAATACAATAAGGAATTGAAAATAAAATTTACTAACCGAAAGCCTTCAAAAAATTATTATGTCCTTCCACGTTTGTTCTTCCTCGACAATAATGAAGCAGCAGAAGACCAACAGTTGGATCTGTGTCATTCTTCCTCGACAATAATGAAGCAGCAGAAGACCAACAGTTGGATCTGTGTCATTCTTCCTCGACAATAATGAAGCAGCAGAAGACCAACAGTTGGATCTGTGTCATTCTTCCTCGACAATAATGAAGCAGCAGAAGACCAACAGTTGGATCTGTGTCATTCTTCCTCGACAATAATGAAGCAGCAGAAGACCAACAGTTGGATCTGTGTCATTCTTCCTCGACAATAATGAAGCAGCAGAAGACCAACAGTTGGATCTGTGTCATTCTTCCTCGACAATAATGAAGCAGCAGAAGACCAACAGTTGGATCTGTGTCATTCTTCCTCGACAATAATGAAGCAGCAGAAGACCAACAGTTGGATCTGTGTCATTCTTCCTCGACAATAATGAAGCAGCAGAAGACCAACAGTTGGATCTGTGTCATTCTTCCTCGACAATAATGAAGCAGCAGAAGACCAACAGTTGGATCTGTGTCATTCTTCCTCGACAATAATGAAGCAGCAGAAGACCAACAGTTGGATCTGTGTCATTCTTCCTCGACAATAATGAAGCAGCAGAAGACCAACAGTTGGATCTGTGTCATTCTTCCTCGACAATAATGAAGCAGCAGAAGACCAACAGTTGGATCTGTGTCATTCTTCCTCGACAATAATGAAGCAGCAGAAGACCAACAGTTGGATCTGTGTCATTCTTCCTCGACAATAATGAAGCAGCAGAAGACCAACAGTTGGATCTGTGTCATTCTTCCTCGACAATAATGAAGCAGCAGAAGACCAACAGTTGGATCTGTGTCATTCTTCCTCGACAATAATGAAGCAGCAGAAGACCAACAGTTGGATCTGTGTCATTCTTCCTCGACAATAATGAAGCAGCAGAAGACCAACAGTTGGATCTGTGTCATTCTTCCTCGACAATAATGAAGCAGCAGAAGACCAACAGTTGGATCTGTGTCATTCTTCCTCGACAATAATGAAGCAGCAGAAGACCAACAGTTGGATCTGTGTCATTCTTCCTCGACAATAATGAAGCAGCAGAAGACCAACAGTTGGATCTGTGTCATTCTTCCTCGACAATAATGAAGCAGCAGAAGACCAACAGTTGGATCTGTGTCATTCTTCCTCGACAATAATGAAGCAGCAGAAGACCAACAGTTGGATCTGTGTCATTCTTCCTCGACAATAATGAAGCAGCAGAAGACCAACAGTTGGATCTGTGTCATTCTTCCTCGACAATAATGAAGCAGCAGAAGACCAACAGTTGGATCTGTGTCATTCTTCCTCGACAATAATGAAGCAGCAGAAGACCAACAGTTGGATCTGTGTCATTCTTCCTCGACAATAATGAAGCAGCAGAAGACCAACAGTTGGATCTGTGTCATTCTTCCTCGACAATAATGAAGCAGCAGAAGACCAACAGTTGGATCTGTGTCATTCTTCCTCGACAATAATGAAGCAGCAGAAGACCAACAGTTGGATCTGTGTCATTCTTCCTCGACAATAATGAAGCAGCAGAAGACCAACAGTTGGATCTGTGTCATTCTTCCTCGACAATAATGAAGCAGCAGAAGACCAACAGTTGGATCTGTGTCATTCTTCCTCGACAATAATGAAGCAGCAGAAGACCAACAGTTGGATCTGTGTCATTCTTCCTCGACAATAATGAAGCAGCAGAAGACCAACAGTTGGATCTGTGTCATTCTTCCTCGACAATAATGAAGCAGCAGAAGACCAACAGTTGGATCTGTGTCATTCTTCCTCGACAATAATGAAGCAGCAGAAGACCAACAGTTGGATCTGTGTCATTCTTCCTCGACAATAATGAAGCAGCAGAAGACCAACAGTTGGATCTGTGTCATTCTTCCTCGACAATAATGAAGCAGCAGAAGACCAACAGTTGGATCTGTGTCATTCTTCCTCGACAATAATGAAGCAGCAGAAGACCAACAGTTGGATCTGTGTCATTCTTCCTCGACAATAATGAAGCAGCAGAAGACCAACAGTTGGATCTGTGTCATTCTTCCTCGACAATAATGAAGCAGCAGAAGACCAACAGTTGGATCTGTGTCATTCTTCCTCGACAATAATGAAGCAGCAGAAGACCAACAGTTGGATCTGTGTCATTCTTCCTCGACAATAATGAAGCAGCAGAAGACCAACAGTTGGATCTGTGTCATTCTTCCTCGACAATAATGAAGCAGCAGAAGACCAACAGTTGGATCTGTGTCATTCTTCCTCGACAATAATGAAGCAGCAGAAGACCAACAGTTGGATCTGTGTCATTCTTCCTCGACAATAATGAAGCAGCAGAAGACCAACAGTTGGATCTGTGTCATTCTTCCTCGACAATAATGAAGCAGCAGAAGACCAACAGTTGGATCTGTGTCATTCTTCCTCGACAATAATGAAGCAGCAGAAGACCAACAGTTGGATCTGTGTCATTCTTCCTCGACAATAATGAAGCAGCAGAAGACCAACAGTTGGATCTGTGTCATTCTTCCTCGACAATAATGAAGCAGCAGAAGACCAACAGTTGGATCTGTGTCATTCTTCCTCGACAATAATGAAGCAGCAGAAGACCAACAGTTGGATCTGTGTCATTCTTCCTCGACAATAATGAAGCAGCAGAAGACCAACAGTTGGATCTGTGTCATTCTTCCTCGACAATAATGAAGCAGCAGAAGACCAACAGTTGGATCTGTGTCATTCTTCCTCGACAATAATGAAGCAGCAGAAGACCAACAGTTGGATCTGTGTCATTCTTCCTCGACAATAATGAAGCAGCAGAAGACCAACAGTTGGATCTGTGTCATTCTTCCTCGACAATAATGAAGCAGCAGAAGACCAACAGTTGGATCTGTGTCATTCTTCCTCGACAATAATGAAGCAGCAGAAGACCAACAGTTGGATCTGTGTCATTCTTCCTCGACAATAATGAAGCAGCAGAAGACCAACAGTTGGATCTGTGTCATTCTTCCTCGACAATAATGAAGCAGCAGAAGACCAACAGTTGGATCTGTGTCATTCTTCCTCGACAATAATGAAGCAGCAGAAGACCAACAGTTGGATCTGTGTCATTCTTCCTCGACAATAATGAAGCAGCAGAAGACCAACAGTTGGATCTGTGTCATTCTTCCTCGACAATAATGAAGCAGCAGAAGACCAACAGTTGGATCTGTGTCATTCTTCCTCGACAATAATGAAGCAGCAGAAGACCAACAGTTGGATCTGTGTCATTCTTCCTCGACAATAATGAAGCAGCAGAAGACCAACAGTTGGATCTGTGTCATTCTTCCTCGACAATAATGAAGCAGCAGAAGACCAACAGTTGGATCTGTGTCATTCTTCCTCGACAATAATGAAGCAGCAGAAGACCAACAGTTGGATCTGTGTCATTCTTCCTCGACAATAATGAAGCAGCAGAAGACCAACAGTTGGATCTGTGTCATTCTTCCTCGACAATAATGAAGCAGCAGAAGACCAACAGTTGGATCTGTGTCATTCTTCCTCGACAATAATGAAGCAGCAGAAGACCAACAGTTGGATCTGTGTCATTCTTCCTCGACAATAATGAAGCAGCAGAAGACCAACAGTTGGATCTGTGTCATTCTTCCTCGACAATAATGAAGCAGCAGAAGACCAACAGTTGGATCTGTGTCATTCTTCCTCGACAATAATGAAGCAGCAGAAGACCAACAGTTGGATCTGTGTCATTCTTCCTCGACAATAATGAAGCAGCAGAAGACCAACAGTTGGATCTGTGTCATTCTTCCTCGACAATAATGAAGCAGCAGAAGACCAACAGTTGGATCTGTGTCATTCTTCCTCGACAATAATGAAGCAGCAGAAGACCAACAGTTGGATCTGTGTCATTCTTCCTCGACAATAATGAAGCAGCAGAAGACCAACAGTTGGATCTGTGTCATTCTTCCTCGACAATAATGAAGCAGCAGAAGACCAACAGTTGGATCTGTGTCATTCTTCCTCGACAATAATGAAGCAGCAGAAGACCAACAGTTGGATCTGTGTCATTCTTCCTCGACAATAATGAAGCAGCAGAAGACCAACAGTTGGATCTGTGTCATTCTTCCTCGACAATAATGAAGCAGCAGAAGACCAACAGTTGGATCTGTGTCATTCTTCCTCGACAATAATGAAGCAGCAGAAGACCAACAGTTGGATCTGTGTCATTCTTCCTCGACAATAATGAAGCAGCAGAAGACCAACAGTTGGATCTGTGTCATTCTTCCTCGACAATAATGAAGCAGCAGAAGACCAACAGTTGGATCTGTGTCATTCTTCCTCGACAATAATGAAGCAGCAGAAGACCAACAGTTGGATCTGTGTCATTCTTCCTCGACAATAATGAAGCAGCAGAAGACCAACAGTTGGATCTGTGTCATTCTTCCTCGACAATAATGAAGCAGCAGAAGACCAACAGTTGGATCTGTGTCATTCTTCCTCGACAATAATGAAGCAGCAGAAGACCAACAGTTGGATCTGTGTCATTCTTCCTCGACAATAATGAAGCAGCAGAAGACCAACAGTTGGATCTGTGTCATTCTTCCTCGACAATAATGAAGCAGCAGAAGACCAACAGTTGGATCTGTGTCATTCTTCCTCGACAATAATGAAGCAGCAGAAGACCAACAGTTGGATCTGTGTCATTCTTCCTCGACAATAATGAAGCAGCAGAAGACCAACAGTTGGATCTGTGTCATTCTTCCTCGACAATAATGAAGCAGCAGAAGACCAACAGTTGGATCTGTGTCATTCTTCCTCGACAATAATGAAGCAGCAGAAGACCAACAGTTGGATCTGTGTCATTCTTCCTCGACAATAATGAAGCAGCAGAAGACCAACAGTTGGATCTGTGTCATTCTTCCTCGACAATAATGAAGCAGCAGAAGACCAACAGTTGGATCTGTGTCATTCTTCCTCGACAATAATGAAGCAGCAGAAGACCAACAGTTGGATCTGTGTCATTCTTCCTCGACAATAATGAAGCAGCAGAAGACCAACAGTTGGATCTGTGTCATTCTTCCTCGACAATAATGAAGCAGCAGAAGACCAACAGTTGGATCTGTGTCATTCTTCCTCGACAATAATGAAGCAGCAGAAGACCAACAGTTGGATCTGTGTCATTCTTCCTCGACAATAATGAAGCAGCAGAAGACCAACAGTTGGATCTGTGTCATTCTTCCTCGACAATAATGAAGCAGCAGAAGACCAACAGTTGGATCTGTGTCATTCTTCCTCGACAATAATGAAGCAGCAGAAGACCAACAGTTGGATCTGTGTCATTCTTCCTCGACAATAATGAAGCAGCAGAAGACCAACAGTTGGATCTGTGTCATTCTTCCTCGACAATAATGAAGCAGCAGAAGACCAACAGTTGGATCTGTGTCATTCTTCCTCGACAATAATGAAGCAGCAGAAGACCAACAGTTGGATCTGTGTCATTCTTCCTCGACAATAATGAAGCAGCAGAAGACCAACAGTTGGATCTGTGTCATTCTTCCTCGACAATAATGAAGCAGCAGAAGACCAACAGTTGGATCTGTGTCATTCTTCCTCGACAATAATGAAGCAGCAGAAGACCAACAGTTGGATCTGTGTCATTCTTCCTCGACAATAATGAAGCAGCAGAAGACCAACAGTTGGATCTGTGTCATTCTTCCTCGACAATAATGAAGCAGCAGAAGACCAACAGTTGGATCTGTGTCATTCTTCCTCGACAATAATGAAGCAGCAGAAGACCAACAGTTGGATCTGTGTCATTCTTCCTCGACAATAATGAAGCAGCAGAAGACCAACAGTTGGATCTGTGTCATTCTTCCTCGACAATAATGAAGCAGCAGAAGACCAACAGTTGGATCTGTGTCATTCTTCCTCGACAATAATGAAGCAGCAGAAGACCAACAGTTGGATCTGTGTCATTCTTCCTCGACAATAATGAAGCAGCAGAAGACCAACAGTTGGATCTGTGTCATTCTTCCTCGACAATAATGAAGCAGCAGAAGACCAACAGTTGGATCTGTGTCATTCTTCCTCGACAATAATGAAGCAGCAGAAGACCAACAGTTGGATCTGTGTCATTCTTCCTCGACAATAATGAAGCAGCAGAAGACCAACAGTTGGATCTGTGTCATTCTTCCTCGACAATAATGAAGCAGCAGAAGACCAACAGTTGGATCTGTGTCATTCTTCCTCGACAATAATGAAGCAGCAGAAGACCAACAGTTGGATCTGTGTCATTCTTCCTCGACAATAATGAAGCAGCAGAAGACCAACAGTTGGATCTGTGTCATTCTTCCTCGACAATAATGAAGCAGCAGAAGACCAACAGTTGGATCTGTGTCATTCTTCCTCGACAATAATGAAGCAGCAGAAGACCAACAGTTGGATCTGTGTCATTCTTCCTCGACAATAATGAAGCAGCAGAAGACCAACAGTTGGATCTGTGTCATTCTTCCTCGACAATAATGAAGCAGCAGAAGACCAACAGTTGGATCTGTGTCATTCTTCCTCGACAATAATGAAGCAGCAGAAGACCAACAGTTGGATCTGTGTCATTCTTCCTCGACAATAATGAAGCAGCAGAAGACCAACAGTTGGATCTGTGTCATTCTTCCTCGACAATAATGAAGCAGCAGAAGACCAACAGTTGGATCTGTGTCATTCTTCCTCGACAATAATGAAGCAGCAGAAGACCAACAGTTGGATCTGTGTCATTCTTCCTCGACAATAATGAAGCAGCAGAAGACCAACAGTTGGATCTGTGTCATTCTTCCTCGACAATAATGAAGCAGCAGAAGACCAACAGTTGGATCTGTGTCATTCTTCCTCGACAATAATGAAGCAGCAGAAGACCAACAGTTGGATCTGTGTCATTCTTCCTCGACAATAATGAAGCAGCAGAAGACCAACAGTTGGATCTGTGTCATTCTTCCTCGACAATAATGAAGCAGCAGAAGACCAACAGTTGGATCTGTGTCATTCTTCCTCGACAATAATGAAGCAGCAGAAGACCAACAGTTGGATCTGTGTCATTCTTCCTCGACAATAATGAAGCAGCAGAAGACCAACAGTTGGATCTGTGTCATTCTTCCTCGACAATAATGAAGCAGCAGAAGACCAACAGTTGGATCTGTGTCATTCTTCCTCGACAATAATGAAGCAGCAGAAGACCAACAGTTGGATCTGTGTCATTCTTCCTCGACAATAATGAAGCAGCAGAAGACCAACAGTTGGATCTGTGTCATTCTTCCTCGACAATAATGAAGCAGCAGAAGACCAACAGTTGGATCTGTGTCATTCTTCCTCGACAATAATGAAGCAGCAGAAGACCAACAGTTGGATCTGTGTCATTCTTCCTCGACAATAATGAAGCAGCAGAAGACCAACAGTTGGATCTGTGTCATTCTTCCTCGACAATAATGAAGCAGCAGAAGACCAACAGTTGGATCTGTGTCATTCTTCCTCGACAATAATGAAGCAGCAGAAGACCAACAGTTGGATCTGTGTCATTCTTCCTCGACAATAATGAAGCAGCAGAAGACCAACAGTTGGATCTGTGTCATTCTTCCTCGACAATAATGAAGCAGCAGAAGACCAACAGTTGGATCTGTGTCATTCTTCCTCGACAATAATGAAGCAGCAGAAGACCAACAGTTGGATCTGTGTCATTCTTCCTCGACAATAATGAAGCAGTAGAAGACCAACAGTTGGATCTGTGTCATTCTTCCTCGACAATAATGAAGCAGCAGAAGACCAACAGTTGGATCTGTGTCATTCTTCCTCGACAATAATGAAGCAGCAGAAGACCAACAGTTGGATCTGTGTCATTCTTCCTCGACAATAATGAAGCAGCAGAAGACCAACAGTTGGATCTGTGTCATTCTTCCTCGACAATAATGAAGCAGCAGAAGACCAACAGTTGGATCTGTGTCATTCTTCCTCGACAATAATGAAGCAGCAGAAGACCAACAGTTGGATCTGTGTCATTCTTCCTCGACAATAATGAAGCAGCAGAAGACCAACAGTTGGATCTGTGTCATTCTTCCTCGACAATAATGAAGCAGCAGAAGACCAACAGTTGGATCTGTGTCATTCTTCCTCGACAATAATGAAGCAGCAGAAGACCAACAGTTGGATCTGTGTCATTCTTCCTCGACAATAATGAAGCAGCAGAAGACCAACAGTTGGATCTGTGTCATTCTTCCTCGACAATAATGAAGCAGTAGAAGACCAACAGTTGGATCTGTGTCATTCTTCCTCGACAATAATGAAGCAGCAGAAGACCAACAGTTGGATCTGTGTCATTCTTCCTCGACAATAATGAAGCAGCAGAAGACCAACAGTTGGATCTGTGTCATTCTTCCTCGACAATAATGAAGCAGCAGAAGACCAACAGTTGGATCTGTGTCATTCTTCCTCGACAATAATGAAGCAGCAGAAGACCAACAGTTGGATCTGTGTCATTCTTCCTCGACAATAATGAAGCAGCAGAAGACCAACAGTTGGATCTGTGTCATTCTTCCTCGACAATAATGAAGCAGCAGAAGACCAACAGTTGGATCTGTGTCATTCTTCCTCGACAATAATGAAGCAGCAGAAGACCAACAGTTGGATCTGTGTCATTCTTCCTCGACAATAATGAAGCAGCAGAAGACCAACAGTTGGATCTGTGTCATTCTTCCTCGACAATAATGAAGCAGCAGAAGACCAACAGTTGGATCTGTGTCATTCTTCCTCGACAATAATGAAGCAGCAGAAGACCAACAGTTGGATCTGTGTCATTCTTCCTCGACAATAATGAAGCAGCAGAAGACCAACAGTTGGATCTGTGTCATTCTTCCTCGACAATAATGAAGCAGCAGAAGACCAACAGTTGGATCTGTGTCATTCTTCCTCGACAATAATGAAGCAGCAGAAGACCAACAGTTGGATCTGTGTCATTCTTCCTCGACAATAATGAAGCAGCAGAAGACCAACAGTTGGATCTGTGTCATTCTTCCTCGACAATAATGAAGCAGCAGAAGACCAACAGTTGGATCTGTGTCATTCTTCCTCGACAATAATGAAGCAGCAGAAGACCAACAGTTGGATCTGTGTCATTCTTCCTCGACAATAATGAAGCAGCAGAAGACCAACAGTTGGATCTGTGTCATTCTTCCTCGACAATAATGAAGCAGCAGAAGACCAACAGTTGGATCTGTGTCATTCTTCCTCGACAATAATGAAGCAGCAGAAGACCAACAGTTGGATCTGTGTCATTCTTCCTCGACAATAATGAAGCAGCAGAAGACCAACAGTTGGATCTGTGTCATTCTTCCTCGACAATAATGAAGCAGCAGAAGACCAACAGTTGGATCTGTGTCATTCTTCCTCGACAATAATGAAGCAGCAGAAGACCAACAGTTGGATCTGTGTCATTCTTCCTCGACAATAATGAAGCAGCAGAAGACCAACAGTTGGATCTGTGTCATTCTTCCTCGACAATAATGAAGCAGCAGAAGACCAACAGTTGGATCTGTGTCATTCTTCCTCGACAATAATGAAGCAGCAGAAGACCAACAGTTGGATCTGTGTCATTCTTCCTCGACAATCATGAAGCAGCAGAAGACCAACAGTTGGATCTGTGTCATTCTTCCTCGACAATCATGAAGCAGCAGAAGACCAACAGTTGGATCTGTGTCATTCTTCCTCGACAATAATGAAGCAGCAGAAGACCAACAGTTGGATCTGTGTCATTCTTCCTCGACAATAATGAAGCAGCAGAAGACCAACAGTTGGATCTGTGTCATTCTTCCTCGACAATCATGAAGCAGCAGAAGACCAACAGTTGGATCTGTGTCATTCTTCCTCGACAATCATGAAGCAGCAGAAGACCAACAGTTGGATCTGTGTCATTCTTCCTCGACAATCATGAAGCAGCAGAAGACCAACAGTTGGATCTGTGTCATTCTTCCTCGACAATCATGAAGCAGCAGAAGACCAACAGTTGGATCTGTGTCATTCTTCCTCGACAATCATGAAGCAGCAGAAGACCAACAGTTGGATCTGTGTCATTCTTCCTCGACAATAATGAAGCAGCAGAAGACCAACAGTTGGATCTGTGTCATTCTTCCTCGACAATAATGAAGCAGCAGAAGACCAACAGTTGGATCTGTGTCATTCTTCCTCGACAATCATGAAGCAGCAGAAGACCAACAGTTGGATCTGTGTCATTCTTCCTCGACAATCATGAAGCAGCAGAAGACCAACAGTTGGATCTGTGTCATTCTTCCTCGACAATCATGAAGCAGCAGAAGACCAACAGTTGGATCTGTGTCATTCTTCCTCGACAATCATGAAGCAGCAGAAGACCAACAGTTGGATCTGTGTCATTCTTCCTCGACAATAATGAAGCAGCAGAAGACCAACAGTTGGATCTGTGTCATTCTTCCTCGACAATCATGAAGCAGCAGAAGACCAACAGTTGGATCTGTGTCATTCTTCCTCGACAATCATGAAGCAGCAGAAGACCAACAGTTGGATCTGTGTCATTCTTCCTCGACAATCATGAAGCAGCAGAAGACCAACAGTTGGATCTGTGTCATTCTTCCTCGACAATCATGAAGCAGCAGAAGACCAACAGTTGGATCTGTGTCATTCTTCCTCGACAATCATGAAGCAGCAGAAGACCAACAGTTGGATCTGTGTCATTCTTCCTCGACAATCATGAAGCAGCAGAAGACCAACAGTTGGATCTGTGTCATTCTTCCTCGACAATAATGAAGCAGCAGAAGACCAACAGTTGGATCTGTGTCATTCTTCCTCGACAATCATGAAGCAGCAGAAGACCAACAGTTGGATCTGTGTCATTCTTCCTCGACAATCATGAAGCAGCAGAAGACCAACAGTTGGATCTGTGTCATTCTTCCTCGACAATCATGAAGCAGCAGAAGACCAACAGTTGGATCTGTGTCATTCTTCCTCGACAATCATGAAGCAGCAGAAGACCAACAGTTGGATCTGTGTCATTCTTCCTCGACAATCATGAAGCAGCAGAAGACCAACAGTTGGATCTGTGTCATTCTTCCTCGACAATCATGAAGCAGCAGAAGACCAACAGTTGGATCTGTGTCATTCTTCCTCGACAATAATGAAGCAGCAGAAGACCAACAGTTGGATCTGTGTCATTCTTCCTCGACAATCATGAAGCAGCAGAAGACCAACAGTTGGATCTGTGTCATTCTTCCTCGACAATCATGAAGCAGCAGAAGACCAACAGTTGGATCTGTGTCATTCTTCCTCGACAATCATGAAGCAGCAGAAGACCAACAGTTGGATCTGTGTCATTCTTCCTCGACAATCATGAAGCAGCAGAAGACCAACAGTTGGATCTGTGTCATTCTTCCTCGACAATCATGAAGCAGCAGAAGACCAACAGTTGGATCTGTGTCATTCTTCCTCGACAATCATGAAGCAGCAGAAGACCAACAGTTGGATCTGTGTCATTCTTCCTCGACAATAATGAAGCAGCAGAAGACCAACAGTTGGATCTGTGTCATTCTTCCTCGACAATCATGAAGCAGCAGAAGACCAACAGTTGGATCTGTGTCATTCTTCCTCGACAATCATGAAGCAGCAGAAGACCAACAGTTGGATCTGTGTCATTCTTCCTCGACAATCATGAAGCAGCAGAAGACCAACAGTTGGATCTGTGTCATTCTTCCTCGACAATAATGAAGCAGCAGAAGACCAACAGTTGGATCTGTGTCATTCTTCCTCGACAATCATGAAGCAGCAGAAGACCAACAGTTGGATCTGTGTCATTCTTCCTCGACAATCATGAAGCAGCAGAAGACCAACAGTTGGATCTGTGTCATTCTTCCTCGACAATCATGAAGCAGCAGAAGACCAACAGTTGGATCTGTGTCATTCTTCCTCGACAATCATGAAGCAGCAGAAGACCAACAGTTGGATCTGTGTCATTCTTCCTCGACAATCATGAAGCAGCAGAAGACCAACAGTTGGATCTGTGTCATTCTTCCTCGACAATCATGAAGCAGCAGAAGACCAACAGTTGGATCTGTGTCATTCTTCCTCGACAATCATGAAGCAGCAGAAGACCAACAGTTGGATCTGTGTCATTCTTCCTCGACAATCATGAAGCAGCAGAAGACCAACAGTTGGATCTGTGTCATTCTTCCTCGACAATCATGAAGCAGCAGAAGACCAACAGTTGGATCTGTGTCATTCTTCCTCGACAATCATGAAGCAGCAGAAGACCAACAGTTGGATCTGTGTCATTCTTCCTCGACAATCATGAAGCAGCAGAAGACCAACAGTTGGATCTGTGTCATTCTTCCTCGACAATCATGAAGCAGCAGAAGACCAAC